>RQOL01000833.1:413141-522658 GCA_013076295.1 Sanderia malayensis
TTGAGTTACACTTGATTTCAATGATGGATAATAAGATAGGATGCTCATGCGTGACCAAAACTTGTCCCTTTTTCGCCCTACTCGTTTGCCCATTTGCATATTGCGCTACGCAGAAATGCCAATAGTCTTAGAGACCTACTTCTATTCATTACTCATATTACCTTTGTCAAAACAGTATCTTCGGTTAGAATCATCATCTATTCCAGATGTATCACTTTGAACTCGATCACTTGCTTTTGAGCAACAGACTTTCGACTTTTCTTTTGTCTCGTTAGGCTTGCTCTGCTTTCTTTTTAAGCCTCTCCCACCTTCACGTCGCTCACCTCTCGTGCTTTCACCTTGCTGCCTCCGTTCTCCTCTCTGTTCTGCCTCTGTACTCTCACTATCACATTCACCTCTCCCCTCTTCATGTCGCTCACCTCTCGCGTTTTCACCTTGCTGCCGCTGTTCCTCTTCTTGCCCTCTCTCGGCACCGTCATCCTCTTCATCGCTTCCTTCTCTTGGCTCTTCTCTTGCTTCATCGCTGTGAACGGCAACGCTACCATCTTCATTCTCCAGAATATAGCTTTGCAAATTTTGGAGGATTATGTCTAACTCCATTACGTTCAGCTTGGGGCTTTTGTTAGGAGATCTGAATGGTACGGTGTCAATGGGCCACCAGTGTACGGGCATTGCATTATGCCAGAGCATTCGTTTTCGGGGGTCTGTGGAAAAGCCACATGTCATGATTAAGAGGTTTGATATACATTTTAAGATAATACTTGCAAATCAACGAATTTGGTGACGCCAGCAGGCATCATTACCATTTCCTTGTACTGCTTGAACAATTAGCTTGCGCTTTTCATCTACTTGCATTCTAAAAACATCAGTGTTTCTGAAGGCGGCAAGAACGTAACGGTCAACATCTGAAACGAACGAACTTTCATTTGACGGAGTGACGAAACAATGAAATAATGATTACAATCCAAAAGATAGTTTCCCGATAGTCACTATTAAAAAATATATGATAAAAATAACAATTGTTTACCTAGACCCGCTGGCTGCACTTGAGTTCTCACTGGAGGTTGCTCAGTATTGAGTTTTCGCTGCATGGATTTAAAAGCCAGCCTGTTGAACTCTGCTGCAACTGTAGAATTGTTTGCCAATTCATCAAATTCTTCTTCACCTGAAAATATTTGAATACTGTAAATCTGAATTACTTGTTTATTTTTGAGACAGACAGGTAGCCTATACTTTAAACATATTACCAATACAAAATGTTATTTCAATTTGGTGCTGGTGAATTGCTTTCCAGGAAATCTATTGCAGCACTTACCAAACCATTTGACATGGACATTTTTGTCTTTATCTGTGCATAGCGACAAGGCAACAGTTGGCAACGCAGTAAGTGAAAACCAATTAGATAGCTGAAAAGGAACATATATTCATCAAGTACACGCTTTTGTGGAATTGCTCAAATTGTCTTGATACTAAAATTGCATTACCATTCTCTCTAAGCTCTTGAAATGGTTTTTATTTGTTTTGTTTCGTTGTCCCAGGCTCTTCATGTATGTTTTTGTTGCTGGTCCACGTTGTCTCTAAATTTGTTTGAATAAACGAAAACGAACTTATACATCACATGAAGTGAAATAACAAATTACAATATAAAGGAATCAAAAACAAGCCTCTCATACCCTCTCTTCTGGCGCATCCAGGTCTTGGCTATTTGATTCACCATGCAAATTCTCAATATTCTCACGTTCCACTCGTCCTGTATGGTCTGTTCAAATTCTTCCAAATTTTGAGTTGAAGTTTGGAAAGTAGCCATAGTTTTAAATATGTCTTAAAAACTAAACAACTGCAATTGCTGTGTATTATAGAAATATCGCTGATATAAACTAGAGCAAGTTAACATGCAAACTTAATGAAGGTTTATTCGCAAATCACAAGTTAATGAATAACGTGATGAACTTTTTATACGTGAACTTGTTGAAGGTCGTTTTGCAAGTTTGTTTCAGAGATTGCGTAATTTTGTATTGCTATTGTTATTGTTGTGACACGGTTTATTTCGCAATAATGAATTGCAAATAGAGCAGACAAGATACAGATATTAATGTACCAGTCATAGACAAAGAGTTTACTTATGTTACATTTGTACCATTACCGACACAACCCATTAAAGATAGAAAAATTGTGAAATTGTTCAAAGTGAGTCTTTATATGCTTGGTACCAGAGTCTAAAAAATAACAAGTTTATAACAAAGAGATTTTTACAAATCCCAGCACGAGACACCTCAAATAATAACCAAACTTCTGATTGTTGCGACTCGTTTCTTACAGACAATTTCTTATAAAAATAGGGGTATTTAATTTATTTCACAATGCATGGGAGGCCCCTTAGTTGTCAGGAAGTAATGTCTTTATTCATGGTTATTATGATTTAATAATATAATGAACTAGAAGAACTAAAAAAACAGTGTTTCATTTCTTCAACATTATTTGTCTAAATATGTTCCTTCATCGAGGAAGTATCAGAAGCCTGAATAACAAAGCAAAACAACAACATCAATCAATTTTGCTTTGCGCAGCTTGAAGAGAACTGAACCAGAGCCAGTTATTTTTGTTGGGAGGACTCTTCAAAACATTCTAATTTCTTTTTTCACAATCAAAGCATGGTGAATATTATGCACTTTGCTTTGAAAGCAAAGTGCATAATATTCACCAACCAGTAATGTTTTAATTTCGATTATATCACGGAAATAAGCTGGTTATTAAAATAAAATAATATACTGAGCAATGTAGGACTAAAAAATCAGTGACACTGATTTTTCACCAACCAAATACGACAAATGCCCCTTTTCTTTTTCTGGGCATCCCTTAAACTTTTGTGATCAAGTAGTCTCGATTTGAAGATATTACACTCGCTCTCATTTCTCATTGGTTGGGAAATGATCAAAATTTGACCTCTTTCATAGCTCTGGAACAGCGATCGTCAAAAAGGTGGGATGGACAGGCAATGTAATATACTTTCAGTTGAAATTATGCAAGTTTTATTAGTTCCACCCATTCCCCGAACACACGCTCCATGGAATCCCAGAGCCCCGACTTCCATTCCAGGTTGTTCCAGGTCCATGTTTTCCCGTGATGCGAGAAATCCAGCACTTTATTCAGCGTGGCAGAAAGCCTCAACTCAAAACCCATGCAGAGAAGAAGCTCCGTGAACAATAGAGCAGGTTTGGGAGTAATATCAGAAAAACCATGCGAATGAATTGATCCACTGGATTCGAGATTTTGATTAAAGAATAAACAATTTACAGATTAAATTTCTCCCGAGCGCAAGGTGCATGTAATCCCGAGCCCCGATTGCCTTTCCAAGTTGTTCTGGCTCCATGTTTTTCTCCATGCACAAATTTCAGCAGCTATTTTAGCCAGTGTGGCAGAAACGCCTCAACTCGAACCCCATGCAGAGAAACTTTGTGAACAAAGGATCAGATTTTTGAGTGCATATAATATGAGAAAGCAGATTCGGACTGAATTTATCAATTTCATTCGAGATTTCGATTAAAGAATATACAATTTTAATACACCAGTTGGCACTCAATAACGCATGTTTTTAACTACACAAATTCCATGAAAGCAATACGAAAGCCCATTATGAAAATTTTAGAGGGGCCCCGAAGTTGAATGCTTCTAAACACCCAGGTACCATTCGAAAATGATTAAATATGAATGCTTTAAAATACAGCAGATCATGAAAGTTTTTAAGCAATTTACTCACATCTTTCACAAGCCAAAATCCACAACTTTCGTGTTTTGAATAGCGAATCACGCTCAGTGGCAGGCACTTTTAGAATCGAAGTGGAATTGAAGCAACCTTTCCAGCGTTTATCTGATCCAGAAAGAAATTGATGTGCTTGAACGATGAATCCACGATGTTAGCAGGCGAATGGCAAGTTGGCAATAATAATTCAGCAAAATAGCTTTTAGGCAACTCCACGTGTTTAGAACACCTTCGGTTCAGTGAAATCCCGAAATTGCTGTTTCTGAAATTCGTGAATTAGATCGTTGTATCCAAACCTGTTATTATAAAAGCAGAATTTGATCATTCATCGTTTTAGTATTAAAAATCTCTATAAACCAGTTGACCTGAATATATTGAATTCACAATAAGAAGAGGGGTATAATGAAGTTTAGTAAAGGCAAATAGAAAGAATTTAGCCACTTACCAGTTAAATCCTGAAGCGTTTAGTTAGAATTCTTGAGTAAAACGGCAGCAAAAATACATATCACAGCTATCCAAGGAAAAAAATCTATTGGGTTGGCCATTGCCTGCCGCTGCCCATCCCAAATTCGAAAATGAAAAATCAATTGAATTGAACACTTTCCTGGTCAATCAAAGACCACGGTAACAAAGGATGCGAGCGGATGAGTGCGAAACGTAACAGGGTTTCATTGTTTCGAAAAGGCTCAGCGAGGCAAGACATTGCAGGAACGGTCATTTTGAGAAGGCTAACATTATCCAGACGCCATGGTGAAGCTCTGGACATCTTCCTCGCACGCAAACGAAAGGCAAGCAAGACAGCAGGCACGCCATCCTCTCACACCGAAGAGAAAGACCTCGTTACAGGAAAGCGGAGAGGGAAGAAGTTTGAAAGTAGAAAAGTGGAAATATCTTTAAAATTAAAAAGAATTTTTAGCCAAAAAAAGCCTTGACACTGGAGGAGGTGAAGGGGAATAACTGAGAGTGTTTTTGGAAAAGAATGAGACAGGCACGAAAGGGCTATGGGGGCTACAACACATCGACTGGGTTGCCTTTGATGCGGACACCTTTGCTGCTACGATTTTCGTATTTATTGAAGGAAGGCTGGCGCGCTTCGTGCGCCACCTCCCTAGTGTGTTTGCCTTCGATCTGAGTGGGACAGCGATCTTCAACAAAAGTGAGGTAGCAGTGGCCTCACAGCTGAGCTTGTTGATTCAGTTTTCCAGCCAATTTTCAGTCCAAAAGGAAGCAATAGATGTGCAGTTGAGGAGCAGATAGTTTTCAATTTCAACTAATATCTGGAAGATGTGGAAAGAGGTGTTGTCAAGGTAACAGTATCTGAAGAAGAGGTCACAATTCGACTTGAAAACATCCTGCAGTTTGTGACTGGGTCAGAAGAGATTCCTGCTATTGGCTTCAGTCCAAGGCCAACCATAGAGTTTTTGCATGAAGTAGAAACACCACGGAGGCTAAGTGTTAGCACTTGTGCTAATGTCCTCACTGTGCCTGTTGCTGGCATAGCAGAATACAAAAATTTTTCAGATGAGTTTTCATTTTGCATGATGAATTCTCCTGGCTTTGGCTCAATCTGATTGAAATCATACCACAGGGTTTCCCAAAAATTTGTGCCCAGTTTGCATGGCTGCTGTGGAAGAGTTGTAGCTTCAATTGTCTTGATTTTTTACAAAGTAGCATAGCACAGACTTCAACATAGAATTTGAAAACCTGTCTGAATCAGTGTGGCAAGTGGTTACTGATTTATGAAAAGTAAAAGGCAAAATAACTGATTGATTGAAAAATAGCATTTCTTTTGCTCTGCAGCAATTTCAAAAGCAGGTAATGTTTGAAAGGAAGGGTTCTAACATCATATTAAGAGTTTTTTTTCATTTTAAAAGGCTTGACAGTGCTGTATTATGTTATAGATAAAAGCAATATAAAACCTTTTACAAATTCACCAATTTCAAAATTCAGTAGCTTTAATTTGAAGACAAGAATGCTTTCTTGAAAGTTTACTAAATGTTGACATTGCTGGGAGACAATAGAATTGCTTATTTGAAGCAAGTTAAAGCAAGTATCATAACAGAAACAGCGGAGAGCGTTTTGGGAAAACAGCGAAAGACCAGGAAGCCATGGATTAGTGGAGAGGTACTGGACTGCTGCGACAGACGACGTCAACTGAAAAGCAAGAGCAATGAGAGCAAAGAAAAGATGGAAGAGTACAGAAAGGCAAACAAGGAGGTACGAAGGCAACTGAGAAAGGCCAAAGAGGACTGGTTGGAAGAACAAGCCAGATTGGTGGAAAACAATTTTGAGATGAACAATACTCGGAAAGTATTCAAAACCATTCAGAACTTGACTGAGCAACGCAGAAAACAAATAAACGTCATTGAAGATAAAGATGGAAAAGTACTATCTGGGAGTACTGAAGTCTCACAAAGGTGGAAGGAATACTGTAGCGAACTCTACAATTATAAGGCAGATGTCGACAGGAACATACTAAACGAAGATGTAGAAACAAAGGGGGCGGAAGAAGACAAGGAATGTGAGGTCTTGAGATCAGAGGTAGAGGCTGCCATAGGAAGTTTGAACAAGAACAAAAGCCCAGGGATGGACAACATCAGCGCAGAACTGATTCAGAACGGAGGCGAAGAGACAGTGACCATTCTGCACGAACTATGCAACAGAATCCTAAAAAGTGGAGTCTGGCCTTCACAGTGGACCGAATCCATCCTCATTCCTCTACCGAAGAAAGCAAACAGCAAAAAGTGCAGCGATTTCAGAACAATAAGCTTGATAAGTCATGCGTCAAAGATACTGCTGAAAGTAATCCAAAGAAGAATCACACCGAGAGTTGAACAAGTACTCAGTGAGATGCAGGCAGGTTTTAGAAAGGACCGCAGTACTACGGAGCAGATTACCAACCTCAGATTGATTTGTGAGAAAAGCAGAAACCACCAAAGAATCATTTGCCACAACTTCATAGATTTCAAAAAAGCTTTTGATCGGGTGTGGCACGAAGCTCTGTGGCACACTATGAGGAAGCACAACATCGGAGAACTTCCCATAGAGTTCCAATCTTCTCACTGGTTTTATGATGATGGGAGTGTATGGGAAGTGCAATGATCTCCATCAGTGTGATACTTTACTGGTTTTACTGATTAATATGTAGATGTAGATGTAGATGTAGAACACATCACAAGAATAATTAAGAGCCTCTATGAAGATGCAAAGACCAAGGTGATGACCGGCGAACAATTCAGCGATTGGTTCAAAGCATCAGTGGGAGTGAGACAAGGCTGCATTCTGTCACCAACGTTGTTCAACCTCTTCCTCGAGAGAATAATGATAGAAGCAATGGAAGATCTGGACGATTTCGGAATTAGTTGCGGAGGTATAAAAATAACCAACCTACGGTTTGCTGATGACATAGACCTAGTCGGCAAAGATGAATCTGAAATACAAGAACTAACAAACAGACTGCACAACACGTCACAGAGATTTGGGATGGAAATCAGCAAGGAGAAAAGCAAAACTATGGTCACAGGGAATGGTGATGACAACATCAGATTAGATATAAACATCGATGGAGAGAAACTGGTGCAAGTTACGAGATTTAAATACCTAGGATCGACCATCACAGAAAAGGGAACATCTGAAGAAGAGATCCGAATCAGAATTGGTGTTGCAACAAGCGCAATGACAAGATTTGACACAGTTTGGAACCTGAAAGGAGTCAGCCTGAAGAGCAGAATAAAGATCACAAAAGCAATTGCATGGTCAACACTTCTCTACGGATGCGAGAGTTGGACAATAAGCCAGAAGAGCATGGACAAGCTAAAAGCGTTTGAAATGAAATGCTACAGAAAGATGTTGAAGATCACGTGGAGGGAAAAGAAGACCAACGAGTTTGTATGGAGGAAAGTGACAGAGGTATTAGGTGAAAGACCGGAGTCAGTAGTGGAGATCATTAAGAGAAGGAAGCTGAAGTACTATGGACACCAGACAAGGAAACAAGCGCAAGCAAAAGTTATTATCGAAGGAAGGGTAGAAGGCAGAAGAGAAAGAGGAAGACCAAGGAGGCAATGGGAAGATGACTTGAAACAATGGAGTGGATGCAGCATGGAAGAATTGAGAAGAGCAGCGGAGGATAAGGAGCGGTGGCGGCGGCTCGTGCATAATTGGGTGCGCCCACAGCCATGACGGCTAAGGTCCAAGAAGAAGAAGAAGAAGAAAGTTTGACCACTGTGCAAATATAAATGTTTTTACTTTTTCACATTAAAACCAAGACAAGCAGGAGTCACATTTTCTCCACACAAGCCACAGAAATTGGGTATATTGTTTTGGGAAATCCTGGAGATATTTCAAGAGACATTGAAAGTTCAAACTATTTAGAACAGCATTAAGCAAAAAATTCTTATAATAGCATATGACAGGCCCTCTGTACATCGACATGCAAGTATATGAACGATTCCTGAATGGGAATGTAAGATAGGCTTGTATGTAAAATAGAGCAACGAAAACACTGAGATACTGCACTGTCTCTTTGGCTACATTGATTTGAATGGGATGTTTCTAGTTTTTTTAATCTCACAGCAGATGAAAGCTATCAATGTTTTTAAAAATCTTCAAAATTCAAATTTCATTTAAAATCAAAATTCATCTGCAGTCATCATGATAGAATGCCTTTTGTCTTGTTCAAGGAATTTGTATATATTCCATGCAATGCAAAATATGTGAAAGTTAACATGTGTTTGAAATAGATGTAGACGTGTTCATGTACTCGATGATATATGATATGGACTAAAAACGTAACTTTATATACTACAATAACACTGAATAGTGACGTACATTCAATATTGTAAGTGACGTACATTCAATATTGTAACATCTTCCCTTTCTTTAAGAAAAAATAAACTGGAACAATGTGGTTCAATACTTCGATATATAAAATCTAGTACTACATAATCAAAATAAATTCTGGACAATGATCAATGCTATTAATAATAATCAATCAGTTCATGAACAGTTCCATATTGTCTCAGGTATAGATTATATACCTATATACAGTCTCGTAATACCCTAAGTTGGAGTTACAACAAAGTCATTGTACTTAGCTGGACATTTGGTGGTTCTTTGGCTTCTACGCACAGGTTGGATCTGGGTCTCTGCTGTTGTAGACTGAACTTCAGTTGGTTGCTCAGTTGTACACGCAGGTGCTGTAGCTGCTGGCTTTATATCTTCTCTGTTTTGACGAAGCAGTTGTCCATGCGACTGCAGCAGGTATGACCTATCTAACAACTTGTCTACACAGACTCCTGCTTCCCAGGTCTTGTGGTGTTGGTATGGCGCTACACGCACATTTTGGCCAATTTCTAGTTCTGGCAAATCTTTAGCCTTTTTGTCATGATAACTCTTTGCCACTTGTCCTTTGTGGTGAAGCTTGTCTGCAACTGTTGTTTGTACTTCTGGTTGTAGTAATGTAGTTGCTGTCGGTATATGTGTCTTTGTTCTTCTAGACCAAAGTCTTTGTACAGGACTGCTCTGCATACCAGCTGTAGGAGTGTTACGGTACTCCAACAGTGCTAACCAATGGTCTTGGTTGTCTTTGTAGGCTTTCTTGAACAGATTTTTTGTGATCTTCACTGTTGATTCCACTTTACCATTCGACTTGGCATGTGTAGCTGTGGTTCCATGCCCATCACCATTGGCTGTATCTGTGGAAGGAGATACTGTGCTGGAAATGGCTGATATTCAGGGGCTTCTAGCTGACGGTTTTCGAGCTGCAATTGTTGAAGATCGTTGACGGCTGCAAGTGGGTTATCCACATTTCCTGTCTGTTGAGGCTGAAGCTGTTGATTGATCTGTCTGTGATGCTGTACATTCTCCCGCACTTGATTTCTACGCCTGGTGCCGGTTATACTTCTCTTGGCCTTCTGCGGCATGGTGCACGTTGTGGTATGAAAGAGAAATATGAAGTATGAGATATACAATTAAGCCAAATTATTGTAAATGTTATTGCTTGTTGACAATGGTCTTAATAGCAACAACAATGGTAATAATTATAGCCTTGTGTAAAGCTGAAACACAGAGAAGTAAATATAATATATTTCAAGGGTTCCATAATGATAAGTTGAAATTGGTAAAGAAGTAAATGGAAAAGTA
The DNA here is from genome assembly GCA_013076295.1 of Sanderia malayensis. Taxonomy (NCBI): domain Eukaryota; kingdom Metazoa; phylum Cnidaria; class Scyphozoa; order Semaeostomeae; family Pelagiidae; genus Sanderia; species Sanderia malayensis. The sequence continues at coordinate 423,043 of RQOL01000833.1, forward strand.
TTGCTATATAATCTAATTAATGTTAAATGAGTATACTTACGTTTAAATTGTGGTCGTTTTGTTAGGTAAACAGTCACTAAAATCGAATAGAGTAAATTTATAATTAAAACTTAAGTAGTAAAAGGAAATGCATAATGGACGAAGCTCAGAATACCTGAATAAATAAAAATGAACCGGTTGAATCGTGTGCAGCAGTTTTTAATAATTTGTTGAAACACGATTTGAGAAATTGTTGTTAATATACTTACTATCCATGAAGGAAACACTGAATTAAGGAAATAGTTTGCTGTACAGGGGCTCATTTGGAAAGAGAGAAATAAAAAAACCAAAATATAAGTTTATTGTGGAAATGAGTTTGTGAAAGAGAAGTGTCCATTATTTAAAGGCCTACTGCAATCAAAAATCATTTCCCGTTTTTTTTCATAAAATGAAATTTCAATCTTTACTGATTACTTTGGTGTCTGTTTTATTTTTATTCGATCACGATAAGTATACTAAATTTGGCTTTGAAATGGGGCACTGACTGCGACATGGTATGACGTCATAACTAGGACACAAATCGACTTTTATAATGGGAGAGTATCGGGAAAAGTTTTCAAATCTGCACTATGCGTAGCTCCGGCCCTTATTAAAAGATCGCTTCCCAGGGTACAAAACTATAACTTTCCGTGCGTCTTTCAGCTATTAACCAAAAAAATTGAACTTACGGTAACGCTATAGCGGCGTTTTGAAAAAGGGTACTGCAAACCGCGCGGTCAGTCAAAAGACATCTTATTCCGCGCGGTCTGATTTCCAAGCAGCTGGAAGCATTCACAAAGGAAGTTTGTCAGAATCATGGATGGCGGAGCTGTGCAAATAAAACTAGTAACAAACACGATGGCCGAGGTTGTTGTTAGAGGACCAAGCAAAGTAAGCTGTTACAGCAGTTACGTTAATTAATAAATGGTATTTTCAAGCAGCCGTTTTCAAAACAAATTTGAAATGAAACAGATAAGGAGAGCTGAAGGCGTGCGTTTTGCTCACAATACCCATAGGGCAGACAGAAATTACAAACATAAAGCTGCTACGGAACCACCAGTTGACTCTACCCCGATGAAAACACTGTAGCAACTTGGCGTTCCAGCCAGACGTGATATAAAAGTAATTCGTTTTGATAAGATTGGACTGACAACAACTTAGCAGCATCAGATATATCTTAAAAAGCCAACTCTGAGCGTAAATAGTCCATATAGATTCTGAAAACATCTGTGCATTCTCTCACACATACATCATATGCGACTCAGTACAGTCAAATCCAAAAGTATATTTCATCTCGACACGACACTGATAATGATAATCCCCGTTGTTTGCTTCCGCTCTCTGCCACGGCTGAACGCCCTCCCGCAATTTGACGTCACGACCAAAACTGCCCCAATTCAGACTCCAATTACTTCCCCCAAATCGCTTTCTAAAATTATGGAAAAAATTTGTGAAAACACTTTAATATTTATGCCTTGGGATGCGATTTTTATTTAATTAGTTATTTATTGAGCAAGACGGAGTGCAGGTTAAAAATAGGACTTATATGCAGGTTCTTATATGCAGGTTTTTACTGTATAAGTATGTACAATATCTACATATTAAAATACGAAATGTTCACAATTTTGGCATCGCGTACCAATTCGGTCTGCTCTGCCGAAAGTTTGTGGGAAGGGTTTTGGGTTACCACCTTCCCAGCGTCTTTTTTGCCGGGCTTTCTTTTTTGTTGGCCTTTGGCAATCTTAATAAAAGCCTCTGTTTGTGTTCTGTAAATTAACACATATAACATTGATATGTTAAAGGTTGTTAACATTTTGTAAAAAGATGCAATGCCATTGTTAAAGTGTGTATGTTGTATGTGTATGTGAAATACAATGTAAAAAGGTGTACGTACGCAATTTCATTTGTTGGGATTCTTCTCCCAGTCGCAAAAAATAAATGAAACCGTTTGCACATTTCTTTTTCAATTCAGATATACTGCTATATGTTATTTCCTAGGAGAAAAAGAGCATGCAAAGAATAATGGTTGATTATGGGAAATGAAGATGAAGATGGGAAATGTACTAATAAATATATTAATGTATTTAATATAATTACTTTGGTTTCTTTGCCAAGGGTTATGACAATTTGATTTTCCTTTGGCTTTGCATTTGCCATGTTAAAGTGTTTTTAAAATGAAATGTTGAAATGCATTTATAATTAGTATAAGGTTAATTGAAAATGCTGCTGAAGGAGAAACATGAAGAATTCGAAATTGTTGTATATCTCAATTAACAATATTCTGATAATATTGTCGGAAGTTGTGGGAATTAATATATGAAGAGCAAAGATTGAAAATCATAGTAATAGGAGAAGATGAACAAGTACTCAGTGAGATGCAGGCAGGTTTTAGAAAGGACCGCAGTACTACGGAGCAGATTACCAACCTCAGATTGATTTGTGAGAAAAGCAGAAACCACCAAAGAATCATTTGCCACAACTTCATAGATTTCAAAAAAGCTTTTGATCGGGTGTGGCACGAAGCTCTGTGGCACACTATGAGGAAGCACAACATCGGAGAACTTCCCATAGAGTTCCAATCTTCTCACTGGTTTTATGATGATGGGAGTGTATGGGAAGTGCAATGATCTCCATCAGTGTGATACTTTACTGGTTTTACTGATTAATATGTAGATGTAGATGTAGATGTAGAACACATCACAAGAATAATTAAGAGCCTCTATGAAGATGCAAAGACCAAGGTGATGACCGGCGAACAATTCAGCGATTGGTTCAAAGCATCAGTGGGAGTGAGACAAGGCTGCATTCTGTCACCAACGTTGTTCAACCTCTTCCTCGAGAGAATAATGATAGAAGCAATGGAAGATCTGGACGATTTCGGAATTAGTTGCGGAGGTATAAAAATAACCAACCTACGGTTTGCTGATGACATAGACCTAGTCGGCAAAGATGAATCTGAAATACAAGAACTAACAAACAGACTGCACAACACGTCACAGAGATTTGGGATGGAAATCAGCAAGGAGAAAAGCAAAACTATGGTCACAGGGAATGGTGATGACAACATCAGATTAGATATAAACATCGATGGAGAGAAACTGGTGCAAGTTACGAGATTTAAATACCTAGGATCGACCATCACAGAAAAGGGAACATCTGAAGAAGAGATCCGAATCAGAATTGGTGTTGCAACAAGCGCAATGACAAGATTTGACACAGTTTGGAACCTGAAAGGAGTCAGCCTGAAGAGCAGAATAAAGATCACAAAAGCAATTGCATGGTCAACACTTCTCTACGGATGCGAGAGTTGGACAATAAGCCAGAAGAGCATGGACAAGCTAAAAGCGTTTGAAATGAAATGCTACAGAAAGATGTTGAAGATCACGTGGAGGGAAAAGAAGACCAACGAGTTTGTATGGAGGAAAGTGACAGAGGTATTAGGTGAAAGACCGGAGTCAGTAGTGGAGATCATTAAGAGAAGGAAGCTGAAGTACTATGGACACCAGACAAGGAAACAAGCGCAAGCAAAAGTTATTATCGAAGGAAGGGTAGAAGGCAGAAGAGAAAGAGGAAGACCAAGGAGGCAATGGGAAGATGACTTGAAACAATGGAGTGGATGCAGCATGGAAGAATTGAGAAGAGCAGCGGAGGATAAGGAGCGGTGGCGGCGGCTCGTGCATAATTGGGTGCGCCCACAGCCATGACGGCTAAGGTCCAAGAAGAAGAAGAAGAAGAAAGTTTGACCACTGTGCAAATATAAATGTTTTTACTTTTTCACATTAAAACCAAGACAAGCAGGAGTCACATTTTCTCCACACAAGCCACAGAAATTGGGTATATTGTTTTGGGAAATCCTGGAGATATTTCAAGAGACATTGAAAGTTCAAACTATTTAGAACAGCATTAAGCAAAAAATTCTTATAATAGCATATGACAGGCCCTCTGTACATCGACATGCAAGTATATGAACGATTCCTGAATGGGAATGTAAGATAGGCTTGTATGTAAAATAGAGCAACGAAAACACTGAGATACTGCACTGTCTCTTTTGGCTACATTGATTTGAATGGGATGTTTCTAGTTTTTTTAATCTCACAGCAGATGAAAGCTATCAATGTTTTTAAAAATCTTCAAAATTCAAATTTCATTTAAAATCAAAATTCATCTGCAGTCATCATGATAGAATGCCTTTTGTCTTGTTCAAGGAATTTGTATATATTCCATGCAATGCAAAATATGTGAAAGTTAACATGTGTTTGAAATAGATGTAGACGTGTTCATGTACTCGATGATATATGATATGGACTAAAAACGTAACTTTATATACTACAATAACACTGAATAGTGACGTACATTCAATATTGTAAGTGACGTACATTCAATATTGTAACATCTTCCCTTTCTTTAAGAAAAAATAAACTGGAACAATGTGGTTCAATACTTCGATATATAAAATCTAGTACTACATAATCAAAATAAATTCTGGACAATGATCAATGCTATTAATAATAATCAATCAGTTCATGAACAGTTCCATATTGTCTCAGGTATAGATTATATACCTATATACAGTCTCGTAATACCCTAAGTTGGAGTTACAACAAAGTCATTGTACTTAGCTGGACATTTGGTGGTTCTTTGGCTTCTACGCACAGGTTGGATCTGGGTCTCTGCTGTTGTAGACTGAACTTCAGTTGGTTGCTCAGTTGTACACGCAGGTGCTGTAGCTGCTGGCTTTATATCTTCTCTGTTTTGACGAAGCAGTTGTCCATGCGACTGCAGCAGGTATGACCTATCTAACAACTTGTCTACACAGACTCCTGCTTCCCAGGTCTTGTGGTGTTGGTATGGCGCTACACGCACATTTTGGCCAATTTCTAGTTCTGGCAAATCTTTAGCCTTTTTGTCATGATAACTCTTTGCCACTTGTCCTTTGTGGTGAAGCTTGTCTGCAACTGTTGTTTGTACTTCTGGTTGTAGTAATGTAGTTGCTGTCGGTATATGTGTCTTTGTTCTTCTAGACCAAAGTCTTTGTACAGGACTGCTCTGCATACCAGCTGTAGGAGTGTTACGGTACTCCAACAGTGCTAACCAATGGTCTTGGTTGTCTTTGTAGGCTTTCTTGAACAGATTTTTTGTGATCTTCACTGTTGATTCCACTTTACCATTCGACTTGGCATGTGTAGCTGTGGTTCCATGCCCATCACCATTGGCTGTATCTGTGGAAGGAGATACTGTGCTGGAAATGGCTGATATTCAGGGGCTTCTAGCTGACGGTTTTCGAGCTGCAATTGTTGAAGATCGTTGACGGCTGCAAGTGGGTTATCCACATTTCCTGTCTGTTGAGGCTGAAGCTGTTGATTGATCTGTCTGTGATGCTGTACATTCTCCCGCACTTGATTTCTACGCCTGGTGCCGGTTATACTTCTCTTGGCCTTCTGCGGCATGGTGCACGTTGTGGTATGAAAGAGAAATATGAAGTATGAGATATACAATTAAGCCAAATTATTGTAAATGTTATTGCTTGTTGACAATGGTCTTAATAGCAACAACAATGGTAATAATTATAGCCTTGTGTAAAGCTGAAACACAGAGAAGTAAATATAATATATTTCAAGGGTTCCATAATGATAAGTTGAAATTGGTAAAGAAGTAAATGGAAAAGTATTGCTATATAATCTAATTAATGTTAAATGAGTATACTTACGTTTAAATTGTGGTCGTTTTGTTAGGTAAACAGTCACTAAAATCGAATAGAGTAAATTTATAATTAAAACTTAAGTAGTAAAAGGAAATGCATAATGGACGAAGCTCAGAATACCTGAATAAATAAAAATGAACCGGTTGAATCGTGTGCAGCAGTTTTTAATAATTTGTTGAAACACGATTTGAGAAATTGTTGTTAATATACTTACTATCCATGAAGGAAACACTGAATTAAGGAAATAGTTTGCTGTACAGGGGCTCATTTGGAAAGAGAGAAATAAAAAAACCAAAATATAAGTTTATTGTGGAAATGAGTTTGTGAAAGAGAAGTGTCCATTATTTAAAGGCCTACTGCAATCAAAAATCATTTCCCGTTTTTTTTCATAAAATGAAATTTCAATCTTTACTGATTACTTTGGTGTCTGTTTTATTTTTATTCGATCACGATAAGTATACTAAATTTGGCTTTGAAATGGGGCACTGACTGCGACATGGTATGACGTCATAACTAGGACACAAATCGACTTTTATAATGGGAGAGTATCGGGAAAAGTTTTCAAATCTGCACTATGCGTAGCTCCGGCCCTTATTAAAAGATCGCTTCCCAGGGTACAAAACTATAACTTTCCGTGCGTCTTTCAGCTATTAACCAAAAAAATTGAACTTACGGTAACGCTATAGCGGCGTTTTGAAAAAGGGTACTGCAAACCGCGCGGTCAGTCAAAAGACATCTTATTCCGCGCGGTCTGATTTCCAAGCAGCTGGAAGCATTCACAAAGGAAGTTTGTCAGAATCATGGATGGCGGAGCTGTGCAAATAAAACTAGTAACAAACACGATGGCCGAGGTTGTTGTTAGAGGACCAAGCAAAGTAAGCTGTTACAGCAGTTACGTTAATTAATAAATGGTATTTTCAAGCAGCCGTTTTCAAAACAAATTTGAAATGAAACAGATAAGGAGAGCTGAAGGCGTGCGTTTTGCTCACAATACCCATAGGGCAGACAGAAATTACAAACATAAAGCTGCTACGGAACCACCAGTTGACTCTACCCCGATGAAAACACTGTAGCAACTTGGCGTTCCAGCCAGACGTGATATAAAAGTAATTCGTTTTGATAAGATTGGACTGACAACAACTTAGCAGCATCAGATATATCTTAAAAAGCCAACTCTGAGCGTAAATAGTCCATATAGATTCTGAAAACATCTGTGCATTCTCTCACACATACATCATATGCGACTCAGTACAGTCAAATCCAAAAGTATATTTCATCTCGACACGACACTGATAATGATAATCCCCGTTGTTTGCTTCCGCTCTCTGCCACGGCTGAACGCCCTCCCGCAATTTGACGTCACGACCAAAACTGCCCCAATTCAGACTCCAATTACTTCCCCCAAATCGCTTTCTAAAATTATGGAAAAAATTTGTGAAAACACTTTAATATTTATGCCTTGGGATGCGATTTTTATTTAATTAGTTATTTATTGAGCAAGACGGAGTGCAGGTTAAAAATAGGACTTATATGCAGGTTCTTATATGCAGGTTTTTACTGTATAAGTATGTACAATATCTACATATTAAAATACGAAATGTTCACAATTTTGGCATCGCGTACCAATTCGGTCTGCTCTGCCGAAAGTTTGTGGGAAGGGTTTTGGGTTACCACCTTCCCAGCGTCTTTTTTGCCGGGCTTTCTTTTTTGTTGGCCTTTGGCAATCTTAATAAAAGCCTCTGTTTGTGTTCTGTAAATTAACACATATAACATTGATATGTTAAAGGTTGTTAACATTTTGTAAAAAGATGCAATGCCATTGTTAAAGTGTGTATGTTGTATGTGTATGTGAAATACAATGTAAAAAGGTGTACGTACACAATTTCATTTGTTGGGATTCTTCTCCCAGTCGCAAAAAATAAATGAAACCGTTTGCACATTTCTTTTTCAATTCAGATATACTGCTATATGTTATTTCCTAGGAGAAAAAGAGCATGCAAAGAATAATGGTTGATTATGGGAAATGAAGATGAAGATGGGAAATGTACTAATAAATATATTAATGTATTTAATATAATTACTTTGGTTTCTTTGCCAAGGGTTATGACAATTTGATTTTCCTTTGGCTTTGCATTTGCCATGTTAAAGTGTTTTTAAAATGAAATGTTGAAATGCATTTATAATTAGTATAAGGTTAATTGAAAATGCTGCTGAAGGAGAAACATGAAGAATTCGAAATTGTTGTATATCTCAATTAACAATATTCTGATAATATTGTCGGAAGTTGTGGGAATTAATATATGAAGAGCAAAGATTGAAAATCATAGTAATAGGAGAAGATACCTACAAATCTTAATGAGCAGGTAACTTGAGTAACAAATGCTGAAGTAAACAAAGGTAGTAAGTAGTGTTAAAAATTGGTACACAGTGACTGTAAACTTGTTGTTAATAACTATGGATTCCCGTTAAGGCTCTTTTAGTTAATGTGCCTTTGTTTTCTTAAATGTTTAAAATTTCAAAAGTTATTTCGAAAAATTTTTCACTTACTTGAAATTGGTGCGATCGAAATCTGAAAGGTTTTTCGCACGCTCGAGTCAAAGCTATTGTCTTTTGAAACTATAGCAACAATATCAAGATGGCCACGCGGAAAAGAATGAAATCGAGGTGCAAAATTTGAGTAATCTTTGGATATTGACCACACTTTCACAACGAAATCAACTTTCATAGTCAGCAGACAAAGGCACAAGAATGCATACCAAGTCATTTGCCATTGTTAAACACATTTCTGCAGAGTTCTCACAAAATAAGTCAACTCTCATAAAATCAATAAGACAACATAACATGAACAAGGAACTACAACAACTGATTATGATTATAGAGTATACTTGAGTTCACCATGTGAGACATCATGTGGTGCCTATTTATATCAGCCAATAAGAGAAGAGTAATTATCATATCCTTCAACACTCTCACTTGAGAATTACTATATAAGTTTAAGATAAAATGTTTCAGCAAAAAGGTTAAGTATATAAATGTTAATCTGTAGCGTATATGTTCAAGGAATTTCTCAGTTTCTCAAACTTGTCCCTGGTGAGTCCTTTTGTCATTATGTCTGCTGACATATGTTCTGTGGGACAATAGATCACTTCTATTTCCTTTGATTCAACTTTTTCTCGTATGAAATGGTGTGTGATGTCAATGTGCTTGGTCCGGTTGTGAAACCTTGCATTCTTTGACAAATGTAATGCACCTTGGTTTTCTTCATAGATTGTAGTTGGTGCAGTGATTTTGTGACCAATTTCATTCAGTAGTCTGCGCAACTAGATTGCTTCTTGGGCAGCTAAACTCAGCGACACATATTTAGCTTCAGTGGAGGATTTGGCGACTGATGCTTGTCCCTTGCTACACCAGCTGATTCTTGAATTAGCAAATTTGAAGACTGAACCTGAGGTCGAACGTTGTGTTACTGGGTCTCCACCCCAGTCTGCACTCGAGTAGCCATACAGAGATATATCATCTTTATCAACAGAAAACTTCAATCCACAGTTTAAAGTCCCTTTGAGATATCTTAGGACACGCTTTACTCCTGTCCAATGCTCTTGGCTCAGATTAGCATTAAATTGTGTTAACATTCCCACAGTTGCAGAGATGTCGGGCATGGTACATGTACTTGCGTAGATTAAACATCCCATGGCTTCTTGGTATCTTTGTGAATCAAAGACTTCTTCATCTTCAGTGTTTTGTGAAATGGCGTTCCAGGTTCAAATGGTGTTGAAATAGGTTTACATTCATTCATGCCAAAACTCTTCAATGTGTTCTGCAGATAGCTTGGCTGGCTGATGAATAATGTCTTCTTCACTCGATTTCTCTTTATGAGCATTCCCAAAGTAGGGTTTGCTTCCCCTTGATCCACGATCCTGAATTGTTTGCACAAGCTCTTCTTCTCCGAATTCAAAATATCAATATCATTTGATATTGGTAGTATGTCATTGACATACACGGCAACGATCACAAAATTGATCTTACCTTTAGCATCTCTCTTTGTCTTTATGTAGACACAGTTATCTGACTCATTTCTGCGATAACCTTGAGACTTCTACTTGTTTGAGTCCGTACAAACTCTTTTTAAGCATACCAACATAGTCACGATGATCTGCATCAATGAACCCTTCTTGCTGGTTCATGAAAATCTCTGCATCAATAGATCCATTCAAAAATGCTGTTTTCATGTCCATCTGGTGGACTTCCCAGTTCTTTGCATTGGTCAAAGCAAGTAGAGATCTGATAGCTGTATTTCTGATAACTGGGGAATAGACTTTGTCGTAGTCTACCCCATGCGACTGTGAGTAGCCCTGGGCTACTAATCTGGCCTTTAACCTATCCAGGTTTCCTCTTGCATCTCTCTTAACTTTCAAAATCCATTTTGAGCCAACTATGTTTCTGTCTTTTGGTTGTGGAACCAATGTCCAGGTTTCATTTTTAATTACAGAGTCATACTCTGATTGCAATACTGCTTTCCATTGTTCAGAATGCTTGCTGGTTAGTGCTTCACTTAGGGATTCGGGCTAATTGAGATCAGCAATGAATAACTCAGCTGTGAAACATTCATCAGGTTGACATCTTACAGGTGGACATCAATTTCTCTTCCCAGTAAGATTTCTGACCTCCTCTAAGAAACGATCTTCGTAGTTGACTCCCACTGGTTCAGCTCTTCGATCTTCTTCAAGCACATCATCAAGATCCGCTTGTGTTGAATGAACTGGTGTTTCAGCAGAATCGGTGAAATATTCAGGAAACGTAAGCTTCTTTTCATCCTTGGATCCAAACTTATGAAATCTTTCCTCAAACAATGATACATTGCGACTTGTGGTAAATGGGTTCGTTGATAGACAATACAACTTGGATCCCTATGAATCCTTCGGATATCCTACGAAGACAGCTTTTCTGAACTTGAATCTAATTTTGTTCTCAGCTCATCAGGAACATGAGAAAAGCAAATGCATCCAAAGACTCTCAAATGAGATACCGTTTTTCCTCTATTAAGCGCCCACCCTCTATTAACCGCCCCCCTCCAATAAGCGCCCACCCTAAAATCAAAAAATGTGAAATATGCGCCCCGATAGAATTCTTACATTTTCACTATTTGGTTCAAATAATAGCGTAGAGACATGTGAATAGACATCAATTCCTTTCTGTTATCAATGGAAATATATTCATTTTTAATGTTTGTCAATTCAATGTCCATGTGTGCGGCTTTACCATGCTGTCGCTTCTTCATTTCTTCTAAAAAATGCTAACATAGCATTTTTTTAACATATGTCAATAAATAACAATCGGAACTTTGTTATTATTGATTACTGTTATATGCTATTATTGTTAATATAAGATTATTGTTCTGTTTTTGAAGATGTTCAATTTTAAAATTTTAGGACTATGAAATAACCGCCCCCCTCTAATAAGTGCCCACCCAATTTTGCGAAATATTTAATAAGCGCCAGGGCACTTAATAGAGGAAATACGGTACCTCTGGCTTTCTTCCAAGCCAGCACTTGAACGGGGTCTTCTTCTCTAATGCTGCTCTTGCACTATGCTTGTGCAGATGTACAGCTGTATTTACAGCTTCTGCCCAAAATCTCAAAGGCATATCAGCATGATAGATCATCGATCTTGCCTTCTCCAGCAGCGTGCAATTTAATCTCTCAGACACCCCATTTTGCTGTGGACAGTAGGGTATTGTGAATTCATGAACAATTCCCTTTTCGTTGCAGAACTCTTTAAACTTGTTAGACGTGTATTCACCACCATTTCACTTTTAATGGTCTTCAGACGATGATCATTCGACACATTCTCCATCAATGCAATGTATTCTTTGAACTTGGTCAGCGCGTCAGCTTTGCTCTTCAGGAAATACACGGTAACATATCTCGTGTAGTCATCTGTAAATGTGAGGATGTACTTCGATCCACAAGCAGATTCTACATTCATTGGTCCACATACATATGTGTGTACCAGCTCCAGTGGTTTGGTGGCTCTAGTTGAACTAACCTTTGGAAACAGAGTTTTCTGCAGCATGTGATCTTTCCCAGTTCACATGCTTCACATTTTCCGTCAAAGTCTTCATTTGAATGCTTCAAACTTTTGACCATATCTTTTTCATGATCTCGTCGATATAGGTGTAGTTAAGATGACCAAATCGACAATGCCAACTTCTTAAATCAGGCACTTTGCTTGTTGCAACATTGACAAAGTCCGCAGTGCTTACTGTGTACAATCTGTCATCTACAATGTGACCAATGACAAGAGTGCGTTCATCCTTTATCACAGTGCATGTCTCCTTGTCAAAATTGATTTATGCCCTTTTCTTGGCCATGGCGGCAACTGACAGCAAATTCTTTCTCAGCTTTGGGACAAACAATACATTTTCCAATGTCAAGTCAAGTTTTGTCGTAGCATGGAATCTTTGCGTCTCCTTCTCCAAAGGCAAATATTGACATGTCATCTCCAAGGTAAACTTGAGTTGGGTGTTGAAGCTTGCGGAATTTTGATAACGATTTTACATCATATGTCATGTGGCTTGTGGCTTGTGGTGTCACTATCGACATACCAACCATTGCTCAACGCACGCTTTGTGGTCGATGTCAATGCAATGTTATCTTCTGGATTTTCGTTTTCTTCCTGAGAATCGATTGCAACATTTATTTCATCAAATTTCTTGTTTTGTGGACATTGTTTTGCAATATGACCAAACTTTTGCATTTGTAACATTCCGGTCCACGGCCTCTACTTTCTTCTCGATGCTCAATTGTGGGTCTTGCACCATTTCCGTGTTGTCGATTACCACGACGTGAGTGAAAGCCTCTTCTTGTGAACAAAGCATCATTTGAGACAGAAGGTTGTTGTTCGCTTCTTTCCTTTTGCTTCATGTATTCCTCAACCAGCAACTCTTTAATTTTTAATTTTCACAAAGTAAATGATGTTCTTAACAATTTTTTATACCGATTAAGAAAAAAGATCATTCGTGATAAAAACGCCTATTTTTTAAATGAACTACTCAAGGACATTGAGATTTCAAGTGACAACGAAGGACTTGAAAGTCCTGCATTTAGTAATACAAGATCTTTAAAGCGGTATATCAATCTTGGTGAAGATATTTCGTTCTTTCCAACTGGAAAATATTTGCTTGTGCATGCAAATGATGTGCACCCTTGTGAGTACTCTCTTGCAACATTGCATGGCTGTGGTCTTCGAGATGATGACCTTGCTAAATCCTTTGGCAGAATGATTCCCCGTAAATTGATACAGTACTTCCTCGATTATCCGAACAAGTTGAACTCAATTTTTTGCTCGGCCGTTCGGATACGCCAAAAATTCGGATAATCGAGGACAAAAATTTTACCAACTAATCTTGCTATGAAGTTTATTGTTATCACCCAGAATAGTCACGGGGTGCTCAAACGGAAGATGGGACGATCACAATTAGTCAAAACTCGTGGATTTTGAAATTTCTGTTCGATTTCCTTTCAGCAGTTTCGGTAATTGTAAACACAAATATGAAAGCTGATGTGTTAATATGATGTTTCCATTGGATTTGACTTTGATAAAGGGCGAAAATTTAAAAAGACAACGGATATTTTATGTGGTGATCGAGAATTGGCTTGCAAAAAACTGATGTAGTAAAAACTTTTGGCATTCGGATAATCAAGGTTCGGATAGTCGAGGTTCGGATAACCGAGGATGTACTGTAGTGAAAACTCAAGAAAAGCCTGAATGGCCTTTGTCACCTGAAGAATTTATTTGCAAACTTGATGAAGGTCCGTTGCCAGATCTCTAGAATGCAATTTATTACTTGTTGTACGATAAAATGAAAACAAATGAACACGGTTATGCCGTTACATCTCGCACAAAAGCAATCAAGATATGGTCAATTGCCAGTGATTGGGAGACCCTGGTAACCAGTTCCCCTTCTCCAAAGCTAGCAGTTATGGGATTGGTTTTGCATAGGATAACAGGTAAGAATCACGGAAAGTGCTCTTTTGGACTATATCAAAGCATATAATGAACAAAAATTTAAATTTTTAAAATATTTTATTTTGCAACTTTTTACTTTCAGGAAATAAGGAAGCAATCAACGTACTTCACAAACGCAACCACACAATTTCGTATCATGACATATGGATGCAAAATATTGCTTGATCTCGAATGGTATCCCTGAGGCAAGCAGCAGCACCTCCTTACGCAAAGGTGCTGTCACACATAGCACCCTGGACAACAACAACAGACGGCAGGAGACATCGACAGGAAAAGGCACCACGCATGACACAAACAAGACTGTTTTTCGGCTATTAAGCAAAGAAGAAGAATCCATTGACGTCATTGGTGTAAAGGAAAGGTGTTTAGAAATAGGCGAGGAGTATGTCGAAAGAGACAACATTTCTGCATACCATCCTGGCAAACGTGTAGGGCCAGCAACATTTCCCCAGCATGTTTATATAAAAGAAAGAGGTGTAGTTTTACAGTCTTACACTACAGAAAACATAGCTTGGTCAGCTGCAGGGTCATTAACATCCAATAGCGAAGAGCTTCCTTTGCTTGGATGTGTTCAAGAATATTTGCAGGTGGCACCTCATCCTCCAGAATATCCCGTCTGCAAAGATTATTTGGATTTGCTATTACAGATGATTAGCGAGTTAGAGATTCCACACATATTTGTGCATTCGGACGAAATGGTATATTCCAAATTGTGCGACATAGTATGGAAGAACAAAGATCTTTATCAGAATCTCATTTTGCTGATGGGTGGCTTCCACCAGTTACGAGTAATGCAGCGGTTGATTTATAAGAGGCATTATTGCCGAGGTTCAGAGATTGGTGTGTGGATTCTGGTGTCATTGCTGATGGGTCTGTGGATTCCGCATTTGAAGGAAGACATTATTTCAGATGCATGCATGTAAATAAAGAATGTTTTGATGCTTTGGTTCAATACAGAACTGAACAGAGAACAGGTAAGTTGCAATTCTTAAGTAATACTACGACATTAAAGTATTTCTATTTGTAGTCTTTCTCTGACTCACCCTGTGCATAATTGAAATGCAATCTATCTTTTCCATAACAGCTGCACATAGTACAATGGAAGAAGTACCTTTTATCTGCACTAAAAAATCTTTGGAAAGATCCGTCAGCTTTATCGCTAAGCAAAATACTTGAGCTACAACAATTCGAAGAGCTTTTCAAGAAGGTGATCAGTTGCAAGCAAGGTAGCGAGGAAGAATATACCTTCACGTACCTACGGGATGTCAATACCATGCTATCGCTTGTGTCAGCAGTCAGAGACTGTGATGTTGAAAGGCATCTACAAGCCGAACATGAAATGGTTCCACTTGCATTTGCACTGGATCATCAGAACTATGCACGTTATGTTAGTTATTAGAATGTGTATCTGAACCACTTAAAACAAAATATGCATCCTGCATTTGCTGATCTGAGAGACAAAGGAATGGTGCAAGTATTACTGGCCAACTGTTTTCATCAATCCATGGAGATTTCATCACTGAACTTTTCAACAATAAAACTAAAGGGGCGTCAGGGCCTTTTCGATCTGGCTTTACCACAAACATAGAGTCTGTTAATACTTGGGTTAACACAGTACACATACATGGGATGCTCCGAGTGGCTTTAAGAAAGCAATTATACATCAAAACGTCTTCAAAACACAAAGAATCAACAAAGAGTGGGAAAATGCTACACTTCCGGCACATTTCAGACCTTAAGTCAAAACTACAATTGTACGGAGTTGATCCCTTTCCACCCGGACCTCCAAAGTGTATTACAACTGGTGAAGAGATTCAATCTTGCATAGTAAAAGACGTGCTGGAAGCTTCCCGCAAAGGCAATGATTGCTTCTTAAACTTTGTCGAGGAAAGGCTTGTCAAGGGTACCAAAAATTTTTTCCACCCAATAAAAAGAATGAAATTGAATACGGGGATTGTAAAGAAAAAGAAACCCATCAAAGCTGTTTCTATTTTGAGAGAAGATAGGCAAGCATTTGGTCTGAATGTCGCAAAAGCTGTCACCTTGGAAGAAGCATTCTCATATCCGATAACATCTGTGCCTCTCTCAATAGCTACACCCGAAGGATATTTGAGACAATGAGATAAGGCATCTTTGCGTAATTTTTTGATTTCAAAATCTGAAAGTGTACCAAGTACATGCCCAAAAAATGCAGCATGGTTGGTTGATGGCTTAGCCGCAGTTAGGACATTAAAACCAAAGAAAACATATAAAGAATGGATTCAAGGCCTTCTTCGCTTTCTTGAGCCACCAGCTGATTCATCACCATGTCTCATTGGTATGATTAACGACACATACCGTGAAACGAAGCATAAAAGATGGTACAAGAAAAGATCGTGGATTATCAAGCATAAAAATTACGCTTCAAGGCTTTGACCAACATATTCCACAAGGTGTCCGATGGAGCGAATTTCTTCACAATGGCGAAAACAAGAATAGTCTTGTCAAGCTAATATCGAAATTTGTGCAGAGTGAAGAGGGAAGAAAATGTCTCAGTTACCCTTTCATAGTGACAGAAGAAGACATAACGTACAATTTGGAGAAAAATCAAGTCATTTTTGTGCATGTATGTAATCATGAGGAGGCTGATACCCGCTTGGTTCTTCACGCCGTAATGCCAAACACAGATGTGATCATTGTCTCTAAAGATACGGATGTGTTGATACTCCTTATATGGGCATTTACGCAACTGCAAGTGGTTCACAAATGGTTTTCTAAGTTTGATAACGAAAAATTCGCTGCAGTCAGGAGTATTTGCAAAAGTCTCGGACCACGTATTTGTTCTTCTTTGCCCGCTATCCATGCAATTTCCGGTTGCAACACCAAGTCTTTTTTTATAAGGCTGGAAAAGTCAGATTACTTAAGAAGCTGATAAATGATTGCTCAAAATGTGAATTGATTGAGCCAATTGGAGTGTGCCAAAGTTTACGAAAGGAAGCATTAGATGACGCAAAGGAGTTTGTGCAAACAACTATTTACAGTGGAAAAGAAAATGAGAATTATGTTGAGACAAGAATCCGGTTGTGCCAAGAATTAAAAGATAAGACTCTCTATCCCACCAGACCCAGATTCCGTAGAGCAAGCGATCAAAAGGTGCCATATGCAAGTTTTCATTTGGAAAAGATGCTGTTTGGAGCATATTGACAGCATTTCGTGTGAAGAAAATGGATGGCAAGATGAAGAAAAAAGCTTGATACCAAAGTGGTTTTCAGGGCCACAGCTTCCTCCAACATTGGCCAAAAAACGGCACCTCCAGAAAACCAAAACCTAACATGAAAACAATGCAGATGAAGAAACGAGTGGAAGTGAAGCAAAATATGGCAAGAAAAGAAGACGAAAAGGAAACAAGAAACAGGCAACCAACCCGACAAATACGTTAACCATTTACAAAGGAGATGATGAGAAAGAAGATGCAGTTTCTTCACAGCAATAAACCGAATCAGAACCTTCTCTTAGCATGTGAAGGACACATTACCACTTAGAAAAATCGCCCACAAGTGTCATTAATATCAATGTTTTAAAATAGCTGATCCGCCATGTTTGTCACGTGACACAAACTTTAACTAGCGATAACTCGATATCGGTAAGTGCGATAGTAGTGCTGTTTAATAGTTTTTTGCTTCTTTTTGGGTGCATAACAAAATTGCATAGTTTATCTTTCAATATTAAGGAAAAAATTTTTTGGTGACCGGAAATGCTGACATCGTCAATCAAGTGACTTCTATTGTTTTACAAAAATGTACCCAAGTCTAAAAATAGTTAAAAAGCCTTCAATTACCCGAATCCGAAATAAAATCCAATGTTAGGCACTTTGCCAGATTGTTACAAGGAATTCCCTGTCTACTAGTATCACGGTGGCGAATTTCTTGGACGAAATGTCTTCTTTCATTTCTCTTAGCTGATCGGCCAAAGATGTCATTGTGGTCAAATGTTCCATCCAGGTTTGTTCCTTCTGGCATGCTCGCAGCATAAAACTTTCGATTCAGGCGAACAATTCGCGTGATCGACACAAATTCAAACTGTTCTTTCAAAATTTCCCATGCCTCCTTTGGGTCTGTTGTCTGTGAAATATGTACTTGCAAAAGCGTATTCACACTCAGTGCAATCAACGTATAAGCCTTGTCTGATCGTAAATGATAAATGTTTATAATTGCTGCATGCACTCTTTGGCCAGGTGGAATTTCTGTACCTTTGATGAAGCTCCAGAATCCATGTTCCATCAAGATCAATTTTATGTGAAACTTCCATGATTGATAATTTTCCAAATATACAAACAAGTAGCTGCCAAATGTCCAATTAATGACAGGGACGCTTGGGGTGGGCAAAGGGGTATGTCCCAAAAATTTAAAAAATTGTCATTCATTTTAATTTATTAATCGCAACAAAACAAAACTCTATTTTAAATTAGACAACAAAAACAGATGTTCAAATCAGTCTGACTCATATTCAGAATCGTCAGAATCATTGGAAATGTCGAGCAGAACGCCATGCGGGTTCTTGCATACATTAGTGTTGGCCATGCAAAAACATGCATCTGAACATGATAAACCAATGTTAGTGCAGGAACAATTCCTCTGACGCCCACTTTTGCACGTACATGTTGTTAGTTCCAGCAGACTACTCGGCGCTGGCTCTTTTGTCATATAAACTGGCTTCAGCGAGGGACCATCTCTCACCCATTCATGGTTTTCGGGATCTGGAAGATTCTGGATTGCAGTCAAAGCCATTCTCCAAATGAAGGTTTGATAGTTGACACGTTTAAGGTGCTAAAGTAGGTTGTCAGATGTTGGAGGAAGCATCTCGTTTTTTTGCTTTTTCTGGCAAAACAGGATATATCGTAACTCATCTACAGTATGTGGCATCTTCCTATGAGCGGGGTATAGATCACAGATAAAATCTTCACATTTGGCAGCAATTGGATCACTCAGATTTGGCTGGGAACCGAGAAGACTTAGACTTTCTTGGTGCTGCTCACTTTTCGACAGTAACTGCCATCCTTTCTTTTTACCGATGCCAGCAAGGGCGCTAGTTGAATCACAGCCAGTAATGGAGTGGGCAAAGGCGAGAAGAGCGCGAGACATATTCTCTCCTAGTTCTTGCGAGATTGCATGCACAGGAATGTATCTAGTGCGGTCTTTCGCACCCGTTTTGAACCAAAATTCAGCGCAGTTGATGTCTGAAATATGTGCTCTGCTAAGAATGAGGACATCTATGTCTGGTGATTGTATGATGATACGACACTCTTGAAAGACATCAGCAGAGTACTTGGCATGCAATAGTAATCTACAAAAATAGCAATGGAAATGAATACAACATTCTGTACAAAAATATAGAACAATATATACCAAGCCAAAATCTCGAATAAGCGCCAATTTCTTCAAGTGAGGTGGTGGTCAGACTCTTCGTGATCAGATTCCAGATAGTCGACATCTTCGCAGTGGCCGTAACTGACCTTCACTGCACGCCTAGCATTTTTGAACCCTCCACAGATGACAAGTGTCTTTTCTGGGGGAAGCTGCTGTCTTCCTAATTCACAAAATGTCTCTGAGAGAAATTCACATAGATTGATCTTGTTCTGCGAATTCGGGATGAACTTTGCCCACTGTTTTGGCACGGGCATAGGTGGTCCATGGATCTTGATTTCCAATGAAGCACTCAGAGCACCCCTGTTTTCACGTTTTCCCGCCTTTATCAATGCATCCCAGTATTGGTCGAAGACAATGTGAAGCTCTTTGCAGTAGCTGAGTGAAGAAGTAAGGACCTTAAGTATTTGGTTGCGAGATCACCAAAGGCGCTACTCCCTGGTGACTTCATAACTTGAATGAAAGCCATGCCATCAATCAGATGAATGGTATCTCTTGCAAAAAGTTCCAGTTGTGCGCAAACATTCACTTTGGCTTCAACAAGAGTTGCCAATGCACTTTTCGTCGTCTTTCTCAGGCTGCCATCTTGGTGTACTAAGGAAAACGGTATGGGGGAAAGCTCATAGCATAGAACATCTCTCAGATTGATCTGCCTTACATTTGCAGCGATCAAGAGGCGTCCAAACAGATCTCTGTCCGCTCCGACTGTAACAAGCTTGTCATTCACTGCCTTTACCTGGACTTTCTTGGTTGTAAATTCGAAGGTCTTGACATTGAGCTTGGGGATTGGATCCCAGAAACTTATTTCGGTAGTGTTTAACCGGTTTTCAACAAATGTGTTCATCTGGTCACGGCCCTTTTCAGTGCTTCTCACTAAACCCTCTGCTATGTCATTGGGTAAGACAACGCCTGTAGCAAAGTTCGCTACCGACTGAGTGTCCTGTTTGGAAGGATTACGCATCAAGTCGCTTGTGAAGCAGGAGATAAGCTTTTGAACATAAGCTTCATCTCGTGCTATTCGTTTTGCAGCAGCTTCTTTGCGCCCATCTAAATGGGTGCTCTCTTGCAGAAACATTCCTTTCAGAAATGTTGTAACAGATGCATGCTCGTGACTAGTGAGAAACCATCGATCAAGTGCACCTGGGTTTCGTGAAATACCAATTATTCCACCTTTTGACTTGGAGTCTGCATTTATGGACTGTTCCAGTGCCATGTCTGTCCATACCTAGGTGAAAGGTTTGCCAGAGCGATAACTGCATGACTGCCCTTCACAAATTCTAGATGAACTTCTGGATGCTTTGTAACTAAACTTCTCGTGTCGGATATGTACACAGGTAGCCAACGTGCAAAATTTGGCCTGTCCATAGCAAAAAAATACGGCAACATGGCAGAAACACACAACAAATGTAATTCCCAGTTGCCAGTTCTCTCCGCTTTAACGAATTGCAAGAGAAGCTTCACCATATCCCCATACTCCTCCCAAAAGGTAAACATCTTTGAGTTTTTTCTACATTCGGGTGCAAACTTTTGAAACATTGAGCGTAATTCCTTAGTTTCTTGAAGGAACTCCTTTACCGTTGACTCCACTTGTACCTTTGTTTTTATTGCACGTGTGCAATCTTCTACTTTGCTCAACATTGTATCTTCATCAACATTACACTCTATATCATCATTAATGTGGGTTGCTTACCATTCAAGAAATGTGTTCCACATCAGTCGAAAAAAAGCCTCCAGTGCTAACTTGTGTGCTCGAATTCCTCTGTTGTTAGACTTGCCTTTCATCAATGCCGATGTTGTTCCTGCTGCATAAACTCCAGACTCGATAAGGAGGTCTTCTAATCCGGAATGGTTATACTTCTTTCCCAGCAAAGAAAGGAAATTGAGAGCCATGTGGAATCCCCCAAGCCGAATGACAACATCTGAGAACTCCACCGGAAATTTCATTTGAATTAACTTTGCTTTTGAATAGATAGCAAGATCAAAAGTAATGACGGTGTCGCTCTGTCCAAGGTTGGAACAGATCTTCTGAGCGTGTTTCATTACAGTGTAAACGGTACTTAGTTCAGCTGATGAACCTTCGATCATCGGGCAGTAGCCAATCTTGCTAACAGCAGGGATGTCAGGATATAAAATGGAATTGAACCCACTCCAGCTTGGCACGGTCTGGACTTCTTGCACGGCAATGCCTGTCTTCATTAACGTTTCCGCCTTTATACGAAGGAGAGCCCATGCGGTGTCCGCATCGTAAGCTTCAGAATGTGGGCTGCTCTCACATTCTAGCCATTCCTTATCAACTATGCCCACGTATTGATTCACTGCAGGTCGTCTTCTGTGAGCCAAGCACTCTTGCAGGTCATACACATTCCCACTTTTCTTCAAGCTACGTCGCCTTTGAGAATGATCTCCAGCTCTGATACGTGGTAGCTCTGGACCAAACGTTTTCTTTTGGTAGACAACCATTGCCGTAGCAAGGGTGGTATTTTTACCATCTATAGTTTCCTCGTTCAGATCATTATTATCTGCAGCGAGCTGCAAGAAAGATCCCGGTGAGATATTTGATGGGATAACTGTTTCAAAAGTTTCTACTTTTGCTAGCATCTCCTGAGCCAAACTTGTATGCACTGCTAATAATTCGTCATATGACGAAGTATGTCCCATTCGGTTCAAAAGTACAACTAGCTGCTTACATCCAGTGAGGTGACGTACTGTCATTGCAAGACCTATTTGCTTCGGGAGCTTCACCCGGGTGTTTGATGTCCAGTGTATAATGTCCTGTGCAATGCTCAAAATGCGTCGCTCATCCTCGATCTTGACATGGAGATTTGTTTGTTCAAAATCATCAACTCCAGCCTCGTTGGATGTAATCATGAGGCGAAGCAGCCAGTACAGACTAGGAGGAATAATTTTGCTTGCTGTGTTGAGTGATATATCATCTACGTTGAGGGGTCTTAATGATATCCCACTGCATTTACGTATGTCCTCCTTTATACGCCGCGCTATATTTATAATATCCTGGGAAGTATCAGAAATGTTGCTTTCAGATCTCATACCAGCATTTTGTGCAGCGGCAGCATTTAGAACATCTTGTACAGATATATTGCTTGAATAGCTAACTTCAGCCTTACTCCTGTCAGGGTGCTGATGAAAAACGATTTTTTCTCCAAAGTACTTCTCAGGTCGAAGTTTCATGCACTGTTTGCTGTAGCTTTCGCTTTCTATTCCCTTTTCCGACAGGCGTTGGTGGTATTTTAGCAAAAGTGATGACATGTTGTATGCCTTCCCTTGGTTGAGACCTTCACTAATTTCCCCAGCAATCTCTTTGAACGCAGAGTAATAAATTGTCTCACCATCTTTTCCTTGAATCCCTTGTGCTTTAGATTAGACTTACTGACATATGATGCGAAACAATTCTTGTGGTATTTGGCCTCGGCAGCTATTAGGTCGTTGTTGACGGAGATAAGGGTGTGTAGCATTTCTTCATCGCCTTTGTTTTCGGCTGCCTGTCGTACCGACGCACAAGCTTCAAATGTGCAAATGTTGTGCATCTCCCGGCATTTCTTGTATGTTTTATTTCGACAAATAAAGCATTTGGACCAATCCATAGAAAAACCAGCACGGGATCTCAAAATTCTGCGTGTTTCCTCGTTTGTTGCTCTGCTGTCCCCTCCACTTTTACTGAGAGCACCTGCATCATAGCGAGTGGCATAGCGTATATTTTGCTAACTAGTGTAAGAAGAATAACAAGTGGAATGCCAAAAGACATCTCAGCCTCTGAGACTCTGCGATTCATCGTGGAGCCTATCGTAAACCTGATCTCTCATCAGGTTAAGCGCCGTTTCTAATGTGTCAATAGAGGAGACTTTCCTTTTCTCAGTACTTCGTCTCTATTGGCTTGGCAGATAACGCATTTTGTATAGGTGGTTAGCCTTGGT
Source organism: Sanderia malayensis (assembly GCA_013076295.1). NCBI lineage: Eukaryota > Metazoa > Cnidaria > Scyphozoa > Semaeostomeae > Pelagiidae > Sanderia > Sanderia malayensis. The sequence goes on from RQOL01000833.1 coordinate 446,124, forward strand.
TGCTTTGACTTAGGGGGCAGTGGTACGCCGAAACCAGAAGTGCTACTTTCCTCCTCTCCATCCATGTTATGAAGCCTATGGTGTGAAGGAGAAAATAGCATACAAATAAAGATCAAAATAGAAGAGAAAATTTAATATATACTTACATTCACATGGTCAGAGTAGGCCTAGCAAAGCTAGACATGCCACCGCCATCTTGGATTATTCACGCCTCGATTTCAATCCAGATGGAAATGAGGCTATCTGTGTGTGTCCAAGATAGTTGTGTAACATGGCAAAACAGGGCCCTGAAATTATTTGGGGCCTGAGGGGTTTATTCAAAATGGGGTAATCCCTTTCCGTTGCTTTTTGCCTCACTTTGAAAATTTTTGGGACATACCCCCTGATGCCTCCTTGCCCTCCCCAAGCGTCCCTGTCATGAATTGGACAATTAGCAGCTACTTTTTTGTATATTTTGCGTCTGTTTTGATTGATTTTCGTTCATACCAGCCTCGTTTCCATGCTGAGTAGCAAATCGCATGACTAAAAAGCCCCATAATTAAAAACGTATACCACAATTCAACTCTACGAACTGTCTAGGGTTAAACAGTAGGTCTCTCTTTACCGGAATCAATCATCAAACCTTTTCTGTGGCGATGGTTGAACGAAACTCACATTTTTTGGACTTTGCTCCCTGACTACAGGCTTTAATCTCATGGAATTATCGTTTGCAATTTCAGCTGCTGCTGATAAAATCCATTGAAAATCAAGTGCTGTGACTGAGTGACATTTGCTTCGATAGACTTTGTTGAAACTGCAAGATGGCTGTATGGATTCGAAAAGGTCTCTTTCAATGTGTCATGAAGCTCAATCATTTTTCGCAAGAAATCAGGAATATCCAGCTCACCATTGTTCACAAAATCAGTCAAAGATTTGACATGAAAACAAGAATGAAATGTCTTCTTGCACGATAAGCAAACAAACCCTCTTCTATCCACACCAACTACTCCAAACTCCTTGCCAGGTGGCCTTATACATAAAAATGTTTCACTTGAAAATTGCAAATCAATTATATCTTGTAATTCCTAAAAAGCAAGCAAATTTACAAGCTGTTCCATGCATACAAAATTCATCAAACAAAACAACAATATTTAATAGAAATATGATAAAGCAACAAAAATTAAGATTGATTCTGTAAGAATGATATACTCCATTCCATCTCACGGTGAATTAAGCTTAAGAAGTTACCAACCTGAGATTAAACATGCTCAAATGAATGTCTGTAATAAAAAACGAAAATGAAAGATGAATGCCTACATTTTGATGCTCTTTTTATTTAACAACCTTGTCAATTATCAAAAAAAAGTTAAATTTAAAGAAACAAGACTGATCAGCAAGAAAATGCAAACAATTCCAGCTTTTCCAGGGCATACCTTACAAAAGGCAATGTATTTATAATTGTAATTACCTGGATCAGGTTGCACCTCAGTTATTCCACATTGCTGTTCCCTTGCATACATTAATATGGTGACATTCCGGATATTTCTCATTTATATGGCCAAAGAACTGTAAAAAGACCAAAAATCCTGAAATTAATTTACCATGTAATAAATTGTTTACTTGCAGTGAAACATGTGAATATGTTCTTAAAATTATAACCTGAATAGTCTTGCTCTACACTTGTGCTCAACCCAATAATAAATCTACAAAATCCTTTGTTGCAATCCCAGGAATACTACCAGCACAGAACATCAGCAAATTTAATGGCAGTACGCTTTAGTATACAAAACATTTGTCTCTGTAAGAGTTAAGATGGTAATTGTTAAAAGTTGGAAAAATAGCAATCAAATGTTGATGTATGTTAGTTGCAGATACCATGTGTAACTAATTATAGCCCTGTCAATAGAACAAAAGCAATGAAATTGCCATTACCAGAAGCACATTCCGATCAAGGTCAAAGTCTTGAATAAGAAAGCAGGTCTTCTTACCATCAAGCACAACTAATGATCTTGCTGACAAAATTTGAAACATGTAGGAATCCACATATGTATTAGTCTTGAAAACAAAAACATAATCAATATTGATATTAACCACATATACTATCAAGAAAGTAAGCCATTTCTAAAAGATTCGTTATGAGCACAGTGTATAAGAGCATTGTAGATGAATGACTGAATTCCATCCTGCTGTTGATTTGGATTATCAACTTCTGCTACACCATCTTCTGTATCCATTGACTCCTCGAAATCTGTATCTAAAACTCATAATTTTTTACTCAGTTTACTTTTTTCTTATTAAATACCCATTCAAAGTCATTATTATCTCTCATTAAAATGGGCACCAAATAAACTGCATATGGGTTATACTTTCCAGTTGCAAACTGATTTACCAAAAACAAAACATTTAACCACAGTCATTCTAAACAAACATGTTTAAACATATAGCTGCCAGAATGTCATTAACAGAGGTATGTGTTATAGTGAGGGTGCCAAGAGACTACATCGTTCAAATTGTGAATAAAGCGTGAAATTTGGTACACAGCTCCTTCAACAGGGGTACATTAATGTCCGAAGGGGTGCCACTAAATTTGGACTCGGGAAACTGTAATTTTGGGGTAAAGTTCGAATCTGGGGGCATTAGCCCCAAGTGAAATTTTAAATTCGGAATTTTGAGTTATCGGTTATATCATTCGAAAGAGAATCAAAAACTGAACAAAAAATCCAAAAACACTAACACAATATAATTGATAGTTCAAAAGTTATAACCGTTTTAAATTATGTGACGTCATCAAAATGGCGGATTTTCCTTTCTGAATTTTACGTTTTTTAACTTAGTTTTTAATTCGAACACTGTCCACCACATCCGCACAATTCAGTGCAAGGAAGTTCTTGGCCAGTACATTTGCAACGTCCTTTGCACGACAACTTGCAGCCACATTTAGTGAGAACACGGCAAGCAACTGAGGCCTCCAATAGCTCACTCCAGAAAGGAAGATATCCAGTACCAGAGTGCTTCCAGCCCCAAAGAGTTGGATCAACAGTTATGCGCCCCTTTTCAAGGCATCTGTACCACCTATTTCCTTGCAGTGCAGCTCTCAGAACGTGCTGTTTAATTGAAGCTGCCGTTGGTGGAATGTTTTCAATAGATCTTCCTTGTGTGAAGAGAAGTCTACGAGCAATATTCACACTGTGTGTGTTGCATGTTGGGCTGTAAAGTACAACAAAATATCGCTCGAGAAGCTTGTAATCTTCTGGTAAGATTTCTTCACGATCAGACACAGTCACCAGCTTTTCAAAGACAGTGGTCACAGCAGGAAGGAGGCTCCAGGCATCGTAGAATGACTTTTTTCCTTTTCCCGCAACAGATGAGTTTGTGTCGCAGCCACTTACTGCGTGAAAGAAGAGAAAGGCATTTGATTTTGCCTTTCCTAAGCTTGAAGCAATTTCATGAACAGGAATAAACCTCAAGAATTTTCCTACTCCAAATTCGACCCACAACTCGGTCAATCCACGAATTTTATGAAAAGCTGCCACAGAAATAACGATGACATCACTGTCCACGGTCTTAATTAAAAGTCTGCTGTATGTCTTTGCAGCATGATTTGCATGAACAAAAATGCGCTCGTCAGCTTCTTCAATGGTACAAGGCATCAGGTCAGAAGCATCAATATTATTGCTACAGAGAACATTTTCATCATGAGTGGCAACAAATTGCTTTGTCGATGCGGCTTCGTCGATCACATGTCTTGAGAGATAAGGAAACAGCTCTGTTTTGTTTTCACTGCAACGAAGAAATGTAGCCCAATTTTTTGGTAGAACACCATTGCTGGTTAGCGAAGACGCTGTTAAATCTGAAATCTTGAATCTTCATCAAATCCACGACATTGGAAAATCGCAATTTGAAGAATTTGTTCATAAAAGGCTATGGACGTCATCAAAACCTGTAAGTGACACCATTCGCAAGAATAATGTCAACTTATTTCCTGCTTCTAGTGGTGTCGCAACAGGCTTACAGTCAAACATTTCAAACTTCTTCAGCACAGTCTCTAAATATGACTTTCGATCAATTGTCAAGATCTTCGCTCCTCTATTGCACTCAATGGACATTCCCAAACAATAGTGAATTTTACCTTGGTCTTCCATTTCGAATTGTTGCCAAAATCAAATCATCAACAAATAAAGCTATAGTCATAATCTTCGGTTTCTGCCCATCTTCAGCAACCGATTTGTAACATATACACGCATCTGCATCACTCTGAATATACCCTAATTGTCTCAAATAATCATCAACAGACTCATTCCAGCATCTAGCTGATTGTTTTAGGCCATATAAACTCTTCTCTAACTTGCACACCGTATTAGGTTTCAGTCTGTCAACACAACCTTCTGGTTGTTGCATGTAGATATCACAGTCGAGCTTGCCACTTAAGAACGCATTTTTTACGACCATCTGATGAATTTCAAGGTTAAATTCATTCACAATCGCTAATACAGTCCGAATTGAGCTGTATTTGGCCATAGGTGAAAACGTTTATTCATAGTCAAGACCTTCTTTCTGCGAATAGCCTTGCGCTACCAATCGAGCTTTATAACGATTGATGGAGCCGTCAGCATTACGTTTCTTCTTAAAAATCCATTTACATCCGTTTTTATCATCTGGTAAATCAACGAGTTTCCAAGTGCCATTCTGTATAACAGATTTGTATTCGCTGTCCGCGGCATCTTTCCATTTACTTGCATCAGGACCACTGAGAGCTTCCTCAATACTAACTGGCCCTTCATCTTGCAAAGCAATAGAAGCAATAGGTAAATCGACATGATTCCACCATTCATCGGTCATAGGAGTTCCCAGTCTGTCAGGTGGTTTTGCTGTACGTTGTGATCTCCTTGGCTGTATATCTGGTTGATCAAGTTGATCAGGTTGATCAGGTACATTCTCAGCTATTTTGACATCACTGACGTCATTTGCTGGCATATAAAAATCAAAATATTCAATTTGATCTATTCTTTTGGATTGTTTATGTTCAAAGCTGTCTTCAAAGAATATCACGTCTCTGCTTCTCAGCAGCATTTTCTTATCTACACTAGCCGGGGGCGCTCGCGTACGCTCGCTTCCCGGAGGGGGGCAAGTGAAAAAAACTTAATTTGGTTGGTGCACTTCGTGCGCTGCATTCGCTTACGCTCATGCCTCTTTCAACCCCATGTACAGTGGGTTAGCTCGCTGCGCTCGGCTGTGGTTGGCGCACTTCGTGCGCTGCATTCACTTTCGCTCATGCCCTTTCAAACCCCACTTACGATGGGCTAGCTCGCTGCGCTCGCCTGTCTATCTATTTTCAAGAAACATTGACTGATAGGGACCACTTCGTGCGCTGTGTTCGCTTACGCTCATGCCTCTGAATACTCCTCTTACAACAGATTGGCTCGCTCCGCTCGCCTGATAACTCCTTATCATAATTTGTTTATTAAAACTTTGGGCTTGTTTACATTAGGCCTAGGCATCGCAAGCATGCCGAAGCAACAATGGCGGTCGCCTACTACAAAAACTAAAACTATCTCACTCAAAAAACAAAACACAACTATCACCTGTGTTCTCAATTGTTTCCTGTAATTTTCCAGAGGTCTCTCAAACAATGAGCAAGTCTTTACAAAGATAATTCAGGTCGTAAAGCACTTTGAAAGGTGCCCAGTTATCTTTTGTGTTGAAAACAAAAACATGCGTCTTCTCCAAAAGTACCTGCTCTTCAACCCGAGGGCAAATTTGCATGATAACGAAAAACGTGTGACTGTTCACGTGAAGTTGCTAAAGAGCCAATCAAATTGCAGCAAGAGGCGAAACGCGTCACGTGCACAGCGAATGCTTTGTTCGAAAATGGATTTCGTGACGCAAATTTTAAAGTTTCGCGAGCGTAAACCGTCGTTTTTTCGTGATAGCCAATTAGGCGAACTTTAACAAAGAATTTCCTATCCTTTTAGTCGAAACTGTAAGCTCTCATATAGATAACTTTCTGGTTCAGCCGGCAAGGAACAGCTCACTTAAAAATAGGGAAGATTAAGGGCCTCAGAAAAAAGCCTTTATGGATACCTTCTTGGCCGTTTCGGCCCATTGTCTTGGGGCGTTCAACCTATTGTTTCGGGTTGAATCTATTGTTTTTGGCAAAGAAAGTGCGTCATCACGTGACTCCGCAGAATATATATATTAGATTGTAGAACTTATATCCTTTGCTGTCCTCAGGATATCCAACAAAGACACATTTTTCATATTTATTTTGTAATTTATCCCTCTTCTGGTCAGGAATGTGCACCATAGCGTTACACTTGAATACTGTCAAATTGCTTACATCAGCTTTCTGTTTATAGAAGCGTTCATATGGCGTAGCATTCTCTAGAGCAGATGTGGGTGATCTATTTCTCAAATAATTGGCTGTGGACACTGCTTCTGCCCAGAATGAGAGAGGTAGTTTGGCATGATAGATCATGGCTCTTGCTCTCTCCATAAGCGTACGATTTAGCCTGTCAGCTATTCCATTCTGTTGAGGTGTATAAGGTATAGTGACGTCTTTCCAGTGACATTTTCCACCAATTTGGCATATTCTTTGAACGTTTCAAATGCTTCATTTTTACTTTGCATGAAGTAAACTTTGCTCAATCTCGAAAAATCATCTGTGAAAGTAATGAAATACTTTGAACCTCCCACTGAATTTGTGGTCATCGGGCCACAAACATCACTGTGTATAACTTCCAGAACTTCAGAACTTTTATGCTCAGTTTCCTTAGGAAATGCTGATCGACTTTGCTTTCCCATTGCACAACCTTCACAATTCTCCATTCAACACCATTCTCTGTCATTGAGGAAAATGACAATAGCCTTTTATGGCACATACAACACTTCTGGTAGATTTATAACAATTTTCTTAGAATTGTGAAAAACTAAAAGTTTTAAGCTTCCTTTTCCATATGCCATCATAAAACTGTTATCAGCTAACTTTATTCTTATAGGCTTTGTAAACTGAACATAATTCTTTGTAGAACTTTTGTCTGGAAACATGTTGGGTTGCCCCTGAATCGATACACCAATCAAATTGTTCTGAATTTTCAGTAGACGCAGCCAAAGCAAATGCAGAATTTCCCCCAGCATCCTTTTCAATATTTCTGAAAAATTTGCAAATTCTTGATCTGAGGAATTCCTGTCCTTCTTCTTTTTAAAGCAATACTTGGCATAATGCCCCATGTTCTTACAATACAAACATTTAACTCGTTTTTGGTTAAATTTCTTTTTCACCTTGTTGTCCCGTTTCATCAACAAAGCATCGTGGCTTGGGTCACTGCCAACAGCAGACGCATTTCTGCCCTGCATTTTATCATACTCGTGTATCAATCTATCTCGTACATAGTCCCATGTTAGTTTATCCTCCCCAATAGTTTCCAAAGCTGTAATTAGATAATTGTACTGTTCAGGCAGACTACTTATCAAAATTACAGCATCATCAACAGCGTCACTAATGTTCATCAACAGCCGCAAATGTTCGGATAAAGTTTTAACATTATTAATGTGTTCAATCATGCTCATAACATTTTCCATACGAGATGAGTACAACTTTCTTCTGTAAAATATCTTACGTGAAAGAGATTTCTGTTCAAAATGTTTATGAAGATTCTCCCAGGCTTCCTGAGCTGTTTCAGCTGAACGCACGTAAATCTGTAAATTTGAATTTATCGATAAACAAATCGAGGTGAGAGCCAGGTTCTCCCTTTTCTTGAATATCCGTTGTTCACCCTCTGAAGCATTTGCCTCCAGACTCTCTAAAGGCTGGTTTTCATATAACGTATTTCAACGTAATTCATCGTAATTCATCGTAATTCAAGGTCCACGATTTTCACGACATATGAAAACGGCAAAACGTATTTCGTCTTAATTCATCGTAATTTATCTGGAAAAGGCTGATACGATCACGTGTGTATGATCACATGTTCCTTTCGGATATGGCGTGTAATCTTAAATTATTTTGGCGGCAAATAACGTTGGGCCTAAAAATACAGAGATCACATCATGCCAGGTGCAATAAATAATAGATTAATGCTGCAACGCAATTTGATACTTATCATAGGCCTTTTAAGGAAAAAGAAACAATTGCTAACACGAAAAAAATATAAGAAAAAGAGATTTTGGGTTCGGAAAATTTTTCAAGAACGCGAGCGTTCTGGCCACTTTCATGCACTTATCCAAGAACTGAGGATACACAACAGAGAATATTTTTTCAGGTAAGATCATAGAAAAACTATTCCATGAACAATTGTCTGCCACTTATTCTTCAATTTTTTGTTTGTGAGGTGATTTTAAAACTTTGGTTTTGGCCCTCTTTCCTAGCCCTAGGGGAAGGGGGGAGCACTTGACACATACTGGGGATATTGCTTTAACCCAAAGATGTCAGTCCTCTGGGAATTTACCAGGCTTTGGCAATATCGACATTCAATTTGCTATATCCTGTATAGTGAGCATATAGGTATAATTATATATTTCATTATCATTCACAAGCTCATTCATATCCTTTATCATAGGTTCTTGAGGATGAGCCCTGAAAAATTTGAGCATTTGTACAGAATTGTTGGTCCACACATGAAAACTAGGCAATGCAGGAACAGAGAGCCAATACCAAATGCTGAGAGACTTGCCCTTACAATAAGATGTCTGGCAAGTGGAGATTCAGAGCAGTCAATGTCCTTTAACTTTAGAGTGAGCAGATCAGTGGTATGCAATACAATAAAAGAAACTTGCCAGATAATATGGCAGGCTCTTGGTGAAGAATAGATGAAACCACCAACTTCTCATCAGGACTGGGAGAAAATTGCCAAAGATTTTTTCACAGAATGGAATTTTTCCAATTGTCTTGGTGCATTAGATGGAAAACACATAGCCATTGAATGCCCTGGGTACAGTGGATCAGAATATTATAACTACAAAGGATTTTTTAGCATAATTCTCATGGCAATGTGTGATGCCAAATATTGCTTTATCTTAAGGGCCCTTTACATGAGCAAACTCAGACCGGTCTGAGTTTCAGATCAGTTTGAAATTTTGCGATGTCTGCTTTTTTGCGATGCGTTTACATGGAATTTCAAACCGGTCTGAAATTATACAGTCCACAAATTGCGGATGCCTTGAATCGAGGCAACTGTGACGATGATTTCCTTTCCCCGAATTTTTCACCATGTTTTCAATTTGTTCCAGCCTATTTTCATGATGACGCCAAGTGATAGGCAGCAGAAGATGTTATTGGAATTAGTTGTGAAATGCATCAATCGTCCCTACTGTTTGTGCTGCATTGCAGATCAATTTTATCTTGATGGTTGCAATACTGTTGCTCCAAAATAATGTTATCATTGTGGAATGACACTGTGAAACGGCAATGCGAGTGTGAATCACAAAATGGACGACGGAAAGGAAAATGGTGCCAAATGATATGATACGATATCTCCTACGCAATTTTCTTCACAACTTTCATTTCGCCCCGATCTGAAAAATGTCTGTTTACATGAGAATTTCAGGTCGACCTGAGTTTTTCAGATCGGTCTGAAAGACCGAAATGAACCCAGACTGGCACGACTTTCATTTTGCCTGTTCTCATGTAAACACTCTAAAGGCTTTGACGAGACACCAAAATGAACTCGTGCTGATCCGAAACTCAGATCGGTCTGAGTTTGCTCATGTAAAGGGCCCCTTAGTTAATGTTGGAAACTATGGAAAAAATAATGATCCTCAAATTTTTAACAATTATAGACCAGGTATAGGCAAGGCCTTTAAAGAAAATGAAATGCAAATCCCAAGTGCTTCAATTGTCAATGGACACTATCTTCCTTATGTAATTGTATCATGAGATATTTGCTTTAACCCAGTGGTTGATGAAGCCCTTCCGTGGAAAGCATTTAACAGGCTCCCAAGCAGTTTTTAATTACCGGTTGAGTCGAGCACGCAGAACTCTAGAGAATTGTTTTGGAATACTTGCTGCAAGGTGGCGGATTTTTCGCAGACCAATTAAAGCATCCCCAGAAGTTTTGGATAACATAACAAAGGCATGTACTTGTCTGCATAATTATCTGAGGTTAACAAATAATCCACAGTATCTCCCATCAGGTTTTGTTGACTCAGAAGATTCTACTGGAAATATTCTTCCAGGTGACGGGAGATCAGAAGTGCATGGTGGCAGTGGTGCTTTTAAACCAGCAAATATTGGGAGGGCCTTCAACAGGACCTCATTTGGTGCTAAGGAAACAAGAAAAATGTTTCAAGAGTATTTCGATAGTGATGAAGGATCTGTGCCTTGGCAAAAATTACACGTGGAAAGCTTTGGTAAAACAAGATATCAGACAATTAATTACGAAAAAAACAATATCAAAGCTTAGTTTGTTTGCTCTTGTAATTCATTCATAAGAAACGTTAATGCATGCTGTTCTTTTCTGAGAAATTTTGTTCATTTTATTAAACAATTATATTTCCATCATTCACTGTTTGCATGCTGGTTATAAGATGGCAATGGGCTGTTTTGCGAACCTAGGTGCTGCATCTGGTTTTGCCATATCTGGAAACCCTAAGGGCTGTTCACTTGATTTTGAAAGAATGATTGTTGTGGGGAAGGAGCATAACCACTACTGCCAAACTCCATCTCCATAAATAACCCTTCAATGCCATTGCGCATCAGAGATTTTTGTTTGCTATCCAACTTTTGAAATCGTTTTTCCAAACTTAAAGCATATAACTCATCTTCGTCTAGTTGACGTACATCTTTGTTTTTTTCTGACTGTGCTTTTGACAGTGTTGAGTTTAATGAAGCCAATGCTTGATTTAGCTGCATATCAGTTTTTCAAGCTTCCTTTTTCCGCTTTCATTCTTTGACCTTGGTTTTTCTTTTCTCTGCTGTTGTGACTCAGATTTGGATTCTTGTGCACTGCTAGTATCTTCTTCCCCTGGATTGACCTGGCGAAAACTGAGAGTGAGGTGAGGGGGGGGGAACCGATCAATTTGTTTGCTCAGTGAACCTATACCTCCACAGATACAATGAATGACAACACGAACGATAAAAATATACGTCAATAAAGGAGCCGTAGGCCGTTGTTTTCCCACAAATTTACCAACCAACAAATTTTTCATTAATAAGAACCTGAATGAAGGCGAGGAGCCGAGCATGCAAGAGCCGACCTAAAAAGTTCCGGACATGCAAGTTCCCAGGCTGAAAGAACAGTGCATGCAAGAACCGATCTAGAAAGTACAGGACACGCAAGTATCCAGCCTGAAAGACCCGGACGCTCAAGAATTGACTCTGAGAGAAGATATACAAGAACAGCACATGCAGAACCCCTGACATCTGGATTGACATTTACATGGAGAGGTGGAACAGTAGACCAAGCACAGCATCAGCCATCACAACCAGCTTCTGTAGATAGGAGTGATGTAGAGTACATTAATCCCCAAAAATTTCGGACGGTTTAGTTTCGGACGTTTAACTTTCGGACAGAAAATTTCGAACCCAAATGTCGTAATTTCGGACAATTTCGGACAAAAATTTCGGACAAAATGTAAAAAGACTCGAAGATCTTTTGGATAATATCTTCAAGGTTCATAACATAACATAACAGTGAGATCTTCAACCAAACACAAAAAACTAATGATTGAGTGTATGAATACAGTTCTAGTTTGTATCAAAATGGAGGAAAGTCCTGACAACGAATTTTTAGATGAAACATTTCAAACACAAAAGGAAATGAATCAGAGAATTTAGAGGAAGCTGGGCTGCTAATCATGCTTGATGATGATCATACTGACGACGAGGATCAATTAAGCAAGTCAAATAGTGAGGAAGAATCCTGGTACATTTGTATTGGATCCCTGAAAAAAATGTTGGCTCTGTTATAGGGTGTTTTGTTTGACTACACCTAGCATGCATTTTAAAGTGATAGCTATCAAGCCAAGTATTTTCATCACTTTCTTGATATTTCTAGTTCGTATATATCATACTGGACATTGCAGTCACTTCACTTTCTTAGTTGTTGCTTGACTAATAAATCATATAGGAAATAAAAAGAAATACAATTCGCAACTTTTATATATATTTTATTGGCAGTAAAATTTTCGGACGGTAAAATTTTCGGATGGTAAAAATTTCGGACGGTTAAATTTTCGGACTGTGTGATTGTCCGTAAATTAAACCGTCCGAAATTTTTGGGGATTAATGTACCTCATTCAAAACATTCATTTGACCCACTGGCAATGCCTTGGAAACAGGAGTTGAGTGCAAAGAAGAACCTACATGGACAGATCCAGTTTGACCCAGCTATGGAATATCTCAGCACCATGAAGAAATTGGCTGTCACGTCACTTCTGCCTAAATCTGAGTTGGTTACTTTTGATGGAAATCCTCATAAATATTAAACCTTTATGAGATCCCTTGAATTGAATATGGAAAAGGACACTGATGATTACAGTAGACGGCTTCAGCTTCTGATACAGTTTTGTGTTGGTAAGTCAAAGAGGGTGATTGCATTGCATTATTCCTTCTTCTGGGTCCATATGGACCCAGAAGAAGGATATTGGGAAGCAAAACGATTACTTTTGGAATGATTCGGTGATAAATACAAGATGCTATATTGAAATCTGGTGACCCAGAAGCACTGCTCGACTTAGCTGATGATTTGGAGAACTGCAAAATAATCTGAATGAAGATAGATTGTTAAGAATGTTGCATCGCAGGCCGAATTACGTCAAGTCAAGGTGGCAGAAAAGGGTCCATCTGGGTGTTCCAAGAAAATTGCACACTTTTGTCAAAGCATTTGAAGGAATTCCAGATTTTCTTAACTCAGGGAAGCAACATGGGTCCAGGCATGCAAAATGCTTGTACATTTTCTCATGATCAAGAAATCTTTTCCTGAAATTTTCTAAAACGCAATCCATGATAACATTGTACGTGTTAATTCGATAGTCGTTGCTAGGCTCAGAAACTCTCTCATCTGCACTTTTCTCGCCAATCATTTACTTCCTTTTCCTTGATCTTTTATTTGGCAAGCTTGAACTGACTTCAATATCTGTTTCTTCGAGCATGGAACTCACATTTCTACAAAATTCTTGAGCCTTGCTATGCAAAGTTACAAAATCTCTGGCTGTGCTTTTAATTTGTGATGTTGCTGAATCCACCATTCGCCAAGCTTGCAACATATCCAAACCTTTGGTTTGTAAGTAAAGGGTAAGTGGAGTTGTTATCTTGTAGATTCTCATAAACAAAAATGCTGTCAAAACTGTTTCAAATTTCAAGAATGGCTCCAAGAGATTTCTGGCATCATTTCTTGCAGTTGCATCAAATGAAACTCCTTCTGACACCGTCTGCAAAGAAATTACTAGTTCCTGGAATAGGTTTCCATTGGGATCTTCAGATGTCCCAAATATCTTTGAAAGTGCAAATGATTTGGAAAGCCACCTTGTTTCTCCTATTGCTGCAAGTCTCTATATCTTTGCTCCACTGGTTCCTAATGCTTTTTCCCAAACATCCATTCTTTTGTAGGATTTCCTGAAAAATCTCAAGGCTAACTGAATGATTCCAAACAAAGACATTGCTGGCGTACATGTTGAACACGCATCGCTCAGTATGAGATTCAAGGAGTGACTGTAACACCATGTATGTACATGTAAACTTGCAACCTCAGATATCTTAGCAGTTAAACCATTGTACTGCCCCAACATATTTGCAGCATCATCGAATGCATCACCGACACAGTTCTTGATATCCAAACCATTCTCCTCAAGGGTGGCTTTTACCAGGTCAAATAACGATTTTCCAGTCGTTGATGTTGCCTTAACCAGGGATGAAAGCCTTTCACATGCATTCCCATCGTGAACATATCTGATTACCATAGAGCATTGATCGTGAGTCATAATATCCTGGGTTGTATCAACTTCTATAGAAAAAATACCAGCTTCTCAGATTTCGTCAGGTATATTTTCTTGAATGAAATCCCTAAGAATATGAATAATTTTCGTTGCAATATCATTGCTGAGAAATGTTACTAATGATCTGCGACCATGTCTATTTTTAGCACCATCTGGTCTGAGTTTCTTTCTTTTTTTAAGTGCCTGTTCGCTGGTAGCTTGAATCTTATCAATATGCTCTTTCAGCCCTGCATCTGACTCTGCAACAAGCTTCACAATCTCGATAAAATTTCCATGATTTACAGCATCATCATTAACTTCATGGGCACCTTTGTGTCTTCTTCCACGAAGAACAATTCCTTTCTTTCCCAAAACTGAAATAGTACGTACAATCTTTTGGACAACCTCCCTTCTCTCCTCGACTTGTTTTTCCTTATATCCATTGTCGTACCGTCCAAAAGATAGGCTACATTGCTTTTCGTTTTGCGAAGTAGGAATGCCTCTGCTGATTGTAAATGTCCAATTGATTTTTCATGTTCTTCGATTTGTTTTTCGTGTGCTTGAAATCTGCCAGTCCTCTTGTGAAAACTGATTCTGCGCTTCCATATGCAAGGCATAAACTGCAATGAAGAATTCTGGAAGAGATATTGAAAGTCAGCCACTGTCTTTCTGCCATTACCCCAGTTTCCGTAACTCTTATAAAAGCCTTTTTAACATTTAATGGCACAATTTCTGTTGAAACTTGTGGATGGAAATCGAAAAATTCATCCAAACCAGTCACTGTAGGTCTTTTGAACATATTTTCTGCGGAATAAATTTCTCCCCTTCAGCACATGTTTGCTCATTCCATGTAGCATGGGCTTTGTCATCGTCATAAGTGCTTGAGCTTGATGCTGTGAATCCCAAAAAATTGTCGCTTCGCTCGACGTCTTTGTTGTCATTTGTTATGTTCGGTTCTGAATATATCTAGAAATAAATTTATTTAAATTTTGAAACTCTGGTGGCTTTAGGCTGCCCCCACCGCTTCTGCTCTCATCATATTATTTTCTTCTTATCAATCATACAAAAAAGACAGATCTTCATTTATTTCGTTTGAGAAAAAAACCAAAGAGGCCAAAACGCCTACAGCCATTTGCAAGGTAACAGCATGGGCCATCGGGCCTTTCAACTGTTCACCATAGACGAGTTCACGCTTGACGATGCATCATGGGTAATCAGGACATTGAATTGATCAACAATGGCGCGTGTGCTTCAATGAATTGAAGCACACGCGCCATTGTTGAATATATTCACGCGCCTGTTTTGAATATATTCACGTGCTCTGTTCTACTAATTACCTGATAAATAAAGCTACTGATAAACTGATATTACTGATATTACTGATAAATAAATCACGAGGATAATGCCAGTCTATCGCTGTTGTGTAGGGGGTTGTTACAACGACTCGAGATACGTTGACAAAATTGTAAAGCGAGGCCACGTTGATGGCGAACTACGTTGGCATCATTTCCCTAAACAACCAGAGAAGAGAGAGCAGTGGACAAGGAATGTTTCGAAAGGACTTTGTGGTTTTGTTGCCAGCGACCACAAGACTGTTTGCTCCAACCACTTTCAGTACGGAAAGCCGACATTCGCTGCTCCGAATCCAACCTTATTCCTTGTGGAAAGCGACAAGAAGAAGTCGTCGCCAAGAAAGCGAAAGCTGCCAACTAGAAGGCCAGTAGTTTCATCAACTAAAGAGCCAAAGAACAAGGAAGCAGGGTCTCAATGCACCATTGTTGACCCCCAGGCTTATTCAAGCTTAACATTTGCTCATTTGACACGTGAATGTGATAGCAATAATTTTACTGGATTGTCAGTTGACAGATTTCGACTAATCTTTGATCATGTAAAAGATAAGGCCTTGGTGATGCACTACTGGAAAGGTCCCAGAATAACAGGGGACACATCAAAGCCCAAAATGAATAGACAAGTGAGAGCCCTCACTTTAGAGCAAGAATTTCTGTTAACAATGATGAAGCTAAGAGTTGGTCTGTTCCACTTTGACTTGGCATTTAGATTCAACATTTCAGTGGCAGCATCAAGCTCAATATTCAATACATGGGTCAAGTTCTTACCTAAAGAACTCAAGTGGTTGATAGTGTGGCGAGAGAGATTACGCATCCGTAGGAATCTTCCTGATATGTTTAGAAAGTATTACCCAAAGTGTAGAGTTATACTGGATTGTACTGAAGTCTACATTGAAACACCTTCTGATCTGGCAGTTGCTGCTCAATGCTGGTCTGATTATAAACATCACCACACAATTAAATTTCTTGTGGGTATTACTCCAAATGGTGCTATATCTTTCCTTTCTGATGTCTATGGTGGAAGAGCAAGTGACATATTCATTGTTGAAGACTGTAGGTTTGTTAAAAGCCTGCAGCCACATGATCAAGTCATGGTAGACCTTGGTTTTAAGATCAGGGATTTACTTGCATTTTATCAATGCTCACTGGCTATACCTCCTTCAAAGCATGGTAACCTTCAAATGTCAGGCTCTGATGTTAGGGAAACCTCACTTATTGCCAACGTAAGAATATATGTGGAGCAAGCAATACGAAGAGTTAAATACTTTGAGATCTTGAAAAGAGAACTACCAATAACACTGCTACCGCTTGCAGATGATATTGTTGTAATTTGTTCAGCTCTGTGTAATTTGTTACCTCCTCTCAGCACATAGCTCTTGAAAAAGATGAAAGAAATCACACAGAAACAATATTTATTCAAGCTCATTTGAGGATTTACTGTATAACAAAGTAGTGTAAGTAAAAGTGTATAAAAAAACAACAGCACCCATAGTCTTATAAATCTTGAGCAATGTCATTACAAGTTAAACACATAAAAGTATTGTCTTCATTAACATCTCTGCCAACGCATACACAGTGAAACCATGTTTGGCAACAGTCACACTGAACACTCTCGTCATTGTCTCCACGGTCAAACTCTTCTGGTTCCAAGCATGGTTTCTCGCAGATCAAACAATAGCAAAGGGGTCTGAGACCCAACAGCACCTTCTGAACATAACTTTTAAAAAATATAACAAGTTTTCACAAGATATCTTGCCAGAAATTAAGATCAAATGCAATCTTCTCAACTAATGGTTGACCTTTCATTGTCCAAATTACAAAGTATGTTGTTTCGAGTCCTGTCAGTGCCATTTGGCCTTGCACTTGAAAAAAGTATTTGTGGTTACGTTTCAGCTGCAATTTTCCATCACAGTTCTCTAGAAAGTCAGTCTTCTTGTAACCCTCTTCTACTGTTACATCTTTAATAGAGAAAGGGCACTTGTACTCAAGACAAGAATTCTGACAACACGAACATGAGAAAATATTGTCAGGACTTGCACCTATGTAGGGATGGGATTTCAACACAAATAGACCACAGATGTGCAGTTTGGGATTTGTGTGCAATTTTGCAATGGTGGTGAAGAATGCTTTGCTGGCATCTTTTTCATGCATTCTCCCCCATCTGATGGCTGGAATATGGCCCAAATCCTTATGGTTCATGAGTTTCACCAATAGAGGTGTCACCTTTGATTTTACTGCTTTCCCTCTTTGTCGTAATAATTTCTTCACTTTGTTGTAAATATCATGGAAATTTGAGGCGGTGATCCTTCCAATTCTCTGCTGGATCCAAATGTATGACTTGGATTGGCCACGGGTTGCCTTCTCCAGTTCTTTTAGACTATTGTCATTGAAAGACAACATCTGTGAAAAAGAGCTGACAAGCTCACTTTCCTCCTTTGAAGTGCTTACTGTCAACACTTTGTCAGCTATCTCCTGTAATGAAGGGGGAACATCTTCTTCTGTTGGTGGTGCATATGAGATGTTTAGCACAGCACTAGGAAGTGCTGTAGGGACTGAAGTCAGAAAAGATTGTTTCTTTTCATCAGATACATCTCTCATGCCCAATGGTCTGGGATCAAACTCTTGTTTTGACATGCTGTTGAGTGAGAATTGAGGAGCTGACTTGTTTAGTTTATGAGCTTGAATATTCATATCCTTAACTCTCTGAGGCTCAACTTCCTTCTTGGAGGATGAATTCCAATAACAAGCCACTTCTGTGCATGATGGATTTGTTAATCCCTGTTGGTTTACAAATTCAACTTTATAAAGTAATGCAATAATGTGGTTACAACATTTACTGTATCCTGCTGTACAGCTGCAATAGCCACAAATAATCTCTCCTGTAGGTTTGCAGACAACCCAGACTTTATGTGGCTGGTCCCTTACTTTAGTTGATGGTGTTACTGATGAAAGCAGTAAAACATTCCCTGTTGGCGTTGTTGAAGACACAACTTCGTGAACAAAACCACTTTTAAAGTGAGAGTATGCCTTTCTGACCTTGTACTGACCAATATATTCCGTCGAAAAGCCTTTTTTTCTAATATGTAGGAGAAGATGTTGCCAAGATCAACTTTAGGCCACTTCGTCAAGTCCTTGTTCCATTCTTTCATCTCCAAAGGATCTTGTTCAATGTCAAGCGATCTTAACAAAACACGGCGTTCATGGCATAATGTTTTTGCCAAGTCTTCACCAGACTCTTTAACAGGGGTGTTTTGTTCAAACGCTACTAGAGCTCGTGCTGCAAGATCGGAATGTTTTCCACCAACTGGAATAGCTCTTTGCCGAAGATAGAACTTCAGTTCATCACAGGAGAGATCTAGAAAATCCTCGAGGTGCTTTGCCATGTAGAATTATTGTTGATCTTTTATACAATTCTGAACCAAATAGAATCAAAAAAACTGTAAAAAGAACTTGTCTGTATACGTACTTAGAATAACCGACGGCTGACGACAATTTATAAGAACGCTAACGTAGAACAGAGCACATGGAAAAATTCAAAACAGAAGGATCATCGAAGCACGTCCGCCATTGTTGATCAATTCAATGTCCTGATTACCCATGATGCATCGTCAAGCGTGAACTCGTCTATTCAAGCCCTTGGTGAACCATGCAATTTTAAGCCTAAAATACCCAGAATAAAGCACAGAAAAAGCAATATTTCAAGCTTCAAGGGTGGGATGGCATCACAAGCTTAATGGTGAATTGCCGTTAACAGGGAAAAAATTTTGAAGGCCCCTTATACAATGTTTGATAAGTGCGGACCTAGTAAATAGTAAGTGAATAATTTGAATACTACTTTCTTCGTTCTTTTTTTCTTTGAAAAAAGATGCAAGTGGTTTTATTTGTTTGGGGCTTGCAGCAAGTAGCCGAATTTCTTTTTCTCGTTTCTTTTGAGATCCACTTTTTTGCTTCTTCCTTGGAACTACGCTTTCTTCGCCATTTTCTTCCTCCATGTTCACTGTTTCAATGTTTATTTCCAACTGTGTACTTTTTGAAAATTGATACTTTTGTAATGACATGCTGTAAAAACCGGACTCAAATGAAGGAGTTTCATTTGACGCACCATTAACAAGAGTGAAAACAGGTGATCAAAACGTTGTGCCTGTTAAATTCGCAAAGTAGCTACTTGTGAAATAATTTAAAATAAATAGAAATACTTTCTTCAAAGGGGCTCACTGAGAAATCTCCCGGTGTCCCCCCTGGCTACCACGCCACTGCGACACTTGGAAAAATGCCCTGCTACAGTTTATGTCTCTGCCTCCCATGCCAGCAGTTTCGGTCATTCCGTCATTTGAAGGTAATACATCGTAGCCGCCATTGAGAGGGGGGATTTCTTTGATTTTATGCTTGTCTGTCTTTATAATATCACTGCATTGCCCACAGCGCTGCCATTAAGTGTTCAGCTTGACCGCTTGTTGAAAACCCTGCCGCCTATCGCAACCTTCAAAGGTTGGGCCGATGCTTGGGCCATATTTGCCACTGTTGTCATCAGAAATTCTGCCGAAAAACTCCCCTCTTTGCTGTCTCATTTTTTTCTCATTGCAAAAGCGCACAGGGATGTCCTGGCATGGGGGTGGCTGTCCTATGATACCACTTTTCGCAAGCAAGCAGCCAGCAATGCTCAGCTCTCTTGGTCAACACTCGATCCTACATTGTATATCTCCACGGTATTGACCTCTGGGGTCCAACAACCTGCATTGCCATTCCGGGCCTCACAGCCCAACAGCTAAGCAAGCCAGCGCCTGTCAGTTATGGAATTGAGGCTCCTGTCCCTTTGCCAAGCAATGCTGCTATGCCCATATTTGCAACTGTTGTCGGGGGGACCACCAAACCGTGGCTAATCAGGGATGATCATCACAGATCTCTTTTACCACCCGCGACAAAGAAGCAGCGCTCGTCAAAATGACTAGACTTTGACATTTTAACTAATTCTTCATACATATTTGCTTACCTGTCGTTATCACTGCTTCACATTCTTATGTTTGCTGTGATTTCCTGCGTTATTCGTCTCACCCGGATGCAATGTAGGTGCTTGATGGGATTATCCACGGATTTAATATTGGCTTAACCTCGGGATCACCTAAAGCAGCTACCCGAAACTGTGTTTCCGCTCTTAAACAACCAGCAATCATTGATGCTTATCTTGCGGAGGAGCTTTCACAAGGCACCATGGCAGGGCCGTTTGCTGCCCCAACTCTACCATTGTTAATCTACCATTGTCTCTCATTGGCACTTTACAATATTGTTGTCAAGTCGTTGTTTTGGGCCAACCATTTATACCTTGCTTAATTGACAGGGCGGGCTCGGTGCCGGGATTACATCATCATGCCCATTTATCGGCCTGGGAACGAGATGATATAATGTGGTGGGATAAGTTATTGTCCTGTTAGAATGGCTGCAGAGCAGCTCTTTTTCTAAAGCCATGCAATGTCGTTTGCCAGACATTGAATCATTTTTATAGAAACTTCAGAAATTAAGATTCCTTCGATATCACCCCAAAAAGCTCAAATCTTCTCACATTTGTTTTTGGTTTGCTCGGGCCTAACGACTCCGGGGAAGAGTGCTTAGGCCCGAGTAAAGAAGCCCAGAGTCACATTTCGGGTTACAAGCTTGTTTACTGCCTCTATTGCAGGAATTGCATTTGATTTTAGCATTAATGTCATCTTTAAAATCTTTCCCAATATCTCTCTTTACCTCAAAGCAAAAATGAGCGCTTTTATGAACAAAATCCTGCTATCCTGGTCGGTGGGTGCGAATTATGTCTGTCTCCTGAAAAAGAACTTGTTCTGAAATAGTTTGATTGGTTTTGAAATGCTATCAGCAACATATGAAACAATATTTTTTGGCAACACTGAGTAATTGTACCATTGTCTTCGTTATGTATCTCTACGACATGTAAATAGTTCTATGATTTATTTGCTCCCGAGATACCCGTCATGTGTGTGCTCGCTGACAGCTGGCCATGTCAAATTTGAATAGAAGACAGCCTGATTGACGTTGCAGACGCAACGTTTGATGACATCGCAGTGATGTTCTGCTTTCGCAGAAAAAAGGCCAAAATTGCCTACTTTGAAGGTTAATAGAGAAAAAAGTATACATAATTTGCAAATTTTATTTGCGCCACGTTAATCAGTGCATTGAAATCTATAGATTTTTGAAATAAAACACCATGTAAAAACTCGTTGCATTAGCACTTTAAAGAATTCATTCCAATTGTGTTAGAGGCTTGTCTCTGGGGAAAATCGTGGTCAGGAGGCGGGTGGCTTTCCGGTGCAACAATATGGTAGTGGTGCTATGTCTCCAACAGAGAACATGCAGAGATCTGCACCTGGCCTACCTGTTGCGAGAGCTTTCGTTGCTTGCTATCACTAAAAATTTTATGTTTACGGCAATTCACATCCCTGGGGGTACTAATGTTGCGGCTGATGCTCTCTCCCATTTTGCCTTTCAGACATTTGTATGCAACATGCCGGACGCGGATCAAGCGCCTCGGGTCATAACCCAGAGCTACCTCAATCTGCTGTTTTTTCCACCCTGGATCAAGGCTGGCAAAATTTAATGGCGAACTCCCTTGCAGCCCACATCCAAAACACATATGCGTCGGCTCAGAAGCGTTTACGAGTTTTCAGAAACCCATATACGGGCGGAGTACGGGTTTCTCAATCGTCATGGGTCTCCTTTTCCTGTGTCTGAACTAACACTGCTCCGATTTATTTCAAGCCTCAGCCCGTCCTGTAAAGCCTCTTTGATAAAACTTTAATTATCCGCTGTTCGGGCGCTTCAACTACGCCACGGGTCTTGCGACCCATTGGACAGCTGTGTGCGAGTTCCTATGGCCATTTGCGGCCCACACAGCAACAGGCAGCCCCACCGAACCAAAAAATGCCCATTACACCCTTCGTCCTTCGTTTAATCAAACATTATCTCGATCTGTCACGACCCGATGATGTCATGTTCTGGGCAGCTTGTCTTACGGTTTTTTTGGGTTTCCTCCGCGCATCTGAATTCATTGTACCACCGGAAGGCTTTCAGCTTCAAAACAGTTAATTGTTGATGACATTTCTATTGATCAACCTCCAATTCCGGACCGTGTTTTCCTCAGACTTAAGTTTCCAAAAACTCATCAGTTCGGAAAGGGTTGCACAGTAATTTCTCCCCATGTGAGCGGTTCGCTTTGTCTAATTGCGGCAATTCTGATGTACTCAGCCCACCAGGGGGGCTCTCGTGGTCCCTTGTTCATCTGGCCCCATGGGGCGCCCTTAACTGAACAATCGTTGAATGCCAAATTATAAGCCATTTTGCGTCAATGTGGATGGCCTGAAACATTCTCTCTGCACAGTTTTCAGGGGGGGGGGGCGACCACAGCGGCTGCTGTCGGCCTGCCAGACTACCTTATCCAGGCCTTTAGCCTGCTGGTCTAGCACGGCCTACAAAGCTTATATCAAGCTGCCGTAACGTCAATTGATCACAGCCTCTTATGCTTTGTCACAAGGGGCCCAGGGTAGTTAAGCTTATCACTACGTCAATACATGACTGCCAGTTCTGTTTGATATTGTTGTTATTGCCAAAGTTATGTATGTCATTAGATTCTGTTTACATTTTAGTTACCGTTTATGTGTTAATTTTCGTTTTTGTTATCTGGCTTCCTGTCACGTCAGTCTATGGGACAAGGCACACTGTCTTGCTTGGATCACATGTCACTCGGCTTTCAAGTGCCTGGTGGACAGTTGCCGGGATAAAATGCCTTGTGGACGGTACAGCCTAAAAGTACCCGACAGAATGTTGCAGTGCTATAGTACCTTGTTAAGGGTACAGTTGTTAAATACCTCATTGGGGGTAGCTACCGCCGATGAAAAATGTCATGCCTTTTGGGCTTGCGTGGTCTTATGCCTGCAGCCTTCTTTTGTGGCTTTTGTTTTCCTTAGGAGGTCACGGCGGCTGCCTGGTGGTGTTGTCAGTCAGGGGCTTCCATTATGACTTTTTGATTGCGTATAGTAAACTTTTACCTTAGCCATTTGTTCCTGATCTGCCATTTTGCTAAGTGTTATTGTTTGGGGAAATGGGATTCGTGGGGTCACACTACGTGTTCTGTGGACGGAGTTTGTCAGAATCAGAGACCGTAAATGCCTTTCTTTGCTCAAGCAATCTGGGCCGGTAGGCTAACCGCCCAATTTCTTGAGATAGCTTAAATGATTTTAAATGCAATTTAAAAATGGTTAAGGTTGAAAAAATTGGATCTGGTAGATGTTTAGTATCCTCTTCTCTTTTCTTTCCAATTTCTCTCTGTGTCTTGATTAAGTCGTCATCTAAATATGATTTGTTTTCCTCACAAATGTTGTGCAAGATGAAGCTGGCATATATAAGGCTTGGGGCAGAAGAGAGCTTCAAATCAATGGTATTTGTCAAAACTCCCCAGCATGCTTTGAGGCGACCAAATGCACATTCAATTGGGTTTCTGGCTCTACGCAAAAGATTGTTAAAAACAACTTTTTCATTACTGTCACAACTTTCAAATTCTTTCATGCAATAAAGCAGAAGTGGATAGGCCGGATCTCCAATTAGGTAACATGGGACCTATTCACACCCAGGAATTATGGAATGATATCTTTGGAAACATTTTTCATCCCTTAATATTTTGTTTAGAGCAGAGTTTGAAAAACCTTTGGCGTCACGAACACTGTCAGGCCAGCGGCAATCCAGAACATGTGAAAAGTGTTAATGTTAATAGCTGGGACTCCCTGTGTGTAATGTGTTGTTGTTGTTTATTGTTTGTTGCTGTTTATTATTTTGGGCGTGTGTGAATGTCAGTTTTTAGTTGTAAAATTAATGGCTGCCAGCAAGGTGTGTTTTCGGTTTTGTTGAGTAAATTTATGAATTTAACAAAAAGTACCCATGAAAAGTGAAAAGTACCCCTTGTAAGAATAAAAATCTTGTGAATTTTCAGAAGGGCGAATTATTGGGACATGTGTTCTATCAATACATCCAAATGCCTGAAGCATTCCAAACTTTGCTTCAAATTCAGCAACCTTGTTCCTCATCTCACCAGGACTCTTTGGAAGGTGAATATATCTTTTGCCAAGTACATTGCAAATGGTTGTGCAAACTTCTGAGATGACAGCTGTTGACAGCAATTCCAAAGGCGTTTGCAGTCATACATATGGAGCGTGTATCTTTAAGATAATACAGTGTCACTGCTACTTTCTTCTCAGCAGATAAAGCTCTATAATTAGGCCACTTTGGATCTGGAGAAATGGAAGGGGCCAATTCCCGGACAAGGCAGTTAAGTTGATTCCTTGATAGACGAAAATTCTTATGCCATGCATCATCACCTCCCTCTCCATTCATCATTTTGATCCACCATTCCTCGGATCGACCAAGATTGAAGTATCTCTGTGCTTTCTCCTTAACCGCCTCATCTTTGCATTTTTTGCCTTCTGTAAAATCTGTTTCTTTTTCGTTGTTCCACTGCAACCATCAACTCTTGTGTGTGTCGTTGGAAAGCAATCCACAGTAATTGGATATGACACAGTCAAGACCTGATATTTCATATGATGTTTGTCAACTTAGTACCAGGTTGAATGGTGCAACTGTAAATGACATTTTGTCCGCGAATAAGGTTGTAAAGAAAGCAAAGAGGGAAAACATTCGTTTGAAATTCAAGAGGCTTATTGGGCCAATGAGATTGATAGCATATTCTGATGCATCATATGCTAATTTGAAAGATGGATCCTCACAAGGAGGAATAATAATATTTCTAGCAGATGAAAAAGGGAATATATCACCATTGTATTGGTCATCCCGAAAGTTGAGACGAGTTTGTAGAAGTACAATAGCAGCCGAGACTTCTGCTGTGCTAGATGCAACAGATATGTGCATTTGGCTCACACGCATCATTAATGAAATTGATGATCAAAGTTTGCTAACAACATTGATACGAACAGACAATAAGTCATTAAGTGAAGCTGTGTAATCTACAAAAGCGGTGGAAGAAAAGAGGCTCCGTGTTGAAGTAGCTGCATTACGAGAAAGTATTGAGAGAAAGGAGATCAAAGTAGAATGGATCAGAACGAAGGATCAAATAGCAGATGTATTCACAAAACAAGGAGCTGATAATAGACTGTTACTGGGTGTTCTAAGAAACAGATTGATTTAAGGCTGAATGTTATATGATCTGTTATGTGTTATATGTATAAAGACATTTAATTTTTAGAATTTGGTCTAGCATAATTAAAAAATTTTTTTTATTAAATTCGAGTATCATAGTTAATGGACATTTCAATTTTTTTTAAATTTAACCATTACTTAAGTATCAGTAAAAATATTTGTTACATGGACATCTTAAACCTAATGGCATAGACACTTCTACGGTGGCCCACAAGTGCACACCAAATTCAAATTGCTCACACCAAATTCAAATTGCTCACACCAAATTCAAATTCATCACACCAAATTCAAATTCACCACACCAAATTCAAATTCACCACACCTAATTCAAAATGGTCACACCAAATTCAAATTCACCACACCAAATTTAAATGCATAACACCAAATTCAAATTCACCACACCAAATTCAAATTCACCACACCAAATTCAAATTCACGACAGAAATCAAACTTCAGCGTTCAGTAAAACAAAAGTAAAACTACAAGATCTAGCAAATTACACCTAGTTGTTGAGACAGAAACATGGCTGACGAAGTTGTAGATGAAGAAAGGTGCCCATGAATCGATGGCTTCAGTCGCAAAATACCTGGGTTATTCGTTGATCGTTCCAATAATGACCCTGGCATCATTGGAAGGGCGTATTTGGATGCTGTTAAGCGATTTGGAGGATGTCCTGTTAAAGTAAGAAGTGATCTCGGAACAGAGAATGGAATAGTAGCTAGTGCTCAAGCCTTCTTTAGGAATGATCTCTCTTCACACACCTATGGAACTTCTCCACATAACCAGCGAATCGAAGGTTGGTGGTCGTTTCTTAGACGGAATAACTCGTCCTGGTGGATAAACATATTCAAAGACGCAATGGAGAGAGAGATTTTTACCCCTGGCAACGATGTGGAAATGGAGTGCCTCTGGTTTTGCTTCTCACAAGTTATCCAGGAAAACCTAAATAGAGTAAAAAGTCATTGGAATTCCCATTACATCCGAAAATCCAGGCATGAAACAATCGCAGGAAGGCCAAACGAATTGTATTTTCTACCG
This sequence comes from Sanderia malayensis, assembly GCA_013076295.1. NCBI lineage: Eukaryota > Metazoa > Cnidaria > Scyphozoa > Semaeostomeae > Pelagiidae > Sanderia > Sanderia malayensis. The sequence continues at coordinate 472,601 of RQOL01000833.1, forward strand.
GAGTTGCATGACGCCCAAAGTTTCATACAAGAAGTCGCTGATCAGGATATTCAGACGGTGTTTGAGAATTTTCATGTGCCACCAAAAGAAAGCGACTACCAAGATTATTTCAGGTATGCAGTCGAAGAGGCTGGTCTGACGTTACCTAAAAACTGGCAAGATGCCTTTGATTTGTATCACACACTTTTGCGTTTAGCTTAGATACCACCATGGTTGAGCCACGGGAAATGTTTCAGATTGGCGGGCTCGGGGATGCCAATAAAGGGTAGTTGTTGTCGTGTGCAAAGATTTGGAAGGGGCACTTTACTGGCTAGGTGACGTAATTAAGCCCACCTGTTATCTAAATAAAGTAAAATATAACAATAGTTTGCAATATATCAGAAAAAGACACATATCAGTTTCAAAATTTCCCCTTCAAAATTATGGGGGGGGGGGCTATTGTTGTTTCCCAGTGTCCACTCCCATGCATTTGTGGTCCAGATGTTGGCGAAGATGTTGGCGAAGTTCAGAGGTAGACCAGAAGTTAGCGAAGGGAGTGTTGTCTAAGTTCCAAAATATCATGATTGTCATTTATAACAGCCATATGGCTGTCTGCAGCTTTGTACACCAAAATGATGAAAGTCAATACATACAAGCTATATAAACACAAGCATCTAAAGACGAACACGAAAAAGAGAGCATTTTTACACGACATGATATAATATGATAACTGACAAAGAATGCAAAAAATATATCGTAACATAACGAGAAGAATGCCGAATCTTCCAAAAAGATAGCACAAAGGTTGTTTGTAATCTGGAAAATCAAGAATAAACAAAAAATAACCAAAGTACCGTATTCTCTCTTGCATTCTCTAATATTCCCGCATTTTTTCAATATTTCCTTTATGAAAATCCCACATTGCAAATGTGCTTAGAGTATCAAATTGTTTTGGGACGCACGAGGACCAGCGTAGGATTTCGTTGTTTTTATTTGGTGAGTGATGTTGCGGTTTACTAATAGTACTCCTCTATTAAAAGTTTGGAAACAATACAAATATCACGTTAAAACAGGGAGTCTCTGAGGAAAAATATACCAAAACAACTTGTGGTTTAACAGGGCCATAATTTCCGCAAAAACTTTCAGGGGGCTAAAGTTTAGAGTAATGTCACCCACCATGGTTAGGCAACAGATGCCGAATATGCCCTGTTCATGTACAATATAGCCATTTATGTTGATACTTTCTCTGTCCTTAAATCAAAGGAACCTTGAGGTGACTCGCGACAGATGGCTTTTATTTCACTGTATTATCCAGAAAGTGAAGAAAGTAATATTAAATTAAAGGGCTTATACAGCCTGAAATGACATATCGATTTTTTTACGGAGATGGAGAGAAAAAGATCTGAGTATCACTATGAACCTATTTTGAGTGTTTTCTGACGAGTATAAGTATATTTTTTCCAAGCTCAAACACAGCCAGGTCTGCGCGATATTTTCCTCACATTATGAGTCAATTCTCGTTGCTTTCAATTAAAAACTTTTAAGAAATTAAGAAATTTTAACAAATTTTGAAAAAAATCAAACTTTCAAGAAGACTATTCAGTAGTCAGTTCATATAGTCGAAACTCGCACGAAGGAGAACCTCTTGCAAGAAGACCCAGAGCTGGGTACGGCGGTGATGATAAAGAATCGAATTGGGTTGAGAAGGCCTATCTTTGAAAGAGCTGGATGCCCGTTTTGAAAATAAAACCTATCTTGATAATTGGTTAGTTCATTTGTTATTTAATAAATTATTGGCAACTGTTAAACATTAATTCTTTGGAATCATATGAGTTTTGTTCATTGTACTGTTTTGTCTTCAGTTGTTACGGTCCAAATCCAGGTCTTTAGAAGAGTTTCGTCTTGCGAGACTTATGGAGAGAGACGAATTTAGTATTGGCGCAGCAAATTCAAAAAACATTTGTTTTGAGTCCACTCAAGCAAACATGTTGACTCCAGTTTTCGATCTTGTATCATCAAGTTAAAAAACTATCATTTTCCAAAACAAAAATGAAATACTATAATTGTTGTATTAGTTGCATAAGCATACAGCCAGAAAATTTTCTTCTTTTCACCTGATGCTTCCAACAACGAGTCAAAAATACTCCCCGTGTCTGTGCGTGATCGTGCTCGTGGTCCCCCCTGCCACAGCGTGCCCAGCATCTAGTATGGTACGTCATGTTGTTTGTTATTTCAACAAGTTTACACTTTATCCAATGAAAAACTTGCAAAGTGATATAATAATTGATAGCCTCACTTCAAATCAAAAGTGAACGTTTGAATCTGAGGCACATACCTTATATGGGCAAGAAAAAGTCTACACAGACACAGGATTTTTCCCCACTCACCAACATATACTCGCTTGCGCATGCGCTTCGCGAGTCAAAAATGTGTTCACGTAAAAATGTTTTTGCATTGTCAAACTTAGTAGCGGAAATACAAGAAAGAGTACGTTAGCCACTCACAGCAATGTAATGTACATGAATTTCCGTTAGTATTAAAGAAATCCCTTGAAATGCAACAAATCTTATGAAAGATCTCTTTAGAAGTCTTGGATAACATAACATTAACATAAATTTACTAATATAATAAATTTGTATGAAAAATTGTATAGCATTTTACTACTTACGGCAGAGCTGGATTACTTTGACCCTTGATCCTTACTTTAGCCCTATTGTTTTGAGTCTCAAAAGGAACTGTATCCCAACCCTTGAATGCCCCCCGTCAGTTATCTGATAGGGCAATTTAATCTTTGGGATACTGCTTCTTTTGAGCATGAAAACAAACGTTATGCGTATGTCTAGCGCCAAAATAACCCCCAAGGGCCAAAGTAACCCCCCGCTCTACGGTAGAAAACATAATATCTCAGATCATGCTTGAGAGTTGTCTGTAGTGTATGGACTATGTAAAAACTGGCATCCTAAATGTAAGGGACCATGCAAATGTTACTTTCGTATGAAGAAAAATTGATAAAAGCTGAAAATGCAGTACTTAGCCAGACATTACCCGCATTTGTGTAATATACCGGGTGGTCCAAAATGATGTTGCGTTGTTTGCGAGGCTGTAATTTAAAAAGTATTGAACGAATTTCCAAAATTCTCAAATGCTGTGTCGAGAAAAAATCAAGTTGGTTTTGCGATCAATTGTTAAATATGATGCACTTGTCCTAGATACAAAAATTAGATCTCAAAATGCAATTTATTCTTTCGTCGATTCGTTGAAAAAACAATTTTAGAAATTAGTTCAATACTTTTTTAATTACAGCCCCGCAAACAGCGCCACATCTTTTTGGACCACCCGGTATATCTTTTACATTGTAAAAGCGTTAGATCGCAAATTGAAATGCGTATTGAATTAGGTTGCGGTTTCTTCAGTTGATTGATTATTATTATATATCTGAGATATTGATAAAATTATTGACCAACTTTCCCTTTGTTTAAGGCCATCAAGAAGGCATGTAATCATAATTGACCATTTTGTCAGCTCAAATACAGTACAAACCCGCACATAAGAACCTAGATTTTTACATTTAGCATTTCATGCATTAATTAAGGTTTTTATGTGCAGGTTTTTACTGTACACAACTGAGATCTGTTTTTATCTACTGCATACAAAACTCTTAGTTAGGCAGACCCAAAGGTGTTACCTTTGCAAAATGCAATTATAAAGTTTTTGTCAAAGCTTTCTTTATCCAACATGTGTGCGACTGGGATAATAATTTCCCTGCTACATGCTTTCACTACTGGGAAACAAACCCTGTGCTGAGGATTCCTCTCCATGCAATCATGGTCAAATCTGACCGTGATTTGCAATGACTCCCCATTCAATGGTTTTTGCTGTTGCCCAGTTAACCATCCAAGAACACCAGCAGGGGTCAGTTTGGCATTGTGAAATTTTTCTTCGGATTCAGTTTGAGCATCGGGGTCTTCATCTTTGTAAGCAAGAGGCTCTGAATATCCAGAGACAAGGTTATCTTCAAAATTGAAAATACAGTCCTGCAAGTTGTCCAGGACAATCTCTTCTTTGTGCAGCTTAGCTGGGTCCTGGCTAGAGAACACTGGAGATAAGACAGAAGCTAAATACATGGAATCTACCTTATCAGCATCCCTCTGCAGCACAAACAACTTCTTTAAAAGATCAGGATGATCCTGAGTGCATCGTAAATACCAAAGAGAGATAAACCACGACTGAATTCTTTCAAATAGAGTGACCGTCGATTTATCACACTGACTTTGATTGTCGCAATGATTTCATCTTGCTTTTTATCTTCGATAATTCCAGTATAACCATGGTCAATAATGAGATCTCCGTGTTGTTCAACGTTCTCTCTAATAGTTGAGAACATTCTATTATCAAATTCTGACAGAAATTTATCAATTCCAGCATCTGCAATACCTTCAGATAGCATTAAGGCATAAGCATTTTCATCGAGAAAGACTGGAGCAGGGCCACCTTGAGCCAGCAACACTGCTACAATCTCACCACATGCCTGGAACAAGCCATTGGCTACATTTGACATAGAATCGATAGGAGCTCCATTTGGGAAGATTTTGCTTCCTATTTGTGAGATGGTTGTTGCTAAAAACTCCTTAGAAAGCGCACCTGTGTCAATGCCATTTTCTCCTAAGAACTCGCAACAATTTTGCTGGCGATACCTTTGCAGCTTCTCTCTTCCACATAGACAGTACTCTAGACAGAGGAGAACTTCTGCGAATTACAAGGAAGAAATGCCCGGAATTTGATTTAACTTCATTCTCGAAGCCTTTAATCACCTCTTCAAGTGTATTGGTAGCTTTTGGTACAATGATATTTGTACTGTTTTGGATGTTGACTCCTGCAATCATATCCTCGGTTCCTTGGCCTTCTGTTGCCACATAATTTATTGCTGCTGTGCTGCTTATTGCTGCACTGCTTCTGGCTGCATTGTTCAACCACATATCTCCATAATCAGAAATGTTAATTGGATTTATGGGCTGCCCAAAGTTGCTTAAAATGCTTGCGAACACCTCCTGCTGTTGGTCATCTTGGTGAAAGTAATTCTCAAACTTTTGCTTCTTTGGAGCTGGGTCTGACAATTCATCACCACTGTCACTCTCAATATGTAGATATTCATTGTGATCTCTTTGTTTACAAAGAAACAATGTTATCTTGTTATAATCTCTACCCAGTTCTTCTTTATATCTCTTTAGGGTAAAGAATTCAGCCTTTGCACCTGGTAAGAATTGGGCTTTTTCGAAATTGGAAAGCAATAGAATATACTCTTCTGTGTCCTCAAAAACATCACTATGAAACGCACTCCATTTTGCAAGTGCCTTTTTCTTAATTTCAAAGTAGGGTGCTGTGTTTGACACGGCCAACATCATTTTTTCCCCTCTTTTCACTTTAAGTTTCATTGCCATGTCACTCCACTCAATGAGACCAATGTTTATTTGAACATCTTTCCCATCAGCATCTTTGTCTGATTTCTTCTTTGTCAAAAGAGTTTTCCATTGTGTTCCTTTGGCCTTTTTCAATTCAGAGAATGATCTCACTCTTGGCGCTGGTGCTGTCGGTGTTGACGCCAAGTTGCTCAGAGAGACAGGAGAACTTGCAGTTGTGATTTCTGTTGAGGAAAATTCTATTTTTATACATAATGATACCTAAAGTTTTGCTAATACATAAAGATACCTAAAATCACTGCAAAAAAATTCAAGTGAAGAAGTTGATGAAGAATACTAAGTTTCAAAGATCTTCGGCATGCACAAAGTAGCTTTTTTCCATCATTCAGCCTGGATATTGTGAAAAAAATTTGGAATGATAATTTTTGAATAGTTGGTGTGCATTTCACCATAAACTTTAAATTATGAACAACTTTGCATTCTCTCTGTTAGATTGCTTTAAGCTTTGAAACATTCCTTGACTGGTGAGAGGTTGAATCAACTAAAACTGTTCTTAGAACAAGATCTTTAAATCATGCTAAAAATTCAGTAATTTGGTAAAAATAGAGGGAATTAAAGCAAGTTTAAGTTTAACATTTTGAAAACTCACCTCGGGTAGCTCCAGAGAGGAGGAGATTTCAGCCCTGGTGTTAATTAAACCCCGGGGTTGAGATTCTGTCACGTAATTGGAAAGTGAGATTAACAAGGATATGACTGGAGAGGCGACGTGGAATTTCAACTCGGTCAACCGAGTTTAAACCTCAACCCCGGGCTGAAATCTCCATATAATCAGGCCCTAAGAGAATTAAAGATGAACCTTGGATCTCTACTTCCTTGAAAAATAGTATTATTAAAAAAACCATCACAAAAAAGTACCAATGATATGCAATACTATCAAGTTCTTCACCACCTGAATTTTTAATCATTTCCCCAATTTATTTTTCACTTTCCAACCAAAGAGGATTTTGAGCTTGTTTCAGGCTTTTTCACTTCTCTAAGCACCAGAGAATAAACCAAAAATTCTAATTTTTTATTATGAGTGTGGTCATTGTGGAAGCTAGCAATGAAAACACCCCCAATGAATGGTCACGTGAGTCACATTTTTCATATGAAAAGTAGTCTCATTTGTGACACTTTTATTGATTTTTTACCATGTAAGCATTAGTTTGGTTGTTATATGAGTGTGCATGTTGGCCCTCAATTTCAAAATAATCACTCATATAGTTTTTGTAAGAAAACACCCTCAAGTTTGGTCACACGAGTCACGCGAGAATTGTCACATTTTACAAAATTTCCCCCCTGAGTTAAAAGAAATCCGAATTTTGACTGATGGACCCACTAGCCAATTTAAGAACAAATTTGTGATGGAAGGGATGAAGTTACTTTCTAGCAAGCATGGCATACCCCTTTCCTGGAATTTTAGCACTACTAGCCATGGCAAGGGGCCAGTTGATTGGATAGAAGGTTGTTTAAAGAGGATTGTAATGGAGAAAGTAAAGACTAGGCAATGCAACATTAACAATGCCCTAAAATTCTACAAAGCAGTGAAAGGATCACAAATTGGTGTAACATGCATATCTACACAAAAAATTCACAAGAAGGAAGGGTCCCTTGGTCTGAAAGAATATTTTCTGGTGCGAGTCCAATAAAGGGGATAGTGAGCTTTGATTGTATAAAGTATAGCAAACAGATGCAGCTTGTTGTACAGAATTATAGTGCAAATAATCTATTCTAAGTGAAGATGAAGAGGTCAAAGAACGTGAAGATCCATTGATTACAGTTGATATTAGTAAATGGTATGCTGTTTACTGGCAACCAACAAGCTATTGGTTTATTGGGCACCCAGTTAAAATCGACAACAATGACAATATCACAATGGACAATATCACAATGATGCAAATAACTTCAAAACAACTAATGATGTAGATTCTGTATCTGTGTCAGATGTCATCGTGGCAGTTGAGAGCCCAATGCCTGTTTCTTCATCAAGGTGTTCAACAATGAAGTTGACAGAGAAAGATTCTGCGAAAGTTAAGGAAGCCTTTTCAGACTTTCAGGAAGCTTGAAAACTAACTTTAAGATAGTTTATCAAACTTTAGGACCTTACTTAGACCCAAATTTTGATAAGATGTTATGTTATCAAAATTGCACTTTCAGGAAAAGAATAAATCCCAATTGTTTTCTCAGTAATTCTCACTTGTCACGCAAGTCACATTGAGTGTTTCATAAGCTACAACAATTGTGGTACACACATGGTTTTATGTGTGACTTGGTCACACGAGTCACAATGGAATGGCTGACAACAGATAGGCCTACAGAATGAGCCTAAAATAATGAGTTAAAACAAAGTAGTAAATTCGCACATACCTTTTCCACAGCTAGAACAATATCTGGCAGTGGTTACTGTCTTAATTTTTGCTCCACATTGGGTGCAAAAGATTTTCTTCCATTCATTTTCTTTGTCCATCTTATCCGTGATTAGAATCGATCGACAACGTGCAGCCAGCAGCAGCAACAACAATGGTGCACATTTCAATTTGGTTGCATTTGGTGTTGTGCATTTAAATTTGGTGTGGTGAATTTGAATTTGGTGTTGTGCATTTAGATTTGGTGTGGTGAATTTGAATTTGGTGTGGCGAACTTGAATTTGGTGTGGTGAATTTGAATTTGGTGTGGTGAATTTGAATTTGGTGTGATGAATTTGAATTTGGTGTGGTGAATTTGAATTTGGTGTGAGCAATTTGAATTTGGTGTGCACTTGTGGGCCACCGTACACTTCGCTACAACGTATAAAAAAAATTTCATTGTGAAAGGGACAGAGAGGATACTGTTAATGTTAATAGCTGGGACCCCCTGTGTGTAATGTGTTGTTGTTGTTTATTGTTTGTTGTTGTTTATTATTTTGGGCGTGTGTGAATGTCAGTTTTTAGTTGTAAAATTAATGGCTGCCAGCAAGGTGTGTTTTAGGTTTTGTTGAGTAAATTTATGAATTTAACAAAAAGTACCCCTGAAAAGTGAAAAGTACTCCTTGTAAGAATAAAAATCTTGTGAATTTTCAGAAGGGTGAATTATTGGGACATGTGTTCCATCAATACATCCAAATGCCTGAAGCATTCCAAACTTTGCTTCAAATTCAGCAACCTTGTTCCTCATCTCACCAGGACTCTTTGGAAGGTGAATATATCTTTTGCCAAGTACATTGCAAATGGTTGTGCAAACTTCTGAGATGACAGCTGTTGACAGCAATTCCAAAGGCGTTTGCAGTCATACATATGGAGCGTGTATCTCTAAGATAATATAGTGTTACTGCTACTTTCTTCTCAGCAGATAAAGCTCTATAATTATGCGACTTTGAATCTGGAGAAATGGAAGGGGCCAATTCCCGGACAAGGCAGTTAAATTGATTCCTTGATAGACGAAAATTTTTATGCCATGCATCATCACCTCCCTCTCCATTCATCATTTTGATCCACCATTCTTCGGATCGACCAAGATTGAAGTATCTCTGTGGTTTCTCCTTAACCGCCTCATCTTTGCATTTTTTGCCTTCTGTAAAATCTGTTTCTTTTTCGTTGTTCCACTGCAACCATCAACTCTTGTGTGTGTCGTTGGAAAGCAATCCACAGCAGCATCAAGCCATGTAACTGGGAAATTATCGAAAGTAGCCCAGTTAACTTAAATATCCAAAGAGCAATAACATTTTTGTTGTTCAACATTTTGAGAAGTGCTTCAAAAGCTTTGTATCACCCATTACCTAAAATGTGCGCTAAAATCTCAAAACGCGTCTGCGAGTGGAACTAATGCGAGGCCATCCCGCTTTGCTGAGATGAACTCTGCATCATATAAACGCAATCAAAATTCATCCCACCTAGGCGAGCCAGCTCATATACACAGGCCCTAAGTAGCATTGAAATTCATGTACCTCGGTAATTTTACCATTGTGGACATTGATTGTTATTTACATTCTTTGGGATTTCTACAATCGGGTTCTTGTTTCAGCGTATGACTCGCTTTTGTTACCAGAGTCTGTATAAACAGCATATAGCTTGCAATGTCTTCTTCGCTAAGCACTTTCTCGTTTCCAAGATTTTGAATCAACAGCAACGATTGTGGATTTTTCAACACTTTTTTCAGCGTTCTGACTTTCCCAACTCCATAGAAATATGACGTTGTGTCACAGCCGGTGATAGCATGAAACTGTGGAAGATAACAACATACCTCTGCACCCCAATTACTAAATATTTTGCTTATGCAGGCAAATGTCTCAGTATCATACTTCATGTACAATTCCTTACCGGGTGTAACCTTTGCATAGGCATAAAGCAGCAGTATTAGAACGTCAGTGTCCTTGGAGACTACTACTGCTTTTTCGCTCGTTGCAGCATGAAGAACCATCCTGGTATCTGCTTCTTCATGATTACATGTTAATGCCAATGTGTGGTTGGAGTTTTCGTGATCAATGTTCCATGTCTGGCATTCGTTGTTGACTGTAACTGGGAGAGAAACACGAGCTTTGCCTTCTGGAGATATAAGATATTCAAAGATCCAGCTTAATTAAACCATTTTTGTTCTCGCTACTGGAATTTCTCCCAACTGTACCCCTAGGGCATTTTTTGGTGGAAGCCCTGTATGTGCACCCTCGGTCCTGTATTTCCACGACATCTTCTTGTACCTTCCTTGATGCTCATTTTACGATAGGTATCCATCACGATCTTCAACGATATGGCGTTTGCCTTTTTGGGAGGTGTCATGCGGGCCCATAGAGATTCACACCACTGTAGATATGTGTCAGATGGCTTCAGCGAGCGTACAGAGGCCATACCATCAACAATTCATTGGGCTCTATCAGTGTATTCATTAATGGACGCGTTAGCTTCCGCAATAAGAAAATTTCTTAGGCAAGCCTTATCAGATTGTCTAAGTTCTACCTCGGGTGTTGCTACGCTTAGGGGTAGTGTTGTAAGGGGATAACGAAATGCTTCTTCTACACTGGTTGCTTCAGCAATGAGCATGCCAAATGCTTGCCGATCTTCCTTTAGGACTGTTACTGTCTTAGACTGCTGTTTACTTCCTTCAAGGCCAGTTCTAAGCTTCAACTTTTTGATGGTTTATCCCCCTTAACAAGGCGGTAAGCAACAAATGATTTAAAACACTTGTCACCCGTTTCTTCTGCACTCAGTAGACCATTTATGATGTCTTTGTCAACTTCTTTGCCAGTTGACATGGATCTTGCTGGTCCATCACCAAATGGGTCGATTCCGTACTCCCTGAGTTTCGCTCTGAGATTCATAACATGTGTATGATGCATCTTTTTACTTTTATTCGCTCCGCTCCCATTGATAATCCCTGATAAAACTTTGGGCTTGTTCACATTAGGCCTAAGCATCGCAACTGTTGTCGTGAAGTCTGAAAAGAGCCAATCAAATTGCAGCAAATGGGGAAACGCGTCACATGAACAGCGAACGCTTTGTTCAAAATTGGAGTTCGCGACACGAATTTGGAAGTTTCGCCAGCGTAAACCGTCGTTTTTTCGTGATAGCCAATTAGGCGAACTTTAACAAAGAATTTCCTAACCTTTTAGTCGAAACTGTAAGCTCTCATATAGATAACTTTCTGATTCAGCTGCCAAGGAACAGCTCACTTAAAAATAGGGCAGATTGAGGGCCTGAAAAAAAAGCCGTTATGGATACCTCGTTCGCCGTTTCGGCCCATTGTTTTTGGGCGTTTGACCTATTGTTTCAGGTTGATTCTATTGTTTTTGGCAAGGGAAATGCGTCATCATGTGACTCCGTAGAATATATATTAGACTACCTGGGGGCACTCGCTATGCTCGCTTCCCGGAGCCCGTCAAGTAAACAAAGCTTAATCTGGTTGGTGCGCTTCGCGTGCTGCATTCGCTGCCGCTCATGCCCATACATACAGACCCTACAATACATACCCTACATAACATACCCTACTATACATACCCTACAATACATACCCTACTATAAATACCCTAAAATACATACCCTACATTACATACCCTACAATACATACCCTACAATACATACCCTACAATAGATACCCTACAATACATACCCTACAATACAAACCCTACAATAAATACCCTACAATACATACCCTACAATACAGACCCTACAGTACATACCCTGCAATACATACCCGACAATACATACCCTACAATACATACCCTACAATACATACCTTACAATACATACCCTACAATACATACCCTACAATACGAACCCTACAATACATACCCTACAATACATACCCTACAATACATACCCTACAATACATACCTTACAATACATACCCTACATAACATACCCTACAATACAAACCCTACAATACATACCCTAAAATACATACCCAACAATACAAACCCTACAATACATACCACAATACATACCCTACAATACATACCCTACAATACATACCCTACATAACATACCCTACAATACATACCCTACAATACATACCCTACATAACATACCCTACAATACATACCCTACAATACATACCCTACAATACATACCCTACAATACATACCCTAAATAACATACCCTACAATACATACCCTTAAATACATACCCTACAATACATACCCTTCAATACACACCCTACAATACATACCCTACAATACATACCCTACAATACATACCCTACAATACATACCCTACAATACAAACCCTACAATACATAACCTACAATACATACCCTACAATACATACCCTACCATACATACCCTACAATACACACAACGCAACATTTCTAAAGAACGTAAAGTTGGGAGGTCGAATCTCCCCCCCGGCCATGCGACCGCCCCGCGCCCACGCCGCCCCCTGAAAGCCGCTTCCGAAAGTTGATAGCTTCAGTGTGAAGTTTGAAAAAAAAAAGTTGTCTTCAAAAATTTAATCAATCCTGGAAAATTTAAACTCAATCTCTAATAAAAAATACATCAAACTGTAGCTAAGGAAACAGCGAATCCGATAAATATATTCACATGTCTTAACAGTGTTGTTTTGAATTTTAAGAGAGTATTTAGTGCAGCCCAACACAAAAGCCGTGAAAAAATTTATTCATCAGCCAACTTTAAAAACACAAAATTTCCCCTAACTTGGTCAAAATTTGTCCATTTTAACTCAAATTACACCAACATGAAGCTGATACCTTGGCGAATAGGTATCGAAAGTAATTGGGTGCATTTGAAATGATTTTCGCAATTTTAGTTGTACATTTTTTAAAGTTAAAAGCATGATTTTCTTCATCAAAAATAGCCCTGAAATCAAACCCGTGAAAAAATAGCATTTAAAACATGATTCACCAACTTTCAAATTAAATTAACGTGGCCAATTTTTGTCCTACACACCCCACGAAAATATCCAAATGAAGCTAATAGCTTGGCAAACATTTATCGAAAGTATTTGGGTGAAAAAAACAAAGTTTTGGCAGGTTAAAAATTAATTTTCGCAAATGCAAAACACACGCGTGTTGCTTGAAAATTTCGTGTTTTCCAGCAAAACCCAAACTCGGCCAAAACTGTCCAAAATCAGAGGAAAATCGACAAAACAAAAAAAACAACCCCAGATAACTTTAGTTCTGGTGTAAATAAACAGTTTCGAAAATTTAAATGGACAAAATCGGCCCAGAACGACCCAAGAAAATCAAAATTGTCTTCGTGTTTTGGTTAGGCCCTCGAGCCGAAAGAAAAACGTGAGGTTAAACAAAACAAAACTCGTGCTATTTGAAGCCAAAAACAATGAAATAAAGGAAATACCTTGAAATAATTGTCCACACATTGTCTCCACAGGTCTTGACAACAATTGACACGTCTTTACAATTGATTTCCGGCAGGTATTCACCTTTAAACCCAAGCAACTTGCCGCCCGTTCAACTAAAAAAGCACGTGCGTCTCCTTGCTCGTTTTGCATCTCATTAACTCCCTCCTCGGAACTTTCTAGAAAGTCGGAACACAAAATGGGCCATAACTCCCGAACCGTTTGGAGTAGAAATTAGCCACATACTTTACTTTCATCAGCGCAATGCAGCAATCATTTTGATACCAATTTGCACCCTTATTGACCCCCAGGAAAAAAGCCTTTGTGTTTACAACGAAATCCCTTTGATCCCATTGTTTTTTCGAACGTCGATTGTTCAACAAACAATAGGTCATTGTTCACAGTCGGCGGGTCACGTGTCGACGTAGATTATATAATAGAGACTAGCCGGGGGCCCGGTCGCTTCGCTCCCTCCCCGGAGCCCATCAAGTACAAAAGCTTAATGTGGTTGGCGCGCTTCGCGCGCTGCATTCGCTCCCGCTCATGCCCATACATACATACATACATACATACATACATACATACATACATACATACATACCCTACATACATACATACATACATACATACCCTACATACATACCCTACATACATACATACCCTACATACATACATACATACATGGGCCGGGTTCGGTCGCTTCGCTCCCTCCCCGGAGCCGTCAAGTAAACAAAGCTTAATCTGGATGGCGCGCTTCGCGCGCTGCATTCGCTGCCGCTCATGCCCATACATACATACATACATACATACATACCCTACAATACATACCCTACAATACAAACACTACAATACATACCCTACAATATAAACCCTACAATACAAACCCTACAATACATACCCTACAATACAAACCCTACCATACATACCCTACAATACATACCCTACATAACATACCCTACAATACAAACCCTACAATACATACCCTACAATACAAACCCTACAATACAAACCCTACAATACATACCCTACAATACATACCCTACAATACAAATCCTACAATGCATACCCTACAATACAAACCCTACAATACAAACCCTACAATACAAACCCTACAATACATACCCTACAATACAAACCCTACAATACATACCCTACAATACAAACCCTACAATACATACCCTACAATACAAACCCTACAATACAAACCCTACAATACATACCCTACAATACAAACCCTACAATACATACCCTACATAACATACCCTACAATACAAACCCTACAATACATACCCTACAATACAAACCCTACAATACAAACCCTACAATACATACCCTACAATACATACCCTACAATACATACCCTACAATACAAACCCTACAATACAAACCCTACAATACATACCCTACAATACAAACCCTACAATATATACCCTACAATACATACCCTACAATACAAACCCTACAATACATACCCTACATAACATACCCTACAATACAAACCCTACAATACATACCCTACAATACAAATCCTACAATGCATACCCTACAATACAAACCCTACAATACAAACCCTGCAATACAAACCCTACAATACATACCCTACAATACAAACCCTACAATACAAACCCTACAATACATACCCTACAATACAAACCCTACAATACATACCCTACACTACATACCCTACAATACATACCCTACAATACATACCCTACAATACATACCCTACAATACATAACCTACACTACATAACCTACAATACAAACCCTACAATACATACCCTACATAACATACCCTACAATACAAACCCTACAATACAAACCCTACAATACATACCCTACATAACATACCCTACAATACAAACCCTACAATACAAACCCTACAATACACACTCTACATAACATACCCTACAATATATACCCTACAATACATACCCTACAATACAAACCCTACAATACAAACCCTACAATACATACCCTACAATACAAACCCTACAATACATACCCTACATAACATACCCTACAATACATCACCTACACTACCTAACCTACAATACATACCCTACAATACATACCTTACAATACATACCTACATAACATACCCTACAATACATACCCTACAATACAAATCCTACAATACATACCCTACAATACATACCCTACCATACATACCCTACAATACATACCCTACAATACATACCCTACGATAAATACCCTACATAACATACCCTACATAACATACCCTACAATACATACCCTACAATACAAACCCTACAATAAATACCCTACAATACAAACCCTACAATACATACCCTACATAACATACCCTACAATACATACCCTACAATACATAACCTACAATACATACCCTACCATACATACTCTACGATACATACCCTACATAACATAACCTACAATACATAACCTATAATACATACCCTACAATACGTACTACGACGCAACATTTCTAAAGAAAGTAAAGGTGGGAGCTCGAATCTTCCCCCCTGGCAAGCGACCGCCCCGCGCACACGCCGCCCCCCTGAAAGCCGCTTCTGAAAGCCGTTTCTTTCAGTGTGAAGTTTAAAAAAAAATAGTTGCCTTCAAAAATTTAATCAATCCTGGAAAATTTAAATTCAATCTCTAATAAAAAATATATCAAACTGTAGCTGAGGAAACAGCGAATCCGATAAATATATTCACATTTCTTAACAGTGTTGTTTTGAATTTTAAGGGAGTATTTAGTGCAGCCCAACACAAAACCCGTGAAAAAATTTATTCATCAGCCAACTTTAAAAACACAAAAATTCCCCTAACTTGGTCAAAATTTGTCCATTTTAACTCAAATTACACCAATAGGGAACTTTCCGGCACGTATTCACGCTTAAACCCGAGCAACTTGCCGCCCATTCAAACAAAAAAAAACGTGCTTCTCCCTGCTCGTTTTGCATCTCATTAACTCCGTCCTCGGAACTTTCTAGAAAGTCGGAACACAAAATGGGCCATAACTCCCGAACCGCTTGGAGTAGAAATTAGCCACATACTTTACTGTCATCAGCACAATGCAGCGATCATTTTGATACTAATTTGCACCCTTATTGATCCCCAGGAAAAAAGCCTTTTTGATTACAACGAATTTCCTTTGATCCCATTGTTTGGTCGAACGTCGATTGTTCAAAAGACAATGGTGATTGTTCCGGAGACAATAGGTCATTGTTCACAGTCGGCGGGTCACGTGTCGACGTAGATTATATAATAGAGATTATCAAACCGGCGGACACGTTAAGCAATCCGTTCTAATTAAAGTTGATGAAGTTGTAATAACATCAGCCGGCGGACACGTTAAGCAATCGGTTCTAATTAATGTTGCTTAATTTGCGATAAGATCAGTGGTAGGACACGCAAAGAAAAAGAATTTTGTTTGAAATCATTGAAGTCCTCATACTGCCATCCATTCCCCAACCATATGATCCATGGAATCCCCGAGTTCCAACTTCCATTCCAAGGTTGTTCTGGGTCCATGTTTTTCTCCCATGATTTTATTTGAAATGATTCTGATCCTCATATTTCCATCCTTTCCGCCATTGAAGCCCCGAGGTCTGATTCCATTCCAAGGTTGTTCCAGGTCCATTTTTTCCGCGATTCAAATGTTCGTGCAATTCTGAGCGTGCCAGAAACGTCTCGATTTAAACCCGAACGGGGAGAAGCGTTGCGATTGAATAGTATATCAGAAAACATAATTGGATCCATTTAATGCGAAATTTCGATTAGAGAATATAGAATATTAAAAATACAGATCAAATTCGTAAAAACATATTTACAACTACACGAAGTCCATGAAAGCAATACAAAAGCGCATTGGGAAAATTTTAGAGGGGCCCCAAAGTTAGATGCATCTAAACACGCAGTCAAAAATTCATGATATATAAAAGGGTTTTAAATACAGCAGATAATGAAAATTTTTAGTTGATTCACTCACATATTTCACAGACCACATACACAACTTTGGCGTTTTGAATTGCAACTGAATGGTGGGCACGTTTCCAGTTTAGAATCCATGTGAAGTTGAAGAAATTGTTTCCAGCTCGAGTACACGTTTATGTTATCGAGAACGAAAATGATGTGATTGAAATGCACTACTTTAGCCTTCGGATGGTCATTCGTGAACAGTAATTCTCTGGATGCGAAGGAGAAAGCGTTTCGGGGGATTTGCATGCTTCTCAGCACGCCGTGCTTCAATATACAATATGAAAATATGTGTTTTCGAGTCTCGCAAGTTAGAATGTCACATCCAAATCTGCAAAAATCGGTTTAGAATTTTAGCATTAATCGATCAGAGCTCTCTCAAACAAATCAGAGTCAATTCATAGAGAATATGAGTGAAATTTTGAAAATTTATTGCACGCCTGGAGAAATTTAAAAAGCAAGCTGTGGATGAGGGAATCTGAGCTGAATAAATCAATACAACTGAGGGGGAAATATAGAAAAACTTAGCCACTTACCAGTGAAGTTCTTTGGGAAACAGTTCTGAATAGCAAGCTCCAAGTAAAATTCCAGTTGATTGCAAGGAAGGGCAGAATAGCTTTTTAGACAACTGGGTGTGCTTTGAATGGCTTCGTTTCAGTGAAATCACGAAATTTCCATCTCTGAAATTCGTTTATTAGATCGTTGCATCCAGATGTGTTATCATAAAAGGAGAGATTGATCATTTATGGTTTTAGTGTTGCATTTAGCATAGAAAAAATTTGTAAAGGAAAGAATTATTTAGAATTTCAGGGCGCCTGAAAATTTCTATAAACAACGGATCAGAGTAAATTGGAAACAAAATAAAAAGAATACAGGAGTTTAGTAGAGGCAAATAGAAACAACGTAGGCACTTACCAGTTAAATCCTAAGAAGTTTTTAGTTTGGAATCTCGAATAAAACGGCAGCAAAAATAAAACGCAGCCACCAAAGCGAAATAATTTCATTCGGTTTGTCCCATCCCAAATTCGAAAATGGACATCCACTGCACGTTCGCTCAAGGAAGGAAGGAACTTCCTCGTCAATCAAAGGTGACAGTAACAAAAGACCCTGTCGGATTAGTGTCAAACGCAACAGGGATTCATTGTTCCGAAAACGGTAAACAACGCACGATCGACCTTTCCAGAAGCACGACGTCATTACGAATGCATTTAGCCACGGGGGTCACTGAGCACAACACGTTTTGTTCGACTCAATGCTTTAGTACACATCCAGGCCCGGGACATCTCCCCCTGGCACGGAAAACAAAAGGCTTGGCACGGCACGGCAGTATCTGACACAGTACACAAAGCAAACATCAAACGAAAACAAAGGGCGGAAGAATTTTCGAAGTAGAAAACCGAAAATATCTGGAAAACGAAAAGCAAATTAGAAAAATAAAATAGTTTATGCACACATACACTTTACTGGGAAGAATTGCAAGTGGTTTTCGAAAAGAACAGATCAGGGGAATTTTAGGAGTAGTGTTCTCAAACGTGCATTGCCGGGGGCCTTTGAAAGCACGCTTCCTTGCCGCTCCAGTATTATTAATTAGAGATTTATGTAGTGTATGCATAATTGTATGTATGTAGGTATGTATGTATGTATGTATGTAGGTATGTAGGTATGTAGGTGTGTAGGTATGTATGTATTTTAGAAATGTTATGTTGTAGTATGTATTGTAGGGTATGTATGTATTTATGTAGGGTATGTATATGTATTTAGTTATGTATTTAGGTATGTATGTAGGTATGTAGGTATAGTATTTTTTATAGTGGGTATAGTATGTTGGTATTGTAGGTATAGTATGTTTTTATAGTACAGCCGCTATAATATGGTTGTATATAAGGTATAGTATGTAGGTATAGTATGTATAGTATGTTGGTATAGTAGGTATAGTATGTTGTATACTATGTATGTATGTATGTATGTATGTATGTATGTATGTATGTATGTATGTATGTATGTATGTATGTATGTATGTATGTATGTATGTAGGTATGTATGTATGTATGTAGGTATGTATGTATGTAGGTATGTAGGTATGTAGGTATGTAGGTATGTAGGTATGTAGGTATGTATGTATGTAGGTATGTAGGTATGTAGGTATGTATGTAGGTTTGTATATAGGTATGTTTGTATGTATGTATGTAGGTATGTATGTATATATGTATGTATGTATGTATGTATGTATGTATGTATGTATGTATGCATGTATGTATGTATGTATGGGCATGAGTAGGAGCGAATGCAGTGTGCAAACCACATTAACCTTTTTTTCTTGACGGGCTTCGGGGAGGGAGCAAAGCGACCACCCCCGGCTAGTAGTGTATTAAATGTGTGTTTCAGTCATTTGACATTTGTATGGTCTGAATAGCAAGTCTTGACAGTTTCTGTTAAGCACTTCAGTATTTGTTTCACTAAGAGTGGGATATCAAAAAAGGAGAAATTAACAATCCATTAAATGACCATATGATACTTACAGAATAATAGGACCACATGATAGTGGCGCAGTCATATTTATGAATAGCCTTTGTAGATTACGCGGAAAAAATGCTTTAAATACAAAATGAGTGAAAATTATTCTTCCATCACTAGTATTGAAAATAACAAGTTTGATGAGGATGTCAATATATTTTGCTTGTGACACATGGAGGCAATGAAGAGTAAGGAATCCATAAATTGGTAAGTACTTCAAGAATTATTTTAAATCCAAGAGGCACATCTAGTCAGGGCATCAAACATTTAATTTGGAAGCAAGTAAACTACAAAGGTATAAAGCAACTAATCAAAATGTTCGATTTTGCTGCAATCAGTGAAGTTTGCAGGCCTAACCAAAATGGTTTAACAACTTGATGAAATTGAAATCGGAAGGAGTTAAAAATAAGATATAAGTCTATTACCTGTAAGAGACATTTAAAATGTCCCCTGTGAATTTGGAAATAGTTTCCCATCTATAAGTTGTCTGTTTGATGATCTTTTTCTGATGCCAAGCCAAGCTGTTTCAAATTCTCATTTCAAAAGTCAGCTGTGTTAGTGGTAGCCATCAATGGAAAAGAGGCCAATTACTTTTCAGTGCAACACAATGACGTCTTTTCAATGGCGGATAAAGTACTATTATTGGCAAAGAAAAACTGCAGAAATGAATCTCATTAAGAACAGATATCGATGAAGCTCAGTCATTTTGAACACAGAGTAGCTTCATTCTACATTGTTTTTGTATATAATGTATTAGTACATAAACGGAAATAAAGTAAGTATCATTCATGATAGCTTCAACTATGTGCTACGCACAACTATAAACAACTTTTGGCAGATTATGTCAATCAGGAAAACGTGAGCTTTAACGTGCATGAATAAGAATGTACACAAACTTCCTCCATTCAACAGTCATGTTTTATAGATCGATAGTGAACATCAATGAGAGATAATTTGTCCCGTCTGTAGACTGTATTGATGTCTTCATTCAACATGTGGAGTCTCCGGCAACGTTGACAGCATTGTTCAATAGGAATTCATACTTGTGTGGCACACAACAATACGGATGTCTCTTATCTCTGTGCTTCGCGAGTTTTCACCATTAAGCTTGGCCATAGTAAAATTCTGGTTACATTAATTTAAAGCTTGAACACTAGCTTCCAGCGGTAACCTTTTTTTCGAGGTTTCCTTGTTAATGAAAACTGCAATATAAATTTGGAGTATTACAGAATAAGGGGTAGGCTATATCATTATAATAAAAAAGGACATGAGTTAATGGGTTCAGAGGATGGTGATCTAATGCTAATTTTTCTTAAAACACGTATGGCTAACAGAGAGATCGCAGTTTTCACAGAGAAAGGGAAAGCCATACTCCCATAGGCAATATCCGAAAGCATGGCAAAGAATACTTCTTCTGATAGGGGTGCTACGTGAGACCCAAATCGTGGTGTTGCTGTTGGTGAACACCCCTGGACACTGGAGGGTTGTGAAAGTGTCCGGATCGTTCTTAGGGGCTCCAGTCCACTGGAGTGGCGTGGCAGACGAGCAATGTGCAAAGCTTTTGATGGCTTGATCACACTGTAGTGCAATGCCCATCCACCAGAACCACAATCTGAGCGCCGCATTTTGTGTATGTGCATTTTGGTAGACTCTCACCCTCTGTGAGCAATGCGATTTATGCTCAATAGTTTGTGAGGACCTTTAGAGGACATCTTGAAAACAATGTTTTTTGTCTTCCTGTGTGTTAGAGGAATATTTTGAGCCTGTCGAATGATGTCGCTCTGGACATGGCCACATATAACGGACCATGTGAGAACATGGGTTCAGGTAAATGCAAACCAACATACCTTAGAGACTGTCCCTGTGCTTTGCTCATGGTAAGGCAGTATGCTAGTCTGGCTGGAAATTGCCATTGTCATATGCGTTTCGGTAACCTCCGGCAAAAAGCCCGGAGTACAAAAATGGCGGAAAAACTTTGTGCCATGCAAAAGTGTCCCCCACATGAAACACACTTGTTACGCAAGTGCCTAGTGAATAGATCGCATGCAAAACGTCCCCTCTGGTTTTATGGGCCTGATTACAAAAATGCCTGACAAAGTTCGTGCCATACTAAAGTGTAATGTGTTTAAAGACAAAAAAGAGTAAAGTGTATAAATGTATATTCTTTCTCCACCATAAATTTGATGAATGGGGTATACTAGAGATGCCTAGGTATGATAAACAAAGACATAAACAAAGACAAAAATTTTGGAGCATATTTCTGCTAAAGAAATTCGCTATTCAAACGCGTTTGGTGTTTTTATATTGTTATGTAAATTTTCTTGCTCAGGCCTAGGGGACACTTGTAGATGCCATTTTTCATCAGGTTGTGCAAGACTTTTGCTCACTAAGTACAAGTAATCTGTAAAATAATATATAGCAGATGTAGTAGGTTGCTTTTTGTTAACAACATGAGATCTTGTGCATAGGACAAGTGTTAATTTCGTGACAAACACTTACGATTTCACTATGCTCACTTCTGTACAAACTGCAAATGCTACACCAGCCGTTTCTTTGTCATCTGAAAAGCAGAGGTACGCCAATAAATGAACTAGATATTTTCTTGTTTTCTTGTATCAATCCACAACAAACATTATGGCAGGCATAGCAGCACAAATAAAGTTTTTACCTGAACATTTGTTTAGTTTTTCCCAAATTTCGTTTCGACATTTTTCTAACTCCTCTCTGCTGTCAGGAAATTGTGTGTTACCACCATTACCATCGAGCAATAATGCTTCAGCAAACTGGAATACATAATATACCTACATAAACAAGACCTTTTTGTTAAAAAAAAGGTTGTAGAATAGACCATTTGAAGCTAGCGAACATTGCGATCAAACAATTATTAGATACTGGAATACTTTCAATATGTAAATGCCACAATTGTAGCAGTTAGATTGTTTCAAATGAACAACAGGAGAATAATTCTATGGAATATCTTCTGCACCAATTGCTTTGATTCGCTTCTCCAAAAAACTCTAAAAATAATTGCATATTATGTTTTAAAAGATGATATGTGGGTATTATATAATATGTTTTCGAAAGTTGCAGATTTTACACAGCATGTTACTCCATGTTACGTTTTGGAGGACTTGGTATACCGATATTCTCAGAGATAGCTAATCAGGAATATGATTTTTCAAAGAGAGTGACGATTCAGCTATCAACAAACATCAAGCAGCAAACCACTGGATTAACGCTGAACAATAGTGAATTAAAGAAAACGAAGAATCCAATTGCCAATGAAAGAACAAAGTCGCATGAACAGAAACTTAGACGGCTTAGAGAATCTATGACACCCGCTCAACGTAAAGCAAATGAGCTGTCTTGTATGAATGGTGCATCGTCGTGGCTCACTTCCCTTCCTTTGAAGGCTGAAAACTTTGTTCTTAACAAACGTGAATTCTACGACGCCCTCCGCTTGAGGTATAGATGGCATTTAAGATTCATGCCAGCTATTTGTGTATGCGGAAAACACTTTTCTGTGGACCATGTGATGTCTTGTCAAAAAGGCGGATATATTCAACATCGACACAATGAATGGCGCGATCTTCTCGGCAAAGTTGGCAACTGAAATTTTGAACGATGTTAGTATTGAGTGAGGAACGATGCTCTACAGCCTCTTAGTGGTGAACAACTGCCGAGAAATTCAAACACATCAGAAGAAGCGAGACTTGATATTAGCGTACGTGGCTTCTGGCAGAGGGAACAAAGTGCATTTTTTGATGTAAGGGTATTCAACCCATTTGCACCGTCATACCGAAACCAAAAGCAAGAGAACACGTTTGCAGCCAATGAAAGAGAGAAGAAACGTGCGTACAGTCAACGCGTTTTACAAGTTGAGCATGGCTCATTCACACCTTTGGTTTTTGCCCACAATGGTGGTTCAGGAAGAGAAGCCGAAAAATATATATCGGTATTATCTACAAAAATTGCAGAAAAACGAGATCTGCCAGCTTCATCCGTCACAAACTGGATTCGCACAAAACTGTCTTTTGCACTTCTTCGCAGTGCGATACTGTGCATTCAAGGTTCCAGGAATAGGCGAACAAAGGTTGAAGTTGACACAGCAACCATTGAACTAGTGGGAGCAATATGCAGGATTGATTAACTTGAATTTATATTTTGTACATAAAGTAGAATTCTAGTTTTTTTGTTGAGATATGTGAACCGGCGGCCTTTCGGTCTAAAAACATGGCCAAATGTTGATTCAATGATAATAGAGTTTGATTCCAAATTCTTCAAGTTCATCCTATTGCAAAAAGAACTCTACAATTCAAAAGAATCAACAAATAGCATGGCAGCCCATTTGAAAATAAGTTCCAATTCAGTCCGTTGATGCATGTGCACTGGGCATTTCTAAACTGATTCACCAGATTGGGTAGTTATTTATACTGTAGACTGCCAATTCCTCTTACTGCAGCTAACTGATTTTTTCAAATAAAATCTGTGAAAAAAGCTTACGAACAATTATAAAGAAAGTGACATTACTTTTATTGCTACTGTACCGAGTGATCCAGAAAGAAGTTTTGTTGTTTCTTAAAGCAATGAACCGATTCTCATAATCTCTTTCAAGATTGGAAAAGGACTAAATGGCATGTTCAGATTTTATGTTTGATTTTATGATGACAATATTTTGTCAACAGTGTATAGAGAAACCAGCTTGATTTAACCTTCAAACATAGTTCAACAGAAGCCATTCATAAAGTTTTATTATAATTATAATTTTCTAATTATTTAACTTTATGCATTGTGCAATAAATTACTAAACACAAACCTGTGTTATGATAGCATCATCTGGAGCTCTATGAAGACCAAAGACCAAAAGCTGGTTAGGCAACATATTTTTCTCTGCTGAGAGGGGGTGGTTGTTCCATCCTTCTACAAAACACTCCAGTCTACTGTATATCCTTGCTTCAAATACGAAACGAAGGGCAAAAAGCTGAATATCATTGCTGATATCCAGTACTCCCTCAGATGAAGTTGAAACGGTCATAACAAAGAAATATGCAACGAGAAAAGACATCTCTCTATAAGAATTCTTTCCCGTGATCATCTTGTAACATTTCGTAACAAATGTAAAGACTCGGTAGTTAACATTGGTCACTTGACAATTAAAGAAAGTAATTATGAAAAGCTTTTGGGAGTTACTTTTGATAAAAAATCAAGTTTCACAAAAAATTTTGAAGACTTATGCAAAAAGGCAAACCAAAAATTGCATGCACTTGCCCGCCTCTGTAATTACATGGACCCTGTCAAATTGAAATTGCTGATCGATGCATTTATCAAATCACAGTTCAATTACTGTCCACTCGTATGGATGTTCCATGACAGGACAATCAATTCTGAGGTGAACAAAATTCGTGAAAGAGCATTGCGAATTGTAGGCAAAGATAGTGGAAATGATTTTGTAAATAATGTAAATAGTTCTGTGTAACCACACACCAACGCAATTTGCAGTTGCTTATGATAGAGGTTTTCAAAACAAAGAACGATCTTAACCCAACTTTTATGAAAGACATTTTTGCAGAAAGAGACAACTATTATAGTCTGCGGAATATAAATCATTTTGCAGCTGCCAGAAGTAAGGACCACAATATATGGTACAGAGAATATTCAATACAGAGGCTGCCTTTTATCATCCTCACTTCCAAGTTTTTTGAGAGACTGTAGTACCATTCAAGAATTCAAAAGAAAAATAAAACAGTGGAATGGCGATTCATGCACTTGCAGATTGTGTAGAGTTTTTATAAAAGATTTGGGGTTTTCGGATTAATTAAATTTCTCTTTTTTTAGTTTTTTCATTATAAGTTACAATTTATTTTCTTTTAGTTATAGTTGGCCTTAATTACCTGCTATCTTAGCTATTTAAATTAGAAAGCCAACTTTAAATAAATTAATAGTAATACTAATAATCATGCAACATAGTCTCTTCATAGATATGAACATAATGAACATATACGCTCTTCCTACAGATATGAGTGTTGTGTTCATATTTCGCTCATTTTGTAATTACTTGTATTAGGTTTACTGATATTTATTAATTTTGTGATGTCACAACACATCACATGCTTACTGCAGACCAAATTTTTACTGTCTTTCCTTTCCTTTATTTTTATTCCTTTTGTCCTTGAATTTCTCAACATTAAATACATTTTATAACTCTTCTGCGATTGAGCATGACACAACAATTGTTTTTCGAGGTTAAGAATATGACCTTGGTAAGTTAGTTAGTAGTTAAACTTCATTTATTTATAATATCTGACAACTTTTGTTATCATATTGACAAAAATCGCCAAGGAAGTTTTTTGCACTTCTTAACAACTTAGGCCTACCTATAAGTAATTATACTTTGTTCCATATATAATATTACTATTCTGCGGAGGTCACGTGATGACGCACTTTCTTGCCAAAAACAATAGATTCGACCCGAAACAATAGGTCGAACGCCCAAAAACAATAGGCCGAAACGGCGAACAGTGTAATCACAAAGGCTTTTTTGTATGTGGATATATGGCAATGAAATTCACACTGAATGCTTAGTTTATGAATTTAACTAGGGTAATGGATTTTGTTTTTCGATTTTCTCCCAAATTATTGAATTATTCCACTAAATATTCTGCTAATTGTGCTATCATGAAAAACTACGGTTTACGGTGGCGGAACTTCCAAATTTGTGCTGCAAACTCCATTTTCGAGCACAGTATTCGCTGTTCATGTGACCTGTTTTGCCTTTTGTGTAATTTGATTGGCTCTTTCGCAACTTCACGTGAACAGTCACGCGTTTTTCGTTATCATGCAAATTTGCCCTCGGGTTGAACAGCAGGTACTTTTGGAGAAGACGCGTGTTTTTGTTTTCAACACAAAGGATAACTGGGCGCCTTTCAAAGTGTTTCACGACCTGAATTATCTTTGTAAAGACTTGCTAATTGTTTGAGAGACCTCTGGAAAATTACAGGAGACAATTGAGAACACAGGTGATAGCTTTTTTTTGTTTTTCGAGTGAGATAGTTGTAGTTTAGGTAGTAGGCGACCGCCATTGTTGCTTCGGCATGCTTGCGATGCTTAGGCCTAATGTAAACAAGCCCAAAGTTTTAACAAACAAATTATGATAAGGGGTTATCAGGCGAGCAAAGCAAGCAAAACTGTTGCAAGAGGAGTAGGCAGAAGCATGAGCGAAGCGAATGCAGTGCACAAAGTGCACCCTCTCAGTCAATGTTTCTTGATAATAGATAGACAGGCGAGCACAGCGAGCTAACCCATTGTACGTGGGGTTGAAAGAGGGATGAGCGAAGCAAATGCAGCGCACGAAGTGCGCCCTATCAGTCAATGTTTCTTGATAATAAATAGACAGGCGAGCGCAGCGAGCTAACCCATTGTACGTGGGGTTGAAAGAGGCATGAGCGAAGCGAATGCAGCGCACGAAGTGCACCCTATCAGTCAATGTTTCTTGATAATAGATAGACAGGCGAGCACAGCGAGCTAACCCATTGTACGTGGGGTTGAAAGAGGCATGAGCGAAGCGAATGCAGCGCACGAAGTGCACCCTATCAGTCAATGTTTCTTGATAATAGATAGACAGGCGAGCGCAGCGAGCTAACCCATTGTGTGTGGCGTTGAAAGAGGCATGAGCGAAGCGAATGCAGCGCACGAAGTGCGCCCTGTCAGTCAATGTTTCTTGATAATAGATAGACAGGCGAGTGCAGCGAGCTAACCCATTGTACGTGGGGTTGAAAGAGGCATGAGCGAAGCGAATGCAGCGCACGAAGTGCACCCTATCAGTCAATGTTTCTTGATAATAGATAGACAGGCGAGCACAGCGAGCTAACCCATTGTGTGTGGCGTTGAAAGAGGCATGAGAGAAGCGAATGCAGCGCACGAAGTGCGCCCTGCCAGTCAATGTTTCTTGATAATAGATAGACAGGCGAGCGCAGCGAGCTAACCCATTGTACGTGGGGTTGAAAGAGGCATGAGCGAAGCGAATGCAGCGCACGAAGTGCGCCCTATCAGTCAATGTTTCTTGATAATAGATAGACATGCGAGCGCAGCGAGCTAACCCATTGTAAGTGGGGTTGAAAGGGGCATGAGCGTAAGCGAATGCAGCGCACAAAGCGCACCAACCAGATTAAGCTTTTTTTACTTGACGGGCTGGGGCGAACGAGCGAAGCGAGTGATGACCCCTAGTATTCTGTTATTCTGATAGTAGCACTAATCAATTTCCTTGATCTCTATTTTTTAATACAGAACCCATTCTTTTTATAGCAATAAGTCTGTTTTTTATTACTTTCAGATTTGGAAGTCCTTGGGGCGAAAAATGCCAAGGTATACAGTTCATTTTGGAACATGTGACGATAATAATAATAATAATATTTATACATGATACTCCAATCAGTTTACAACCACTACTAAACAATTACTAAAAATAAGCCTTAAAAACAAGGCAAAGGAGGAAAAGTCTCCAAAGAGCAAGGTGGTGTAGGGAAAAAAAATTAAGAGGAAAAAGAGAGAACGATGATGTAACCTTGGAAAGACAGAAAATCGGTGGAAAAAAATGTTTTGGGGAGAGGCTCCAGAAGGCACACAGAGAAAACATTTTCGGTTGGGCAGGCAAGAGTTTATGCTTTTGCTTTTAGAATTACAGCCATACTTGACACCAGATGCAAAACCTTCCAATTATTGTTCTTTGAGTGCTCAAAAGAAACTTGCTGTGGCTCTATGCCTATCTCTACATATATATAATATCTGAGCGGTAACGGAACCGACGCTCAAAGACCCCCAGCGACGCCAACTTTCGCACGATACTCCTAAAAATCCCCCGATCAGTTCTTTTCGAAAACCACTACGATATGTTCCCAGTCACCTGTAGATGTGCATAAGCTATTTTGTTTTTCGAAATTGCTTTTCGTTTTCCACATATTTTCGGTTTTCTACTTGGAAATTCCTTCCGCCCTTTGTTTTCGTTTGAAGTTTGCTTTGTGCACTTTGTCAGATGCTGCCATGCCGAGGCTTTTGTTTTCGTGCCAGGGGGAGATGTCCCGAGGTTCGATGCGTACTGAAGCATCGAGTCGAGCAAAACCTGTTGTGCCACTCGACCCCCGTGGTTAAAAGCATTTGAAATGACGTCGTGCTTCTGGAAAGGTCGATCGTGCGTTGTTTACCGTTTTCCAAACAATGAATCCCTGTTGCGTTTGACACTAATCCGACAGCGCCTTTTGTTACTGTCGCCTTTGAAGTTGCTTCCTTCCCTTGGAATGCGCTTTGCTTTGCAATTCTATTATTGTGTTACAACGAACGACTACTGTATTTTTATTTCTGTCAATTGAAACACGAAATTTGTTACTGCGAGATTCTCGACCTTATTGCTGTTGCTTGCGAGTTTAACTTCCAACAACATTACTGTTTCGCCGTAAGATCTGGTAAGTGCGTTTTAAACAATCTTCTCCTCATTCTCTACTGACTAAATCGTCTTGCTGCTTTTCGTTTCTCATTTTCACATCGTTTTCCTTACGTAATCTTCTACTTTCCGCAGATCCACTGTCTACGACTGGATTTTGTTTATATACACATTCATATCGTTCCTCTTATACTTTATTTTTTACGTATATTCAATGTACATAATTTTAATCCCTTTTTATACATATCTTTTCTGTTTTATCACGCCAAGAAATGCCACGACATGCACGAACGAACTTCACAGGCCGACGACGAAGGCAAGCCAAGAACGCGTATGATACGACTCGCCATCAACAACAGCCTGAAACGGTTGCAACACATCCAACAGAACAACCAGTCGCTGTTCCCCTACAGGAGATGCTGCAACTGCAGTTACAGCGGCAACAGGCACAGCAACCAGCAATTCAAACATTGCAAGCGCAACAAGGCCTTCAGTTTTGGCCCGCACCCTACCCAGCAGGGGGCGAAGGATTGCAAATGGCGATGCCACCTCTGCTACAGCAACCAGTACAACACGTGCATCCATTCCAGTTCCCACCTGAATGGCAGCAGCAGTTGCAGCAGATTCATCCTTTTCAATTCCAGCCACAGCTACAGCAGATGCAGCCTGTGCAAGCGCAACCAGAACAACCTGCAAACCATCCAGCAGACAACATTTAGCTGCACCACATGGCACCAATGAACAACACCTGTCCACATTGTGGTGCCAAGTATTTCAGAGAAGAGCTCAATACCAGAAACAAGTACACAAAGTGCTGTCGTGAGGGAGCTGTTACACTACCGCAAATACAGCCTCCACGTGCAACAATGATGTCCCTCTTCCTTGGCGATACACAAGAAACACAAAGAGAATCAAAGGATTTTCTTTCCAACTTCCGCCAATACAATGCCACCATGGCAATGGCATCCTGGACAGCAAACATACCGCAATTTCCAGGCAGGGGGCCACCCGTGATAACAATACACGGCAGTGCATATCACAGAACAGGTACTTTCACATTCTGTTCCTACTCTATTCACTAAAACTTACACAACCAGATATTTCTTTTTCAATTTTTCATTACTGCCTCGACACTTTTTATTAACCACCCGGTTTTTCTCTTTAGCCCACCTTCGCCCCTTACAAGGACAGCAACCCAAATATGCTGAGCTGTACATCATGGACACGGCTCAAGCACTTGAGCACAGAACGAACAATTCCACTAACAAGGATCTGAACAAAGACACAATCAAGAAGCTCCAAGACGAACTTCTTGCAGTCAACCCGTATGCTCAAGAATACAAGAACATCGGCGACATACTGCAACAACAACAGCAACAGGCAACCGCAGCAAACGAGCCTGTTCCCACATTCGACATGGTCATCGCATCCAGAGCTGACCAGGATCACAGGTACCACAGTCCAGCAGCCGCAGAAATAGCAGCAATCTACAGTACAAAGGACGGTGCCCCACCAGATCCAAACGACAGAATCATGCACATCCACAGACGTGACGGCTACTTGATTGACATCAAAGCAACCAATCCAGCAGCCGACCCGCTCACCTATCCACTGCTGTTTCCCTTCGGTGAACACGGTTGGGGCGCAGCAATCGCAAGACTGCCAGCAGTCCATACACAAATCCCCGCTGACCAAGCCGAACGGCGCCAGACCAGAGTAACAGGCAGCCAATTCTACACGTACAGAATCCAAGTAAGAGAACATTTCTCAGCCCTTCACCTTTCAAGACTACTGTTTCAACAGTACTTGGTTGATGCATTCACCAAGGTAGAAGGCAGCGATCTCACTTACATCAGATCCCATCAGAAAGATCTCAGAACCGAGTCATACAAAGGACTGATGGATCACCTGTACAGACGAGCAGAACACCAAAATCTACTCGCTCAAGCCCACAATCCGGGCACTACACAGCACATCGATGTTGGACGAGTCATCATCTTACCGTTCTCATTTACCGGCAGTCAGCGTAGCACGCAACAAAATTACCAAGATGCCATGACCATTGTCAGAAAACATGGCAAGCCAGACATATTCCTGACATTGACGGCAAATCCCAGCTGGCAAGACATCTTGGAAAATTTGCTACCAAACCAGAAGCCACAAGACCGACCAGACATTGTCACACGAGTCTTTCACTTGAAATTCAAAGAACTCCTGTGTGACATACTCGATCTCAACTTCTTTGGCAAAGTAATCGCATACGTTTACATGGTAGAATTTCAAAAACGTGGACTGCTGCACACTCACATGATCCTATCTCTTGCCGACGAAGACAAACCATGCACAGCAGAGCATGTCGACCGCATCATATCAGCAGAGATACCAGACCAGAACACCCACGTCCGCGAACACCGCATCGTCAAGAAACACATGATGCACGGACCGTGTGGAATCCTCAATCCCTCATGGCTTTGCATGCAAGATGGGAAATGCACAAAAAAGTTCCCAAAAGACCTCGCACAGCAGACAGAACTCAATGTCAACGGCTACCCACTGTACAGAAGACGAGGTATGTCAACATTCATTGCATTTCATACTTATAAGATACATTTTCATTCAAATGCAGACAATAACCATGTGCCTTTCTTGCAGGCAAAACAACTGCTCAACTCCAACAGCACAAAGTTAACGACAAAGCACAAAGCACAAAGCTGCACACAGAAACAACGACAGCATGCTCATGGCTTACTTCACCCTCAACCAGAAGGAACAGAATGCTCACCAGTACTTATATCAAGACATACCAGAGCACTACACTTTCAACAAATCCACCAAGCAGTGGCAGCAACGCAAGCGCAAACCACCCAAAGGCGTCATAGGCAGAATATACAACGTTCTACCTTCAGATGCTGAACGCTTCGCCCTCAGATTAATATTGCTGCACAGAAAAGGAGCAACCTCCTTCGAAGACATTCGAACA
Source organism: Sanderia malayensis (assembly GCA_013076295.1). NCBI lineage: Eukaryota > Metazoa > Cnidaria > Scyphozoa > Semaeostomeae > Pelagiidae > Sanderia > Sanderia malayensis. The sequence goes on from RQOL01000833.1 coordinate 504,706, forward strand.
GTTGACGGAGTCACTCACGACACGTTCAAGAATGCAGCAAGAGCAATGTCACTCTTGGAAGACGATGCAGAGCACAGACGTTCCTTACGAGATGCAGTCATCATGCACATGCCTGCACAGATGAGACAATTGTTTGCAACACTCATCCTGTTTCAAACTCCGAGCGACATTCATGCTCTCTTCACAGAATTCCAAGAAGACATGGCAGAAGATTACCTCAGACACGATCAGCTGCAGGATCCAAATGCAACATTCCAGCAGCAACACATCCACATGTGCCTGGCAGACATCCAGAAAAACCTGCAGATTCACGCAAAATCCCTCTAGGATTTCCCTGAAATGCCGCAGCTACCTGCCGATTATGCTCAACCACAACAGCCAGCTGACGAAATCAACATCCAACACGAACGAGATCAGGGACAACAAATGCTTCAGCAACTCAACCCAGAACAACTACAAATACACAACGCTGTTCTCCACGCCATCGAGACACAGTCAACAAGCAACTGTTTCTTTCTCGACGGTCCAGCAGGAACTGGCAAAACCTTCCTCTACAACACATTGGTACACAACCTGCAAGCTTCCGGACACAAAGTCAAATGCGTAGCATACTCCGGCATAGCAGCAACACTACTCATTCACGGCAGAACAGCACACTCAACATTTCAGATACCGATTCCTCTGCTCGACAATTCCACTTGCAACATCAAAGCACAAAGCCTCCGAGCACAACAACTGCGAGATACAATGCTATTCATTTGGGACGAAGCTTCCATGATTCCAGCAACAGCACTCAAAGCAGTTGACCGTCTCCTTAGAGACATCACTAAAGTCAACAGACCTTTCGGCGGCAAATACTTCATGCTTGGTGGCGACTTCAAACAAGTACTGCCAGTCATCAAGAAAGCAGGCAGAGAACGAGTCGTGCAAGAATGCCTCAAGTCACGAAAAGTCGAGGATCTGTGGTCTCATTTCCAACAATTCAGACTCACTACAAACATGAGAGCTGTTCAAGATCAGACTTACCAAGCATTCTCAGACTGGCTTCTCCGCATAGGCAACGGAGTAGAACCTCACGATGATCAACATCCGATCAACCTTCCACAACAAATCTGCATCAAATCTCTTGAAGATCTCATGAACTCAATCTATCCTCAAGCTGAATCAGCAGATGCAGACCTCTTACTCGATCCCAACACCATGTCTGAGCGTTGTTGTTTGACACCAAAGAACGAGTTCTCACATCACATCAACGAACTCATTCTTCAAAGACTTCCAACACCCCGGAAAGAGTACCTCAGCGTTGACACAGTTCAGACAGATGATCCAGAAGAGGCCGCAGCATACCCCATGGAGTTTCTCAATGCACAGACTCCTGGTGGAATGCCTCTTCATTCAGGTTGTCTTTCATTGCATCGCAATGCACTGTCTTTTTTACCGTTTCTGTCATCTGGTTTTTAGCGTTTCTGTCATCTGGCTTCTGGGTTAATATCCAGCCAGTTTTGTTGTAAAGTAAAGTAAAGTGAAGTTTTTTTATAAAGTAAGTATTTCACTCCTTCACTTCAGCATGACATTTTATTCTTATTTCAATCAACACAATAATATACAAGTTAAACATGTTAAACATTCCTTAGTATTAATGGCAACTTTCTTTTTACAAGATAATAAATTCATCCAAATCATCTTTCTTCTTTTCTAAAAACAGGGTTTCAAGAAAGTTGATTCCTCAAAATATTTGGTGAGTGTCATAACAATTGTTGTTATACAAAGCCCATTTTAGTTAATGTTTAAATGCCTCACCCTGTAATGTACATTGATCTCCCAAATCTGAAGCTTAACTACTTAGCTGAACAATCACAACAATTTCTTATCAATAAAAAGCAAATTAACTGCATAATGCAAATAAAATCTAGCCTTTACAAACACATCAAATGGGTGATTAACTTTTCCAATTTATACATTATCGCAACTGTTTTCCTTTTAGTTCTTGAAGAACGCAATAGAAATGATGTAGGTCATAAGATAAAGTGCTCCAATATTTTTATTTGCGAACTTTAAATAACCAATAATTTAATTCCATGATCAAGAGTAATTTCAAACATTTCTTACAATTATGCTTTAAATTATTTATTTTATCTTGCAGCTCACCAAAAAACAACAAAACCCATCCACTTGCTCACAAAAATCACTCTTATTTCAAATATTAACATTTTCACTTAAATTGGGTTGCATATAAAACACATTTTTTTCTTTTTTTTATATCATCTCTTGCAAAATGCCAAAAAAAGCCAGAAAAAGCATCACCGGCTCAAGGCGCTGCGATCAAGTAAGGAAAGCAAATCGCCGAAGTCGTGAGAATAACCAACAGCCTCATCCTGCTGATTTACCACCCGATAATATGGTACAGGGAGCAGTGAATGATCTTCACCAGTTGCAGCAAGAATACCCTCAGCAACCAGCCCCAGAATATCAACCACTCCCAGTTCATTATCCACAGATGCAAGCACTGTATGTGCCATGGCAACTACCTGCGATGCTTCCCCACTATGGACTTATAGCAGTACCGCAACCAATAAACATTGGCTTACAATATCCTGCAGCACTGGCCCCTCAACTTCAGGTACACAACTCAATAATTTCTGCTAAACTTTTCCAATCACGTCAACCATATATTATACAGCTTTTTGTAATTAAAAACTATCAAAATTAAATCAGTTATTATATCAACCAAATTATCAATATTTTTCCATCTGCAGGTACCGCAGATGGTTATGCAGTTGCAACCACCCCTTCTGAATCGTAATCATGAAGGTCCAGCAGCAATACAAACGGCAGATGTGGAGATGCTTAATGTAAATCAAGCTCAAAATGACAATGAGGTAAAAGAAAATTGTTAACAAAAGCTAACTACAGTTAGGCAACTCCATTTTCCATAACCCAAATCCCTCATGCAATTTCCCTACTTGAGACATGTATAATTATAAGTTCCCATGTATATTTATATCAATTTACATAGTCACACAGTAATGACATTAAAATTTCTATTAACTAATGACTAAAATAACTAATTTAATTTAATTTTCATTATTAACAGATGCGGCCAATGCAGATGCAACCCCAAACACATATTGAAAATGAAAATAATGAAATTGAAAGGCCAGCACAACCTGATGAAATCAACGTGGAACAACACATTCCAATTCCACATGATAATCAGGTAAAACAGACTACCATCACAATTGGCTTAAAATACACCAGTCAATCTCCATAGTACCATGTCAGGAAATTATTTTACTCTCTAAATAGACATATCTTCACAAGTTTCAGTTTTATGCATTTCAAAACACATTATTGAATTATATTAACTTAGATTGCATTGCGTTTCTGGATCCACAAATATTGCCTGCTGCTATGGAATTGCAACCCAACCTTGAAAATGAGAATGAAGAAAATCAAATAGCGGTACAACCACAAGAAGTTGAAATGCATGACGAAATCCAACCACAACACCAAGATGATGTCCCCCAACCCATCGAACATCAAGAAAGGGAAGTAAATCAACCTATTCTTGAAATTCCTCAATTCTCCCCAATGCCTCATCATCTTGGGAAAATGACCAGAACATGTATTCACTGTGAAGCGAAGTACTTCCGAGAGGAACTCAACTCAAAAAAGCAATACAACAAATGTTGTATGGGAGGATTAATAACTCTCGATCCCATTCAACCACCCCCGGCAAATGTGATGCATTTATACACTGGAACTACTGAGGAATCTAAATATTTTCTCAAAAATTTCCGTAGATACAATTCGCTAATGGCGATGGCATCCTGGGCAGCTAACGTTGTAAGACACGCTAATGCAGGACCACCAGTCATCACCATCCATGGAAACGCATACCATATGACAGGTAGATAGAACGTCCGCCTCTTACCTCTTATATTATGCTAAATTTTCATATAATAGCTTCACGTGATGAAACGGATGTTGACAGAACGCTCAAGTCCTTTCCCGCCCAATCTACAATGGATTAGCTCTCTACTATCCTTGCCTTGATATTAAGAGTTACCAACAGCAATATTTTGAACATATAACAGATCACAAAAAATAAGAAAATCAAGGCGCTTTTTGATGCTTACATAACAAAACACTTGCTGCATTGAAAATTACAGTCGATATAACGAAGTACAATTTACAATGTTTATTTGAATTCAACAGGGGTAACTGAAACCGACAGGTCCTGAAAATATGCAGAATTATACATTATGGACACCCAACAAGCACTGCAAGAACGCCAGAATACAGCCAGAGAACAAAACTTGGACTTAGACATGGTGGCGCTGCTGCAAAACGAATTGATGGCAGTAAATCGATTTGCTCAACATTTTAAAACAATGGGAGAGGTACTGGAAGAGCAAAGGCAGCAAGCCATTGCCAATGATCAGCCACTTCCCACTTTCAAGATGATTATTACCGGTCGCCCAGAACAAGATCGAAGATATGATAATCCTACTGCCAGAGAAATTGCAGCAGTCTACACTACACGCAATGGCGGTGCTCCTAATCCCGAGGATAGAGAGCTTCAAATTCGAACAAGGCGTGGTAATCTTATGAAGATTAATGCCATAGATCCTGTTGCGGATCCTCTAACCTATCCATTGTTGTTCTTTCAGGGTGATCGTGGATACAGCGTGGACCTTCAACGTCTACCTACACGTGAAGGACAAGGCCAGCAAAATGCTAATCGTAACCACCGTACCAAACTTACAATCGCCGAATATTATTCGTACCGAATACAAGTCAGAAATCAACTGTCCACCATCCACAGGGCAACACTTCTCTTTCAACAATATTTGGTGGATGCATACACCAAAATAGAAGGAAACAAGCTCAACTGGATTTTGCACAATCAACGGCAATTACGTGCTGACAGTTATCGAGGCCTGATGGATCACCTGAACAGAAGGGCTGAAATCGAAAATCAAATGGCCAGGGCAAACAATCCCAACGAACCCCTTCATATTGATGTCGGTCGTGTTGCATACTTCCCTCATCTTTTTCAGGCAGTCAAGAAATATGTACCAGAACTTTCAAGATGCAATGACCATCGTAAGAAAGTATGGCAAGCCTGACATCTTCCTAACCATGACGGCCAATCCCAAGTGGAAGGAGATTTCAGAAAACATTCTACCACACCAGAAGTGAATGACCGGCCTGACATCGTCACACGAGTATTTCAACAGAAACTACAAGAACTACTGGAAGATGTCCTTCACAAGCACATTCTCGGACACACTATTGCACATGTATATGTCATCGAATTTCAGAAGAGAGGACTACCACACGCTCACATGATTCTGTTCCTCTCCGAGGCTGATAGACCACGAACACCTGAAGAGGTAACATCTGTAGCAATAATCTATTATAGAGTAAAAGATAGATTTATTATACATTTATTATTGAGTATGAAATATTATCATCAGTTGTATTGCTTAGTAAAAACACAGTGCATTTTGATGTGTAGAACTTACATGTGATATTTTCCTCGAAACCTACAGGTAGATCGACTCATATCAGCTGAAATTCCGGACCCACAGGATGCAAGATATCACAAGTTAGTACTGAAGCACATGACACATGGACCATGCGGTGATATAAACCCCGGATGTGTTTGCATGGAGAATAACAAATGCAAGAAACGATTTCCGAAAGATCGCACTGCCGAAACACAAGTCAATGCGAATGGTTATCCACTCTACAGACGACGCTGTCGTCACCCAGTTAATCTGGAAGATCGACTTCTAGATGATACATGGGTTGTGCCACATAATCGCCATCTTCTACTCAAGTATCAGTGTCACATTAATCTGGAAATATGTAGCACTGTGAAGTCCGTGAAATATATTTTCAAATATATTCATAAAGGACAAGATATGGCACACGTGGAAATTCTTCAAGGACAGCAGCAACAAGTACCTCAAGATATTGAGCACGATGAAGTACGCCAATACATCAACGCCCGGTATATTGGACCTCATGAAGCTGTTCATAGAATATTCCAATTTGCCATGCACGAGAAAAGTCACACTATCAAACGTCTGCATGTTCATCTACCTGATCAGCAGACCGTATACTTTCAGGATAATGGCCGTGTCGAACAATTACAAAACATCAATGAAAAAACCACACTGACGTCTTGGTTTGAATTGAATGCACAAGACCCGGCTGCACGCCAATATCTCTATCACGAGATTCCTGAACACTATGTTTTCAACGAGCGCACCAAAACATGGAAAGCAAGACAGCGGAGAACACTGCCTGTCATAGGCAGAATATATCAAGTTCACCCACGACCATGTGAGCAAAGGTTCGCACTGAGACTATTGCTTCTCCATAAACGGGTGCCACGTCGTTTGAAGATCTTCGTACGATAGAAGGAAACCTATGCAATTCCTTCAAAGACGCTGCTTTAGCTCTAGGTCTGTTGGAGGATGATGCTGAAATAATACGCTGTTTGGAGGAGGCAGTTATTTTCAACATGCCAGTACAACTGAGACAGTTGTTTGCAACATTACTCCTTTTTCAAACACCTTCAGATATCGCAGCACTCTTCAACATGTTCAAAGAAGCATTGAGTGAAGACTTTGTACGACGTGATCAAGTCAATCATCCGGATATGGCCATAGCTTTTGAAGACCGACACATGTATCAATGTCTACATGACATTGACGAAAATTTGAAAGTACATGGTCAATCGATCACTAATTATGCTGACCTTCCTCAACTTCCAGCCGACTATGTCATTCCTGAACGAGGTACTAATGTGTTATTTTCAAATATGTACTGTATTAGTAACAATATAATAATGTATCCTAAGATCGTGCAAACAAGGGCATTTACGTATTTTTGCACATTGATTCTCCTAGCTTTCTTTCCAATTTTATTGCAATATATTTCACTTATTATTACAGAGGAAGATGACATGGATGTTGGCAATGCCAGAGAGGAAGGAGAACGAATGCTGGCCGCATTGAACCCTGAACAGCGAGCCATATACACGGGAATAACTGATGCTATCAACGCGCAATCCGAACAAAACTGTCACTTTGTTGACGGGCCGGCTGGAACCGGGAAAACTTTCCTTTACAACACGTTGGTTCACAATCTGCAAGCCAATGGACATAAAGTTCAGTGCATGGCGTGGTCAGGAATTGCTGCAACACTGCTCATAAATGGTAGAACTTCACATTCTACCTTTCAAATTCCTATACCACTTCAAGCTGAATCAACGTGTAATGTCAAGAGACAGAGCAGGAGAGCACAGGTATTGCGCGAAACTACACTATTCATATGGGATGAAGCTTCCATGATTCCCGCACTTGCATTACAAGCAGTCGACCGACTGCTTCGAGACATTACACATGTCGACAGACCATTTGGTGGCAAGTTCATGCTACTTGGTGGTGACTTCAGACAGGTTCTACCTGTCGTCACGAAAGCAGGAAGGGAAAGAATTGTAGCAGAGACTCTAAAATCACACCAGATCATTGATCTATGGACAAAGTTTCAGCAGCATCGTTTACACACCAACATGAGAGCCGTTCAAGATGATTCATACCGTGAATTCTCAGAATGGCTTCTCAGACTTGGCAACAAGCAAGAAGCACACGATGCACTGGACAACGTAATTCTGCCACAACAGATATGCACTTCGTCTAAACAAGACATGCTGAACTTCATTTTTCCCAGGCCGAACACACCAGATTCACACCTAATGATGGATCCTGTAACAATGTCTGAACGCTGTTGTCTGACTCCGAAGAATGACTTATCACATCAAGTGAACGACTTAATTCTGGACAGACTTCAAACAGCCGAAAGAACTTATTACAGCACAGACAGTGTTGTCACAGACGATCCAGATGAGGAAGAGGCCTACCCCATTGAATTTCTCAACCAACTCACTCCAATGGAATGCCATTGCACAGACTTAAACTCAAGGTAGGAAGAGTACAATCTTTCATCCTATTAACATTAAATTATTATGTGCAAAGGTAGTGCACCACAAAAAAGCCGTCATTAATCACAATAATATTCATTGCATTAGGTTGGTGCAACGATCATTCTTCTGCGGAATCTCAATCCAAAGAAAGGTCTTTGCAACGGAACAAGACTCATAGTTCGGCATCTCCGACGTCACGTGATACAGCAGAGATCATTACCAAGGAGCACAGAGGACAACGGGTCATGATTCCCAAGATCACAGTCTCCACTCAGGACACGGAAATGCCGTTCAAAATGAAACGCCGACAGTTTCCAGTCAGACTTGCATACTGCTTGACAATCAACAAGGCACAGGGGCAATCCCTGAGGTATGTTGGTTTGTACTTACCTGAGCCCGTGTTCACACATGGTCAGTTATATGTGGCCATGTCAAGAGCAACATCATTTAACGGGCTCAAAGTATTCCTCCCAGAGGAAACACACAGGAAAACAAAGAACATTGTTTTCCAAGAAGTCCTGTAAAGGCTTCATCCTAGAGCGACCATCTGCACAGTTGCTCTACAGAGGGCTGCCTACCAAAACGCACATACACACATTCAAGGGTACGGGTATTGTGTGTCAACGCAGATCACGTCGCACATAAGTGTGATGTACAGCCGTTATTGGCACCCTTCTAGAATGCATTCATTCTAGATAACACTGATCTGCGGAGACCAACTGGACATTACACCCTCCACATGTCCAGGGGTGACTGCACCACACACAGCAGTCGGCACAGTCCTGAATCCTGCGTAGCGCCCGATTATTAAGAGTTATGCGTTGCCATTTTCTCCGATATTGCCTATGGGAAAGTGGATTTCCTTACTCTGTGAAAACTGCAAGTTGTCCCTTAAGGATAGTTACTTTTTGCAAAACATCGCACTATCAATAACATCCCCCCCTTTCCTTTTAATACATTAAAACTTGATCTATAATCTATAGAGGCCCCTTTAGTGTTTACTGTTATATACTTCCAAATTTCAATTGCATTTTCACCAACAAGGAAAACTCGAACAAAGGTTACTCCTTGACGCTGGTGTTCGAGCTTTTAACTAATGTAACCGGCAATCTTATTCTTTTTTTTGCTATGTACAAACGTAATCCTCAAAACAAACGACCGCGTTATTGAAAGAATACATTCACGCCGTGGCACAGATGTATGCTTGCTGAGAGTGAAGTGCTATTGAAGAATCCAATTGAGGTACTGTCCTTTTGGCTAAACACGTCGCTTAACCAATCAATTTTGCAACCTCAACTACAGATTCTATGGATCAATTTTTATAGATATTGACAATTCACCAATTTGAATAGTAACTTATCATGACTCAACCTTTCGCATTCGTACTTCGCATACAATACAAATATCTATCCACGTCCTTTCAAAACATGTTTTTTGTACTGTATTGTATATCTTTCAGATCTTCCGCATTAATAATAAGGTTTTTAAATTAGCGATTTACGTATTCAATAGTAGATAATCAGGAGATAAATCGTTAGAGTTTCAATATTCATATATTTGTGTATTTGTCCCATATAAATCTCCATTCAATAATATCATAACAAAATTTATTGACTTCGTTTTTAATTAGATGCATTTCTGCTAAGATCATTGAACGAGGCGAGACTTCTGTCTCTCATTTCAAACGCCTTTGTGCTGTCTATGTATGATTTTCATCTATGTTATGTCTCATCATCGCACTATTGTTGCCTGTCGGGTCTAAGTTTTTGTCTGCCAACAAATGGCATCCAGTTGGATTTTGTGGCTCAACTCAATGAAATTATACCTCATAAAGCCTTCCTGGCTTAAAGGAAACAACTACCTTGCTGTTCACCAAAGGTAAATAAGGTTCACATTCATTTTGGACAATCAAACAATGGATATTTAGATTATAAGCAATTTGATACTGAAATGAGAGAAAATAAAGCTCATGTATACCCTTATTGACTTAAAGGAGAAAACTAGGCTGCTATGAATCAGAGGTCAACAATGTATATTTTCATTTCATCCCTTTGAATTTGATATGTTGAATGGAAATTACTTAGCTTAGGCCATTTCTACTTTACTCACGGTTTACATATAGTTTCTTAGGCCAGAATTCTGGAAATTTTCCAATGTTTTTTCATACTTTGTTTTCAGAAGAAATGTGCATTGCTCTACCAACATCTTCCTGGGGCTTTTATTTCCGTGAATATAGTTCCTAACCAATTTATTGACTTTGTGGCTGCCTTCTTTGTTTTACAAGCAAAGCTCATTGATATCCCCACATGAACCTGCTTTCAACTTTCTGTTTATTGAAGATGTTTAATTGTTGTGATGTACATGAAGGAAACCAGTGAAAGTCAAGTTCAAACCCTGGGAAAAATTCACACTTTATTTGCTTACCACCTTCATCATTGCACATGCATTGCATATCTCTTTCGTCTACCACACTCATTAATTTTCTATTTTTTGTACAGATTCATTTAGTTAAAGGCAATGGAAAATTCAATCTATGGTTCAAAATGTTCTCTTCAAATTATTTCCCAAGTCAGGTATAATATTCAAGGTATGGGGCTCTCTGTTCCAGATCAATAGATAAATCAATTAATGCACCCTAATTGAAAAGCAGACTGAGTAAATAAAGGCTGAATACTATTTCTACATTGACTATCACTAAATGTTTTCTTATTGAATCACTTACAGTATTCTAATCCTGTAGGTACTTAATTCTTCCTCATTGTCACTTAATGATGTTCCTTATCAGGAGATGTGTTGTTGTAAACTCAGTGTGCCAGGCACAGATGGCAATGATTTCACAACCATTACAACACAAGATTTTCAAATTTATTGGCAAGCATACATTGTATCAATCACTGATAGAATCCTCCATTACACTGGACAAAACAAGCTAAGATGGCTCTTACCACACAAGCAAACATTATTAATGCATTTAATAATCTATATTATAAATATCTCTTTTTATCTTACTTGAATATTTAAAGTCTTGCATCATAAATTATGATAGTTTCCCGTTGTAGATATCTTCTCAACCAGAACCTCATAGTGTATGGTATCTCCTCATTCATTCACTGTGGGAAAGTGCCTGACAAAGTATTTCTGTTTTTTTAGTCGGCAACATTCTCATTGTATATATCACTGACACTTGCTTCCATTTATATTTTATGAAGCTTTTTCATCTGTTGCCTCTTATCTCTTCACATAGCAAAACCATGAATTTAATGTTTTTCTTGCATCTGTACTAATTATGTCCACCAAATGCCAACTTAAAATTAAACAACTTTTAGAACTACAAAGTGGTCAAAGAGATCTCAAAATAACGAACTTAAAAATTAGGCCCTCAGCAGCTAGGTTCCTTATAAAAAGAAGCGTGTATTCTCATCGCAATTGTAATTCTAATAGTTATCGCATAATTCCAAGTTTTGTTGCTCTTGAAAACTACAATTACAACACGATCAATGCAACACCACGTAATGTCCTGGAGCTAATACCCTTATCATCAGATATTCACGGGAATTTCGGCGTCCTAGCAACAACAATAGCGGCGCGAAATTTAAAATTTGTCTTGCGTCATAGAGACTTAGCGTGCGTAAAAATTTTTCACATTCACCACAAGCAAAACAACAATTCACGTAAGTACATGTATTTTTAATTTCTTTTACTTTCACATGAAAATACAGGCTATTCATAACTAAACAGCTTTAAAAAAGCTCAAACTGCTATATTTTATGTCACAATTGCCATTGCAGTGGATATTTTCACATATTATAACAATTTTATCCTTTACAGTTCACCTGAAATAGATAATTTTTGCACTACTGTTACCGTAACTTCATGTATTAGTTCTGTGTTTTCTGCTGCCTTTAGTCTCTCCCTTCATTGTAAGAAAGAAAATTATTATTGATTTTCTGCCAGAAAATAGAACTGTTCATATTAATACATTAAAAGTATATTTATTGTTACATTAAGAGAACAGTAGAGGCAAATTCAAACAACTGATAGCCTATAACTCACCTTTGACTGACATGACAATATATTTATATATAGTACAAAAATGGATAAAGACACGAAGTCCATGAAGAGCTGCAAAGTGCACAGCCACGAGCATGGATGAGGAAATGTTAGTCAGGTGAGGTGAAGTAGTTCAGGTGAGGTGAACTTGCCACCCAGGACACAAACAAAAGACCTACAATGATTTCCTGTGGCAGGAAGTGGTAACATTGAAATATTATATATTGATAAATTTAATAAATGTTGATACCAACGTTATCCAACTGCTTTACAAGGAACACAATTGTATCCTATTGAACATTAGTTCACTTCTTTAATTATTGTTCCTATTTGTCTAGCTTTCACTTTAAAGATATTCTTCACTGAAAAGCAATGTGCTCAAATTCATTGCATTAAAAGACCAAAATTTCAATTTTGTGAGCCTCCAAGGAGGCACTAACAAAGAAGAAATAGTGTAAGTTGCCAATGCTAAATACCCATCTCATCTGTGTAAAACAATTGCTCACTTTAAACTCTTTCTCAAACAATGTATTTTTCTCTACAGGACAACAATCGAAGAAGTAAAATCCTGGATAAAAAAATGAATAAAAAAAGATTAAAAAAAAAAACAAAAATAAATAACAAAAAAAATGACAGGGCAAACACCGATGCATGTGGGCACATGTGCCCACAGATGAAATCATATCTTTAGTGCGGGGAATTGACAAGTGATTTTACCTGCTACTGTTTTAATGTTTCTTTTTTCTTGCTTTTCTTTTAATGTTTGTTGCTTTTCTTTAATGTTTGTTGCTTTTCTTAAATAGTTAAAATGTGTAGTCTACTAGAAATTACTAAATAATAATTAATAATATTAATAATAAGAAAATAATAATGAGACTCTTACCTTTGAAAACCATGCACTTTCCCAAAAAAATTTATTACCAACAATACCTTCTTTCACGCGATTTGACACATGCCCTACAAATTTCCAATAAATGTATTTCAAAAACCTGTCCTTATAAATTAACTTGGTGGTCTTTCACATGTGTCATTGCTTCTTACATATCAATACTTACCTAAAGAACAGTCAACAACTGCCTCCATTAACATGGCGCAACACAAGTTATGCACTACCTAAAATGCACGAATAGTTCATGTAATAAAACGTAAAAACAACAGAATCTTATGTCATCTTCCAAGACAGACAATGTATCTTATCTCTAGCATCCGTTTTTCTTCAATGTGGCCTATTCTCAAGGGATTCGTGGTGAAATACTATATTTCCTAAAGTCTTATACCCTACAAAAATGAATCAAAACCTTCACAGAAACGCTACAGATTTATTTTAAAGATGTAATCTGAAAGATCGCAATGATATAATACGATCTGGAAAACCTACTTACCATCGCCAGTGACCCATTCAGAGAAGAAAAAAGACGAAAGGAAGGACGCATCGCCAGCATGATCTTTGTTCAGTTGAGTTCTCTTGGGTTGAGTTGATTGTTAGCCAATCCAGCTCAATCAAATAGTTACATCAAAACGAGGCTCCATAACAATAGAATTTGTTGTATGATTTTGCTTTATGCTATGTTTCGTCAACGTAGGAATTTTTCTTCTTTGGTGGTTATGCTGTCCTAATATTTGTTTCCGAAATCTTGGATCGCAACGGAACTTGATGCTCAAATAAGAGAAAGTAAAGCTGACAGAAACATTAATTTTGCCGCAGCTCAGGGGTAACTAGAGTTTATTTTTAGTTTCACCCCATTCAAGTTCCCATATAATTGCTTAGGCCAATTGTATTTCACTCATTAACATATACTATCTTGAGGCCAAAATTGACAACTCCGCTTATGTTTCATGGCTTTTTATATTTAATGTTTCGGGAAAAAGTGTTTAATGCTGTACCCACATGTTCCAGTGGCTTCAATTTGGTTATAATATTTTTGTTTACGATTCTTTTCACTTTGTGGCTGCCTTCTTTGCCTTACCAGCCAACCCCAATACTCCTATGAAACTCCTTTCACCATGCAATTCCCATCCTATTGATGATGATTATCAAGTACTTTTCCATTGATTATCCAGGCTATCCAGTGCTTATCCTTATCTTCTATATGATTGAAACTAATGTCAAACCAATCCCAGCCGTGGAAATCTTTGTACTTGATTTCATTTAATAAAGCTTTTTCATGGCAATTGCATTACATGATCTGTTTTGTCTGTAATGTCATACTGTAATGTCATGTCATACTGATCAATATTCATTTCTTTATTTCTTTTCATAATGACATACATTAAATCAACATCAAAGGAAAATTAAACTCCACAGATTCTCCAAATCCAAATCCAATTATTTTTTACCCTTGATAGTAATAAACCAACATATTAAATAGAATATAATTTTTCTCTTTCACTTTGTAGATCTACTGATGTACATCATTGTACAAATGCAAGTATTGGAGGCTACATACTTATTGCTTTATCAAAAATCAATGCATCAGTGTCATCAGTGTAAGTCAAAATTAATTTAAATTCTGGACACTCATCATAGATGGTCCTTTACTGTTTATACCTATCCTATATTAGGTTGACAAAAGACCACATCCAAGTGTCAATCCATGCACTCAACTAATAGCAGGCTAATTGTTGTCATCCCTAAAACAAAACAAACTTTTATCTTGCATCTTATCTACTGTACCATCAGTACGAGGCTTAGATGATGAAAACGAGGATTTTAAAATGAAAACAAGGCTGACCGCTAAAACTAATTTCCATGCATGTTAAACACTACAATCATGACAATAGATAGACAGGAAAGCGAGGGCGAGCCAAACCACTGTACGTGGGGTGGGAAAGGGCATGAGCGTTAGCGAATGCAGCGCACGAAGTGCGCCAACCACATTAAACTTTTTGTACTTGACGGGCTCTGGGAAGCGAGCGTATGCGAGCGCCCCCGGCTAGTTTATATATAATAAAATTGTACATCACGTGACCGGCCGACTGTGAACAATTGGCTATTGTTTCTTGAACAATGGACGTTCGAAAAAACAATGGGATCAAAGGAGCGGGCGTTGCCAGTCAAAGGCTTTTTTTCTGGCGGTCAATAAGGCTGCAAATTGGTATGGAAATGATCGCTGCATTGTGCTGATGAAACTAAAGCTTTCCGCTAATTTCTAACCCCAGCGGTTCGAGAGTTATGGCCCATTTTGTGTTCCGACCTTCTAGAAAGTTCCGCCTGCGAAGTTAATGAGATGCAAAACGAGAAGGGAGAAGCACGTGTTTTTTTAGTTGAACGGGCGGCAAGTTGCTCGGGTTTAAGCGGGAATACGTGCCGGAAATGAATTGTAAAGACGTGTCAATTGTTGTCAAGACCTGTGGAGACAATTGGTGAACAATTATTTCCAGGTATTCCCTTTATTCAATTGTTTTTGGCTTAAAATAGCACGAGTTTTGTTTTGTTTAACCTCACATTATTCTTTCGGCTCGAGGGCCTAACCAAAACACGAAGACAATTTTGATTTTCTCGGGTCGTTCTGGGCCGATTTTCTCCATTTAAACTTTCGATAACTGTTTATTTACCCAAGAACTAAAGTTATATGCTTTTGTTTTTTTCTTTTTGTCGATTTTCCTCTGATTTTGGACAGTTTTGGCCGAGTTTGGGTTTTGCTGGAAAACACGAAATTTTCAAGCAACACGCGTGTGTTTTGCATTTGCGAAAATTATTTTTTAACCTGCCAAAACTTTGCTTTTTTCACCCAAATACTTTCGATAAATGTTCGCCAAGCTATTAGCTTCATTTTGATATTTTCGTGGGTTCTGTAGCACGAAAATTCGCCACGTTAATTTAATTTGAAAGTTTTAGTGTTTTTAAAGTACGTTGATGAATTCATTTTTTCACTTTCAGAAGAAACGGCTTTTAGGGGGGCGGCAGGGTGGGCGCTGGGTGGTCGCTTGCCAGGGGGAAGTATGGTAGGGTATGTATGTAGGGTATGTATGTGGTAGGTATGTAGGGTATTATGTATTGTAGGGTATGTATTGTAGGGTATATATTGTAGGTTGTATGTATGTAGGGTATGTATTGTAGGGTATGTAATGTAGGGTATGTATTGTAGGGTATGTATTGTAGGGTATGTATTGTAGGGTATGTATTGTATGTAGGTTATATGTTGATGTAGGGTTTGTATTGTAGGGTATGTATTGTAGGGTATGTATGTATGTATGTATGTATGTATTGTATTATAGGGTAGGTATGTATAGTAGGGTATGTTATGTAGGGTATGTATAGTAGGGTATGTTATGTAGGGTATGTATTGTAGGGTATTTATTGTAAGGTATTTATTGTAGGGTATTTATTGTAGGGTATGTATTGTATGGTATTTATTGTAGGGTATGTATGTAGGGTATGTATTGTAGGGTCAGTATTGTATGGTATTTATTGTAGGGTATGTATTGTAGGGTATGTATTGTAGGGTATGTATTGTAGGGTTTGTATTGTAGGGTATGTATTGTAGGGTATGTATTGTAGGGTATGTATGTAGGGTATGTATTGTAGGGTATGTAGTCTATGGTATGTATTGTAGGGTATGTATTGTAGGGTATGTATTGTAGGGTATGTATTGTAGGGTATGTATTGTAGGGTATTTATAGTAGGGTATGTATTGTAGGGTATGTATAGTAAGGTATGTTATGTAGGGTATGTATTGTAGGGTATGTATTGTAGAGTATGTATTGTAGGGTATGTATGTATGTATGTATGTATGGGCATGAGCGGTAGCGAATGCAGCGCGCGAAGCGCGCCCACCAGATTAAGCTTTTTGAGCATGATGGGCTCCGGGGAGGGAGCGTAGCGACCGAACCCGACCCATGTATGTATGTATGTATGTATGTATGTATGTATGTATGTATGTATGTATGTATGTATGTATGTATGTATAGTAGAATTAACACATTAAAGTGTGTTAATTCTACTATATAATTGCTCTATACTTGCGTATATCGAGCACTATAGCCAGGATAGGCACACTCTACTTGAGTTATATGTATGTATGTATGTATGTATGTATGTATGTATGTATGTATGTATGTAGGTATGTATGTAGGTATGTATGTATGTATGTATGTATGTATGTATGTATGTATGTATGTATGTATGTATGTATGTATGTATGTATGTATGTATAGTAGAATTAACACATTAAAGTGTGTTAATTCTACTATATAATTGCTCTATACTTGCGTATATCGAGCACTATAGCCAGGATAGGCACACTCTACTTGAGTTATATGTATGTATGTATGTATGTATGTATGTATGTATGTATGTATGTATGTATGTAGGTATGTATGTAGGTATGTATGTATGTATGTATGTATGTATGTATGTATGTATGGGCATGAGCGGGAGCGAATGCAGCGTGCGAAGCGCGCCAACCACATTAAACTTTTTGTACTTGAGGGGCTCCGGGAAGGGAGCGTAGCGAGTGCCCCCGGCTAGTCTCTAATATATAATCTACGTCGACACGTGACCCCCTGCCGCTCAACAATGCCCCATTGTTTCTTGAACAATCGACGTTCGACCAAACAATGCAATCAAAGGAGCGGGCGTTGCCGCTCCAAGGCTTTTTTTTGGGGAAGGGAATAAGGGTGCTATGATATAAGTTTACTTTCATCGTTGCGCTGATGAAGGCAAACCATTTGGCTAATTTCTAACCCCAGCGGTTCGGGAGTTATGGCCCATTTTGTGTTCCGACTTTCTAGAAAGTTTGGCGGACGGAGTTAATGAGATGCAAAACAAGCAGGGAGAAGCAAGTGTTTTTTTCGTTGAACGGGCAGCAAGTTGCTCGGGTTTAAGCATCAATACGTGTCAGAAATCAATTGTAAAGACATGTCAATTGTTCTCAGGACCTGTGGAGACAATCTGTGGAC
>RQOL01000834.1:0-175799 GCA_013076295.1 Sanderia malayensis
CATTTCCATACCAATTTGCACCCTTATTGACCACCAGAAAAAAAGCCTTTGAGTGGCAACGCCCGCTCCTTTGATCCCATTGTTCGGTCGAACGTCGATTGTTCAAAAGACAATAGCCCATTGTTTAGAGTCGGCGGGTCACGTGTCGACGTAGATTATATAATAGAGATTTTTGCCATGCTTAACTGATAAATAACAACCCAGGCATCATTTCAATAGCAAGTTTTCATCCCTTCCCCGTCTTTTCGAAAACCACTCAGATGTGTTCCCAGTAACGTGTATATGTGCAATATCTATTTTGTTTTTCGAAATTCGTTTTCGTTTTCCAGATATTTTCAAGTTTCTGCCTGGAAATTTCTTCCGCCCTTTGTTTTCGTTTAAAAACAAAGGGCGGAAGAAAGTGCCAAAGCTTTTGTTTTGTGTGCAAGGGGGAGATGTACCGAGCTTCGATGCGTACTAAAGCATTGAGTCGAACAAAACCTGTTGTACCATGCGACCTCCGTGGCTAAAGGCATTTGAAATGACGTCCTTCTTCTGGAAAGATCGATCGTGCGTTGTTTACCGTTTTTGAAACAATGAATCCCTGTTGCGTTTGACACTAATCCGACAGCGTCTTTTGTTCCTGTGCCTTGGATTCACGAGGAAGTTGCTTCCTTCCTTGAGCGAGCGTGCAGTGGATGTCCATTTTCGAATTTGGGACGGGATAAACCGAATGAAATTATTTCGTTTTGTGGCTGCGTTTTATTTTTGCTGTCGTTTTACTCGAGCTTCCAAACTAAAAGCCTCCGAGGATTTAACTGGTAAGTGCCTAAGTTTTTTCTATTTGCCTCTACTAAACTCCTGTATTCTTTTTATTTTGTTTCCAATTTATTCTGATCCGTTGTTGATAGAAATTTTCAGGCGCCCTGAAATTCTAAATAATTCTTTCCGTTACAAATCTTTTGCGTACTAAATCGAATACTAAAACGATGAATGATCAATTTCTGCTTTTATAATAACAGGTCTGGATGCGACGATCTAAAGAACGAATTTCAGAAACGGCAGTTTCGTGATTTCACTGAAACGAAGCCATTCAAAGCACACACAGTTGTCTAAAAAGCTATTCTGCCCTTCCTTCCAATCAACTGGAATTTTACTTCGAGCTTGCTATTCAGAACTGTTTCCCAAAGAACTTCACTGGTAAGTGGCTAAGTTTTTTTCTATATTTTCCCCTCAGTTGTATTGATTTACAGCTCTCATCGATCAATACTAAAATTCTAAATCGATTTTTGCAGATTTCCATGTGAGACTCTAACTGGCCAGACTCGAAAACAGCTATTTTCATATTGCATTGAAGCACACCGTGCTGAGAAGCATGAAATTCCACAAAACGTTTTCTCCTTGGCATCCAGAGAACTGTTCACGACTGGCCATCCGAAGGCTAAAGTATTAGATTTCAAGCGCCTCATTTTCGTTCTGCATAACATAAACGTGTGCTCGAGCTGGAAACAATTTCTTCAACTTCACACGGATTCTAAACTGGAAACGTGCCCACCATTCAGTTCCAATTCCAATCCCAAAGTTGTGTATGTAGTCTGTGAAATATGTGAGTGAATCAATTAAAAACTTTCATGATCTGCTCCATTTAAAACCCTTTCATATATATCATGAATTTTTGACTGCGTGTTTAGATGCATCTAACCTTGGGACCCCTCTAAAAGGGTCGCAATGCGCTTTTGTCTTGCTTTCATGAAATTCGTGTAGTTGTCAATAGGTTTTTACCAATTTGATCTGAATTTTTAATATTGTATATTCTCTAATCGAAAATTCGAATTAAATGGATCCAATGATGTTTTCTGATATACAATTCAATCACAACGACTCTCTCCGTTCGGTTTAAATCGAGACGTTTCTAGCACGCTCAGAAGTGCACGAACATTTGCATCACGGAAAAAATGGACCTTGAACAACCTTGGAATGGAATCAGACCTCGGGGCTTCCATGGCGCAAAGGATAAAAATATCAGGATCAGAATCATTCAAATAAAGTCATGGGCGAAAACATGGACCCAGAACAACCTTGGAATGGAAGTTCGGATCGGGGATTCCATGGACCATGCTGTGGGGGAATGGATGCAACTTTGAAATTTGAATGATTTCAATTTAAATCATGGGAGAAAACATGAACCTGGAAGAACCTTGGAATGCAAACCGGAACTCGGGACTCCCCTCGACCATGTGGTCGGGGAATGGTTGCAACTATGAGGACTTCAAGGATTTCAATTTAAATCATCATGGACCTGGAACAACCTTCGCAATACTGGCAACTATGAGGTTTTCAATGATTTCAATTTAAGTCATCATGGACCTGAAACAACCTTGGAATGGAAATGGGGACTCGGGGATTCCATGCATCATATGGTTGGGAAATGCTTGCAACTATGACCACTTCAATTATTTGAAACAAAATTCTTTTTCTTTGCGTGTCCTACCACTGATCTTATCGCAAATTAAGCAACTTGAATTAGAACCGATTGCTTAACGTGTCCACCGGCTGATCTTATCACAATTTCATCAACTTTAATTAGAACGGATTGCTTAACGTGTCCGCTGGTGGATAGTCTAATATATATATTCTGCGGAGTCACGTGATGACGCACTTTCCCTGCCAAAAACAATAGATTCGACCCGAAACAATAGGTCAAACGCCCCAAAACAATGGGCCGAAACGGCGAACCGTGTGATCACAAAGGCTTTTTTGTATGTGGGTATATGGCAATGAAATTCACACTGAATGTTTAGTTTATTATTTTAACCAGGGTAATGGATTTTGTTTTTAGATTTTCTTCCTAATTATTGAATTATTCCATTAATTATTCTGCTAATTGTGCTATCACGAAAAAACTACGGTTTACGCTGGCGAAACTTCCAAATTCGCGTCCCAAACTCCATTTTCGAACAGAGGCTTCGCTCTTCACGTGACCCGTTTCGCCTTTTACTGTAATTTGATTGGCTCTTTCGCGACTTCACGTGAACTGTCACATGTTTTTCGTTATCATGCAAATTTGCCCTCGGGTTGAACAGCAGGTAGATAGACAGGCCAGCGCAGCGAGGTAACCCATTGCATGTGGAGTTGAAAGAGGCATAAGCGTGAGCGAATGCAGCGCACCAAGTGCGCCAACCACAGGCGAGCGCAGCCAGCTAACCCATTGTACGTGGGGTTGAAAGAGGCATGAGCGTGAGCGAATGCAGCGCACGAAGTGCGCCCTATGAGTCAATGTTTCTTGATAACAGATAGACAGGCCAGCGCAGCGAGCTAACCCATTGTATGTGGGGTTGAAAGAGGCATGAGCGTAAGCGAATGCAGCACACGAAGTGCGCCAGCCACAGGCGAGCGCAGCGAGCTTACCCATTGTACGTGGGGTTGAAAGAGGCATGAGCTTAAGCAAATGCAGTGCACAAAGTGCGCCAACCACAGGCGAGCGCAGCGAGCTTAGCCATTGTATGTGGGGTTGAAAGGGGCATGAGCGGGAGCGAATGCAGCGCACGAAGTGCGCCAACCACATGAAGTTTTTTTCACTTGCCCCCTCCGGGAAGCGAGCGTGTGCGAGCGCCCCCGGCTAGTTGGAAAATAATCGGCAGTTTTCGAGTTTTTGGAAGGACTGTAACTCGAAAATGAACGATTTTTTGGAAAAACGAAGTTGATATTTGAAATCTCCGCCATTGGGTCTCCCAATTTAGGCAAAATTATTTTGGGGTGTCGGTTCTCCTTTAAAGAGGAGCAAGCTCTCTTTCAAAAATTTTTCGATATAATTAATAGCATGGAAAATTGGTGAGCTCTTATCTATGCATTTATAAGATTTAAACCAGATCGGTTCAGTCAAAAATTTGCAAAATCGCTAGGCCTAGCAGGTCCTGGCATGGGTAAAGCAGAATTCTGCTATTTTGGACTAATAATGCATGAAAATTACCTTATTTGTCTTATCTGGTGTGTACTTGAAGCAGCAGCTCATATTTTGGTAATATTTCAAGTGTAGTTATGGTCATAGCTGTGTAGAAAAACTAGAAAATCCCTTCCAGGAGTGTAAACAATAATGTCCACAGATAGAAGATTTCACAAGTTCAATGTGAACTCGAAGAAAAACCTTTCAGCACCATGTTGGGCTTCATATTGATGTTCTGGTTTTGATCATATTATCTGACTTTGCCAACAATATACACCTTTACTTTGCTTTAGGTTTCAATGTAATCACCAAGATATATATAATTTATAATAAGAACTCCATGGTACGGTGGCCCAGAATGGCCACAGCACAATCTTTTTCCACGGCACACTTAAATATTTCTCACAGCACACTTTTATATTTCTCACGGAACACTTATATTTCCACGGCACACTTTTACATTTCTCACGCCACACTTATATTTCCACCACAGCGCACTTTTATATTTCTCACTGCCCTTTCTCTCTTTCACTACTCCCACGTGGTAATTCAGCTGGGCAGTTTTTTTAGCGTTATGATGGAAGATGGTCGAGATGAAAATGAGTTCATGGTATGGTACTTTAATCAAGGCTTTGAATGTAGCGAGATCTGTGCCGTTGTCAAGGAGGCATGGGATTAACATCAGTGAAACAACATTGCGTAGACGATTGACGCTGCTTGGCCTCACTGAGGCCAAGCAGCGTCAATCGTCTACGCAAGAGAGGCTGCCTCAGAAGACGCAATAGACATTACAATATAAGTAGATGTGACACAAAGCACTTTGGTACCATTAAGAGATCGACCAGAGTCATCAAGGGGCCATCGTGCAATGTGGCATCATTTGCAGATGAAAGGCATCAATGTTCCAAGGGGTGTTGTAGAAAATTTGATGCGCGAAATCGACCCGGAAGGAATACAACTAAGAAGAGCCCATCACCTACGTAGAAGAGCCTATCGCCTACGCCGGTTAATGGTCAATGGTTAATGGCCGGGATGCAGTGTTTTTTTCGGAATGACACCGGCAGCCACCGATATGGGCCATCACCGAGAAATCAGCGAATTGAAGGGTGGTGGTCTTTCTTTAGAAGAAATCATTCCACATGGTGGATAAACTTCTTCAAAGATCTGTGTGACTCTGGGGAAATATATTTGGGAGATGAAAAGGCAAAGAAATGTTTATGGTTCTGTTTTGCAAGATTGCTACAGAAGCAGCTGAATTTAGTCAAAGAGCATGAACACCCACTATATTTGAGCCTCCCGTTTTGACACAGTGCGAGGAAGAACGGATTCCTTATTCTATTGGCCTGAGCAACGTGGAGGTCAGGTGCACTTGGCTCTCCCTGTCCCAAAAAATGAAATTTCTTATGCTAGAGAACATTTAATTGAAGGTGAGACCACAAATCATTTTCAAGAATACTTCAAGTACTTGGTAAACCTTTTGCAATTGGAAGATCCAAGGGACCAGAGACATGCATTAAATCGTTACCATCAGCTTATGAATATTGCAAACCAGGAAGATAATGCATGATTGCTTTGATGACATAATAAAAAACTCTATGCGCAAAGCCCCACCCTTGATTTGTTGTTTTTTTTTGTAAAAGACACCACAAAATTTTTTGTTATAGAAGCCATTGTACAGTAGTTATGAAAACATATTGTAGTGTAGGTATTCTAGGATATCCAACCTTGTTCGCAGATGGAAATGCAAATAAATTGAACAAACTGTTTGTAAATAACACATGTACAAGCTGATGCTGTTATGTCAACATACAAACATGAAATATAACTTTAAAGAAGTCAACAAAAGTAAACATTTGTATATCTAATTGACAACTATGGTGCAGTAACAGAATTGTTTTTAACATCAACTATGGTGCAATTAACATAATTTTATGGTAGCTATGTGATTTTTCCTGCTTGCATACATAGAAATCTTCAATGTCTTCCAAAGGAATTTCCTTGCAATATGCCATTATGAAAACATCAAGAAATGTTTCTGCAGTTTGCATGTGCTTGACCGGCAGTGTGAGCTCTCTTCCACATGCTCCTATCACCGGAAACACAATTTGTGGACAGGATTACGAACAAGGCAGTCATGGTCAAAATTGCAAATTATTTGGAATGGTTCACCTGGGTCTATTGGCTTATGCTGCTGGCCTGTGAGCCATCCCATGATCCATGCAGGAGAGACTTCAGGAGACTGGTATCGATCCACCATCTCATTTGAAGCATTCTCTGACTCTTCAGCTTCCTCAAAGTCCTGCCAGACAACAACTACTTCATGGCCACAGACTTTTGTGTCTTCAATATGCAACAACATGTCCTAAAACAGGCCCATTGTTTC
Organism: Sanderia malayensis; assembly: GCA_013076295.1. NCBI lineage: Eukaryota > Metazoa > Cnidaria > Scyphozoa > Semaeostomeae > Pelagiidae > Sanderia > Sanderia malayensis. The sequence goes on from RQOL01000834.1 coordinate 6,306, forward strand.
TTCTTCAATTTTTCTACGAACTGAACCAGCTGTAGAATATACTGGTGAAATTATGCTGAAAAGATAATTAGCATCTGGATTTTGATTTATTTTGCTTATCACAAATAATTTGCTGCATATTTCTGGGTTCTTGATAATTAGGTCTTTCAAACCATAAGCATTCAGGCCTGTGCTAAATTCAGACATATATACATATATACAGTATCAGACAGTATATCTGGCGCTGGCTCACAAAAGAAACCTTCAAGGATTTTAAGATATCTTCGCAATGATCTTGATTGGTTGGGCCAGTGCAGTTGTTATCAACTATGATATCAGTGTGCGCAGCACAGTCTTTCTTTATTTCCTTTAAAGTTGCTTTACCAATCAATTTGTCATGCTGAACTACGGATTGTATGGATCAATTTTTATGGATATTGACAATTCACCAATTTCAATAGTAGACTTCATCATGACTCAAACTTTCGCATTTGTACTTCGCATACAATACAAAATTTCTATCCACGTCCTTTCAAAACATGTTTTTGTACTGTATTGTACATCTTTCAAAACTTCCGCATTAATAATAAGGTTTTTAAATTAGCGTTTTATGTTTTCAATAGTAGATAGCCAGGGGTGTAATTTAATCCATGGTTACAGTTTCAATATTCATATATTTGTATATTTGCCCCATTTAAATCTCCATCTAATATATATATTCTACGGAGTCGCGTAATGATGCACATTCCTTGCCAAAAACAATAGATTCGACACGAAACAATAGGTCAAACGCCCCAAAACAATGGGCCGAAATGGCAAACCGTGTAATCAAAAAAGCTTTTTTGTCTCTACATTTATTGGGCTAAAATTCAAATGGAAAGTGCCATTTATTAATTAGACCAAGGTTATCTATTTTTGGTTTTGATTTTTCAAAGTTCTTTTGAATTATTCCATTAATTATTCCACAAATTGTGCTATCACGAAAAAACTACAGTTTACTGTGGCGAAGCTTCCAAATTCGTGTTGCAAACTCCAAATTTGCTGGTGAAACTTCGCAGTTCAAAGTATTCGCAGCTCATGTGACCCGTTTCACCTTCTCCTGCAAGTTGATTGAACCACATGAAGTTTTTTCACTTGCTGCTCCCCTCCAGGAAGCCAGCGAACGTGAGCGCTCCCGGCTAGTTCAATAATATCATACTAAAATTTATTGACTTCATTTTTAATTAGATGCATTTCTGCTAATATCATTGAAACGAGGCAAGACTTCTGTCTCCCATTTCAAACGCCTTTGTGGGTTTGCTCTCTATCGTATGATTTTCATCTATGTTATGTCCTATCATCACGCTATTTTTGCCTGTCAGGTCCAAGTTTTTGTCTGGCAACAATGGCATCGCATTGGATTTTGCTGCTGAACTCAAAGAAATTATAGCTCATAAAGCCTTGCTGGCTCAAAGGAAACAACTACCTTGCTGTTGACCAAAGGTTAATAAGGTTTATTTTCATTTTCATTTTGGAGAATGAAGCAATGGACATTTAGATTTAAGGGAATTTGATACTGGAATGAGAGAAACTAAAGCTCAAGTACCCTTATTGATTTAAAGGAGACAACTAGGATGCTATGAATCAGAGGTAAACAATGTATACCTTCATTTTCATCCCTTTGAATTTGATATGTTAAGTGGAAATTGCTTAGCTTCTGCCACTTCTACTTCACTCACGGTTTACATATAGTTTGTTAGGTCAGAATTCGGGAAATTCTCCAATGTTTTTTTCAGTACCTTGTATTCAGAACTTCCTGGGGCTTTTACTTCCGTGAATATGGTTCCTAAGGAATTCATTGACTTTGTGGCTGCCTTCTTTGTTTTACAAGCAAAGCCCACTGATATCTCCATGAACCTGCTTTCACCTTTGTGTTTATCCACGATGTTTAATGTTTAATTGTTGCGATGTACATAAAGGGAACCAGTAAAAGTCAAGTTCAAGCCCTGGGAAAAATCCACACTTTATTTACTTATCACCTTCCTCATTGCACATGCGGTTAGACCTGTTTAACCGCAGTTAATACCACCTGGGCGAAGTGTCACTGTTGGTGGGGAGGGCGGTAGTTTGTCTGCTTGCATTATCACGAGGTCACAGCGGGTGACACCATGCTATCTAACTTGCTAGATCCCTTGGGATTATTCCGATCAGTTTTCACGCCTTAAAATTACAGCTACAATTTCGTCTACGTGTTTTCTCGCGTCCAGTGGATTATTTCCTCAGTGTTTTGGTCACACGATTTATTCGCTGTGGCCGTGTTGGAATTTCGATTGTACAAGTCTTTATTTGCGGGTTCTTGAGAAGTTAATATCACCAAATTGCAACATTGTTCGTTGATCTGCTTAGGCCCTTCCCTGACTTATTGTTAACTTGTGGCTTCAGTTTGGTTGTGTGGAGACCGTATTGCAGAGTTAATCGCTTCGAGCTTCAAGGAACCACAAACAGTTTCAGTCCTCGTGGATTGGTGAGATCGTTCGTTTTACTTTTACTTGAAATTTTGGCATTATTTTGAAACTTTGCTTTGTGTCGACTATTCTTAACATGGCTTCACAAGATAGCAGTGCAGATAGTGGGGCCCACGATGTTGTACCAGGTGTGATGGGTCGGCCTGTAGCCTTAGATTCCGATCGTCTCACGAACTTGGAGGACACGATGGCCAATATTGTAAACCTCCTGTCTCGTGGTCAAGGGGCAGGGGTCGCTGTCATTCCAGGCGTGGAGGCCGTGTCGCAACCAGGTGACGCTACCGTTTCTCAGGGAGGCCCGGTGAACCCTGCAACTGCCCCGTCATTTCTGAGGTTAGCACCACAGCCTCAGGATGGGCCAGCCCCTGTACCTGTGGGGTCCGGTGTTGCTATGGCTAACAGTGTCGGTTCGATTGCTTTTGTGTGACAGCCATCCCAGGGCCCACCCATGGATAATGCTGTACTAATACCAACGCCTGCCGTATCAGTTTCTTCGGCTTTGCCCCCCATGCCAGGATACCTGGTGGAGCAAATTCAGGCGCACCAATACGTTGATTTCACACTATTCTATCTATCTATCTATGTAGCGTCGTCGTAAGTCCGAAGGTTGCCTATCATGGATCTCCACTGTTCTCTGTTCTGTGCTTCTCTCTTCAATTGTCCATATTCTTTGATATTGGTCCACTCTTTGATGTCATCTATCCACATTCTCCGAGGTCTACCCTGTGCTCTTTTGCCATTTATAAATCCTTCCATAATGTTAACAAACAAATTTCGGTTTGGGCTTCTTGCTATATGGCCAAAGAATGACGATTTACGTTGAGCGATCTGCTTTAATAGATTTGGTTTTTCTTTTACTCTTTCAAATATATCTTTGTTTGTAATTTTGTTTATCCAGCTATCTTTTAGTATTCTGCGATAACACCATGTTTCAAATGCATTTATCCTTCTTGCAGCTTCTTTACCTATTGTACATGCTTCACAACCGTATGTTATTAGTGAAATGATATATGTCTTCAGTAACCTTTTCTTAGTGTTCATATTGATATTGCTTTTCATGACTATTTCTTTTAATTCCCAGAATGAATTTTTTCCTATTCCTATTCTCCTTTTGATTTCTTGTAAACATTTAGCATCTTCCGTAATTAGTGTGCCAAGATATTTATATTGCTTTACTTGCTCTAATGCTACCCCATTGGATTTTATTACGACTTTCGTCCCTGGCTGTTTTTCCATGACCATAACCTTGGTCTTTTTCGCATTAAACTCCAAGCCATACGCTGTACAACTTTCATTTATCTTATCAATTAATCTCTGCAAATCTTCTTCTGTGCTAGCTAGCAATACGGTGTCATCAGCAAACCTTATGTTATTAATAATCATTCCATTCAATTCTAACCCAGATTCATCTTGTAGGGCAGCATTTATTAGTTCCTCGCTGTATATATTAAAAAATACTGGTGACAGAACACAACCCTGCCGTACACCTTTCTCAATCTTAATGCTGCGTGAGTCTTCTGATTTACATCTGATTTGTGCAATTTGAGACCAGTGTAGATTCGCTATTAACCTGATTTCCTCTGGAGGCACCTCGTACTTTTTCAACACTCGAATTAATATACTATGGTTAACTTTGTCAAATGCTTTTTTGTAATCGATGAAGCATGCAAATATTTTCTTGTTTTTACTGACCATTCTCTCTGCAAGTAGTCTTATTTGACATTTGCGTCTCTTGTTCCTCGACCCTCTCTGAATCCTAACTGGTTTTCACTCCAAGTGGTGTTATTCTTCTCTTCAAAATGTGTAGTAAGATCTTAGCTGTGTGTGATATCAAGTTTATTGTTCTATGTTCTGCACACTCTTTTGTGTTGGCTACTTTGGGAAGCTGTATAAAAATTGATTTGAGAAAATCTTCAGGTTGAAGGCCTGTATTATAACATTTATTGATTATCAAGGTTATCATTTCTATTCCTTTGTCCCCCATATTCTGTAAAAATTCTGCTGGGATTTCATCTATTCCAGTAGATTTTCCCTTTGGTAGATTAACGATGGTTTGCCTAATTTCCATCTCTGAGACTTTTGGCCTTCCTGCACATTCTCTTTATGACTTTTGATAAACTCCTATACTTCTCCTCAGTTCTTTTCCACATTCTCCTCTCTTCCATTTTGTTTAGTATTTCCTCAGTGATCCATTCTTGTTTCCCTGTTTTTGTTCTTTTACCGCAAACTGCATCTGCTGTTTTAATGAGACATTCTTTAAGACTTTTCCAAATTTCTTCAACTCTTTCTCCATGGTCAGCTGCGTCAATCAGTCTCTCACTTTCTTGTTTACATTTCTCTTTGATTACTTCTTGGTCAAGATTTGAAACATTCCACTTTTTTCTTGTAGATTTTCTCTTTTTCATTCTTTTAAGTTTTGTTTTGATAGTTATAACAACTGGATTATGATCTGGCCTTTTCACTCTATTGCGTCCTGGAAATCTGAAGAAGTTACCAGCCAGTGAGCCAACCTCAACTCAGCTGGCTAAGCTGTTACGTACTGAACTGGAGCCGGTGCGTGACTTCCTTGATTGGGCGGAAGCTTGGGCTGCCTACATGGGGATTGCTGTTAACAAGGCCCCAGAGAAGATTGCGGGTCTGATCAGCTATTTCCTGCTGCTTGCATCAGCATTCCGTGATATTCCAGGTGGGGGCTGGTTGGAGTACGACATCTTCTTCCGTAAGCATGTGGCGGAAAATCCGTCCAAAGATTGGGGGAGATCTTGCCCATGCTCTGGATGACCACGGTGATGGCTAAGGCCTCAAAGTCTCCCAGGGGGTCTTTTGTGTCACCAAGTCCGCGTTTCAGTTATCCCTGTTATCGCTGGAATAATGGTAACTGCGATCTGGTCAACTGCTGTTTCCTGCATCAATGCCAGTCATGCAAGGGTGTGCACCCAGAGAGTCGTTGCCCCAATAAGCAGTCCTCCTCAAGCAGCACGCAACCTGTTGAGTCCTCGTCCCCTGTGGCGAGGAAGAGAAGCTATCAGAAATGACTATATGACCTTGATTTTAACTATAGTCAGCTTGATTTTTGTGATTTTTTGCTCTCTTTTTTGCCTGTCCCAGTGACTAATACACCATTGAATTTTTACGTTTGGCAGTATTTTTTAGCCGATTCTCCGTTTCTCGATGCGCATTATGTTTTGCACGGTTTGCGGTATGGGTTTAATCTAGGGGTCTCCTTGGGCCATGTGCGCCCAGCCACACGCAATTGCCAGTCAGCTTATAGTGAGCCTGACATTATTGTTAGTTATCTTGCGGAGGAGGTTAAGCTTGGTTCGATAGTTGGCCCCTTTCCAAAACTTCTGGCAACTAATTTGCACATAAATTGTTTTGGCGTTATCCCAAAGTCGTCCCCAGGTAAGTTCAGGTTGATAACTGATCTATCGTTTCCACATTCCCATAGCGTGAATGACTTGATCCCACAATCTGAAGCAGCTGTCTCTTATGCTGGTATCCCAGAAGCAATTTCTCTTATTATGCAGTTAGGAAAAGGGGCACTCATAGCTAAGTTTGATATTCGATGGGCATATCGACTGTTGCCTGTTTGTCCAGAGCATCGCTATTTGCTGGGTATGTGCTAGAAAGGAAGTTTTTACATCGATTTAGCATTGCCTTTTGGTTTGCGGTCTGCCCACAGGATTTTTACTCGGTTTGCGGATAGTTTGCAATTTATCCTCAGGCATAAAGGAAATATTCTGCATGTTCAGCATTACCTAGACGATTTCCTCCTGGCTGGGCCGGCAGGCTCTCGCTTTGCGAGAAGGATTTGCGAAAGTGTTTTGGCCTTTGCAAACTTTTGGGTGTTCCACTCGCAGCAGATAAAACCGAAGGGCCTTCTACTGCTCTTACCTATTTAGGCTTTGTGTTAGATACTGAAGCTTTGGAATTGCGTTTACCGGAAGAGAACTTATTAAGATCAGAGCACAGTTGAGTTCTTGGGATCAAGGAAAATCTGGTACCAAGCGTGACTTGTTATCATTAATTGGCAGCCTTCAACATTGTTGTCAAGCCATTGTGCTTGGTAGGCCTTTTCTTAGGCGTTTGATCGACAGGGCCTCTTCGGTAGCTGAATTGCATCATTTTGTCCGGCAATCTATCTGGGAACGGGATGATCTTGCTTGGTGGTTTAAGCTACTGCACGCCTGGAACGGTAAAAGCTTCTTTCTTTTTCCTTCATGGGACAGCACTCCCTGCCTTTCTGTAACATCTGATGCAGCAGGCAGTGTTGGTTTCGCGGCTATTTATGGCCGGCAGTGGTTTGCTCAAGTTTGGCCTCCAAATCCCGCAAATATCAATATTGCGGTCAAGGAGTTCATTCCTGTTGTTTTATCTGCCAGTGTTTGGGGTCCGTCATGGGGGAGAAAGCATATAATTTTTAGATGCGATAATATGGCTGTGGTATTCGCTCTTCGTCAGGGCAGTTGCAGAGATCGTCACTTGGCTTTCTTGTTGAGGGAATTATCTATTCTTGCTATTCTTCATTCCTTTACTTTTACTGCTAGTAATGTACCTGGTATCCGTGATGCTCAGGCTGATGCATTGTCTCGTTCTGATTTTCAGGCCTTTTTTGCTGCTGCCCCAGATGTGGATTTAACCTCGCAGCCAGTACCAACGGAGGTATTGGGACACCTGCTTTCCCCCCCTGGATTCCTCGTGGCAGTTCTTGCTAAGTAATGCGTTATCAGCTAGCACGGGGCGAACATATTCCTCAGCTCAGAAACGGTTTCTTTTTTTCTGCGAAACAAACAACCAGAGGAGCGAACATAGCGAGCTAACCCATTGCACGTGGGGTTGAAAGAGGCATGAACGTAAGCGAATGCAGCGCAGAAGTGCGCCTTATCAATCAATGTTTCTAGATAATAGATAGACAGGCAAGCGCAGCGAGCTAACCCATTGTATGTGTGGTTTTAAAAGAAGCATGAGCGGGAGCGAATGCAGCGCACGAAGTGCGCTCTATCAATCAATGTTTCTTGATAATAGATAGACAAGCGAGCCCAGCGAGCTTATCCAAATGGAAAGCGTTACTTTCTTCTCCGAAAATACCCCCACAAACAAAAAAGCCTTTTTGACCTGAAGGATTTTCTTTGAGGTCTTTGATCGCATGAAAGCCCATTGTTCGCCAACAATGCCCCAATCTGAACCAGAAAAGAAATTGCTGCCGTCACGTGATATCATAGATTAGTAATATAGTGATGATGATTTAAATATTTCTTCATTTAATTGTAGGCCGATACATAAGAGAATTGTCTAAATTGTGGTGTGTTAGTTACGGACAAAGAACAGCGTCAAAATGAATGCAATGGTGTTTCATCAAATGGGAGTGAAATGCAATTATAATGTGATTTGTGTGTGGTTTGAAATGATTTTTGAAAACCTGAGCTTATATATGAGCTTATGGAAAACGACAGAATATCTAACATGTTTCTAGATGTGCCAATTGCACATATATACTCAGTTTTAAGAGTTGCTGCAACATGGGATGATGCAGTGGATCTCCTTAGTGAGAAATTTGAAACAGCTGAGAGTGTGACAAGTGAAGCAGTTCTTGTGCAACGTAGAAGTCAGAATCTGGCACCAAATGCTGGTATGAAGCACCTTGTTGTAAGAAGGGATGAATTATGGTGCAATGGTATATGGTTCTATAAAATGGCAGTTGCAAAGAAGGGGATGCCGATGAAAGATTTTGTTGTAACATTTGAGAATGATGAAGGTGTTGATGGAGGTGCTTTAAAGAGAGAATTCTTCTCCAAATTCCTGGAAGCAGCAAAGCAAGAGATATTTGAGGAGACATCGAAAGGAGGATACTTTGCTCCTAAGAGATCAGCAGCAAATCTTCAGTTATTTAAGATGTTGGTATGTCAATTGCACACAGTGTTTTACATGGTGGCCCACCCTTTCAAAGTTTGCCTTCATAGTTCTATGCTATGATTGCTGGTAAAAGTGATGATGCTGTTGTTGCACTGCTTTCGATGGAGACCTACAAAACCTTATTCCATTGAATGCAGGCACTGCAAATATTCTGCGTTTTTTGGATGGACTTGATCAGGCTAAAGTTGACACTGACATAGATAGACTAGACTGATTTGTCTGTTGAAGGCCCTGATTATGAACAGGTGACTAATTCTTCTCATTGGCCTGTTGACACAAAGATTTACATGCGCAATTTGGAGACACTCAAGAGCATGTTAGCCTGGGAAGAAGTTGTTGAAAACAGAGAAAAGCAGCTTAACGCAATGAAGAATGTCTCTCTTATGCTGGGGTTCTGCCTTTCATTGCCTGCCATTCTTCTCTTCTTTAAACATTTTTAGTTGTGGAAGAGGTTGAGTTGACTCTTGGGCTGATTCACTCCATGATAATAATGGAAAGTGTTCAAGATTGTGAGATGGAAAAGTAGTGGCTAATGCAGTTTATAGATAATTGTGATAAATTTCATCTGGAAATGCTGTTGACATTTGTTACAAGCTTTAAGAAAATAAATTATGTCAACCAACCACAGCTATTTTTAAGACTAACTCACCCAGATAATATACTACCCGAAGCCATAGCATGTGCAAGTACACTGAAGACGAAAATAGTGAGAAGAGGAGTTTATCAAGAACATAAACATTACTCTGGAAATTGCATGTAAGGGGTATGGAGACCTGTAAGAACACAATTCTGAACTGGACATTTTTGCTGCTGTTCCCAGTGGGCAAACAACGTTGCTACAACGTTGAAAAAACGTTGATGTCCAACATTGTATCTATGTTGAAATTATGTTGGAAATGAAAGTTTTTGTCAACATTGAAGTTCAACGTTGACACAACGTTGGTCTTGCAACTATTTTTCAACGTTGACATTATGTTGAATCAACGTTAATTTAACGTTATTTCCACGGAATTTCTATCACTGTGAATTATGCTAAAATATAGGGGGAATATAGTTTATCAAGGGTTGATTTCGTTCCCTGCAGATGACGTTAGGCCCTGGGCATATACACTCTGATATTCTCAAGAACCTTTTTCATCGGCAATTCAACATATTTTAAAGCTGAACATTAAATTACAATGTAAACCAATAATTTAAACCATACCTTGAATCCTTGTGCTATGTATTTCGTTAGTTGAAAAACCAATTTCTACAGAATATTTTGTCAAGGCAGGTATTATTTATCTCTTAGTTTGACTAAACTCCCACTCTAACAAACTCCTAGAGCTACACCCTTTGTTTTGAATTTGCCATAGCACAAGTCTCTTGAGGATGACAAAATTTTACGTGTTGTTAACAGTTATTGCCAGCAAATCGTTGATTGCTTAAAGATAACACAATGCAATAACCGAAAATTAAATGTGAGGACTAATAAATAAAAATCTAAAAAAAATCTAGGCATGTTCATTTGGTCTCCTTCCACCACCTTTTCTGAAGGGTGCTTATTTTAAATAGTCATTAATAATAGTGACTATTTAAAATACTATAGTGATAGTAATAATAGTAATAGTTCCGTTTCTGTTGCTCCGGGATGTTGGAGAGCTACAGCTAAAAGAAAATAATAATGGAAAAATGTAATTGAAAATAAGTCTTTAGCATCCTTTTCTTTAACAACATCAAATTGTTTTAATGTATTATTTGAGAGTTTAAAACAAGCAAATATACATACACTTCACAATGCCATACAAAATGGAGTCCTGGAAGCATTTTTTTCCTCGCTTGCCTTTGAGGTTCATGGTTGCCATCATCATGTTGGAAAGCAACCTATCATTGCAAAAAAGAAATCAAATCAAATGAAATTCAGATCAAATTGGTGTTATGTCTATGAATTATTTGAAAAGCAAATAAATTTTCAATTTCCTATTACAGTTTTGTTACAATTACCTCTGCATTACTTTATGGACCTTGTCCTTCAAAGTTGAACCACCAATTAGCGGTAAGTTTTTAATCTGTCGTAAGAATGTAGCAAAGTTATATACTGAAAATGGGCTGGTGAAAATGCTATGCAAGTTACAAATGGGGTAGTTAGCTTAATCATCACATACCAAAGTTGCGCACATCAATTCATCTTTAAATTTTTGCTCTGCAAGGCTTAACTCGTCTTGCGATGAAACCTGCACAAATTCTTCATGAACGTACTCTCCTTGTACCTCGTTATGGCCTCTTCGTTGCATCCGCAATTCATTTCGAATATCGGTGAGAAGATAGAGAACTCTTCTTTGGAACCCTAAAAACACATTTTTATTTATAGGATATTAAGTATATTAAGTTGTTTCCCAGTTGATTTATTCATTAATAAATTATATTTATGTATATGCAACATGCTTACTGGCTTCCGACATTTCCGACATGACTTCCAAATTTATCACCACTACTTGACTTTGGTGTTTCCACTTTTGCCTGCTTAATAAATTCGTCCTCTGTCGAATATTTCCTTTTAACTGAATAGGATTTTGTAATTATGAGCATTTGCAATTACAATTATGGTTTTACATGCTATAATGCTATCAAGCTATAATTGCTATAAAGTCCTTACCTCCACTCAAAAAACGTTCCCTTTCCGTTGATGGATCTTCTTCACTCTCATAATTCATAAAGTACAAATAAAATTACATTGAACAAGTATCATGGTTCGAAATGTTCACTGATGGCTTAAATGGCAAAACTTTTTTACCCGTGCGACTGACTATTTCAAATCCACTTGACTGGCCACAATTTAAGCTTCCATAAAAATCTGTAAATAAACGAAATAGCAAGTCGATAATGGTAATGAGACCTATGTATAGTCACCATGAAGTACAACAATAGCATCAATAGAACTGTTTACAGGTGGGGGAGTTACCTTGTGATACTGCCATTGTTTTTGGCACAGATGGTAATAGTGGTGGAGATGGTAGCTCGATTTCTGTAATAATAAAAATATTCACATTGTTGAATTGTTAAGAAATCTTGCGAAGATATATGAAATGTTCAAGTTTAATTCGCACCTGATGCCTGGTTTTTAGAACTGTGCATTGTTGCAGCAAGGTCTTTTATTACAGATGCTACAAGAGAAAAAGTTCACAAAGCTTAATTTTTAAAAGCCTTTTCAAAGACATAAGCTGTTCACTGCATCAAGTCATCAGCTTGTACGTACTGGGAAAGCATTCTGGAAACTCCCTCTGCTTTATTTTCCTTTTTCGTGGCAGGTCTTCTTCATCGTCACTCAATTCCGACGATGTTGTGAAATTAAAGTTTTCACATTCTTCTTTTGAGTCTATGGGCAAATGAAGCACATTAGAAAATGTTGTCAAATACCTTTGAGATGGTTAATTTAATAGTACAACAATTATTACAAAAGTACTACAACGTTTACACTTACCTGAGCTAAATTTAACTTCTGTTAGCTCGAATCTAAGCCAATTCGCTTCTGGATTTCTTCTTTCCTTGAGCGCTTTAAACGCTTTCGAGCCTTGAGGCCAACAAACAGACGATCCCTTTATACAACTGGATGGTATCACCCCTTCTTCTTCCCGCTTTCCTTCTTTCCAAACTGCCCTTTTCCACATCTACATAGAATGCAACAATGGAATTATGGCGAAACCCTGTTTATATTGAAAAAGTGTTGCTTTGCAGGCCAAGGCATGAAGATCAGATTTCTTTACGAGTTCTTTTTTCTGGATTGTGTATGCTTGCGAACCATATACGAGATTTTAAATAGACTAGACGCACAGGGAGTTGAAAAAAAATTGTTAAGCTCATTTTCTCGCACAATTTCGCACAGAAGGTAGTTAGTCATCACGGTCTTCCTTTATTAGTGCAATTTTGTTTCCCACTATCAGGCAGCTATCGCGCTCTCTGGGAGATGCCAGGAATGATCGATGAGGGGCATTTTCAGGACATTTTTCCATTTCAACGAGCTTCTTTGTCACTTGAGAAATCGGATTGTTTGCATTTTTCACAATTCTCTTAATTGAGCCAAGATGGTTTTCAAAAGGAAAAGATGATATTTCATCAAGGGAACACCCAAAGTTCATCACATCTTCGTGCAGGTGCAGCAAACTATGCACATTATAAACAACAAAAGTTTCACCATAAAATTCTGGACTTTTGGCAACAAAATATTTCATTAGCTGTTTTGCGTAATCAAGGTGAGTGGGTCTTCAATCTGAGTTAGTGTCCAACATTATTCTTGTGGCAATTGAAAGGGTAAGAAAATGTTCAAATTGAGCTGGTGGCAAAACGCCCTTTAATGCTATCACACCAGTGTATAACAGAAATTGCCGAAACTCAGTAGCTTTCCATCGCTCAAGCTCATCTAATGAGGGTGGCTGTCGAACAAAATCACTTGGAATCTTTCCATTCAGGGAGAGTAACTTTCCCGATATTTCGCTAAGCTGTGATTGACACAGCCGGCATTCTCTTGGACCTTTTTTTAAATATGTGAGCATACGTCTCATAAATCCAAGACAAATTAGGTGCATGTAGTCCAGAGGAAAATCTTTAACACAGTTTACTCCTGCTTCAATCAACGGCGTCTTTTTCAATTGGTGAGACTTGTAATCCATTTTTTTAAAACTATCATTCGTCCGTTCTTGATGTTCATCTTGGTCATTAAAAACAACTCTTCCATTCCATGAACCCTTTGTTGTACATCTCTCACAGGAATAATATCCATTGTGATTCACTATGCATTTTACAAAGGCTCTTGCGGGTGCATCACAGATAAATGAACGAATAGTCACGTTAATTTTCATGTCCTCCAATTGCAAGCCATTTTCTTTAATACACTTATGTTCGTTAAGGAAATCCTCCAAGAACAGATCAATCAAGTTTGGTTTGCGCTTACCATAAAAAAGGGCAATGATGAAAGGCTTTGTGGCACCAATCTTACCGAGAATTGGCCAAAGATCTGATGATGTTGATTTAAACAAAGGAAGACCATCAATGTTTACATCTAACTTGACTGCATCATTGACTAACAATTTGTTTCTTGCAACAACTTTTAACACACCATCCCCAATACCAAAATAGCGATATTGACCACCGCACTTTTCAATGATGTTAACAGATGACGGTGTTTGAAGCAATGCTTTCTTATCCTTAGGGAGACAATGTCCCTGAGACCGAAGGATCGTCAGCAAATCGTTGACACAAGCGCGAGTGCAGTTGTGCTTAACAGCCCAACTTGCCAACTCACTATTTAAATCTGGCTTGACTAAATTTGGTCTTTCCTCGACACATCCTCCCATTCCAATAACATCACCTTCGTCATCCTCTGTCAAATACCCATACGGCAAAGACTGGTCACTCAAAATCTCGTCACTCCCGTCGTCACTCATTCTATTTTGACCATCACTATCACAAGAGTCTACATGCATGGTCGGTTGATCTCCAGATTCTGAACCAAAATCATCTTTCACGCTAACACTACACTCTTCATCACTAGAATCAGCCATAGCCAGAACTTCTGAATGACATTTTCTCCCATTTTTCAAGTATGATGCCATTGCTAAAATTATGCAAATCATAAACTTTCTGGCATTCTCAATCATTCATGTTCTCGGGCCATTTTTTGTAACAGCTTAACCTAGAAATCTTTCCATATAAATATAACTGCAAAACTTACCGTCAGGATATATTTGAATCAATTGCAATTGATAAAGTCTGGTCAGTGATGCGAAGCAATGTTTTCCTGCATAAATGAAGCAAAAATGTCAATAAATAACTGCAAAATTTTAACTGTTTTAATTTTTAAAGCATTTTTTTCTCTAAAATTGATACAAAGAAGATACTGAAACGATTTATGTTAATAACAAATTTTGAAAAAGCAAGACTTACCTAAAAAACTCTTTCAATTCGCTTGAACTCGAATTTGTACCTGATACGAATGCAACGAAGGTGTTTTCCTGCATAACTGAAGCAACAAGGTCGATAAATATTTGCAAAATTTTGACTGTTTTAAAGCATTTTTATCTCTAAAATTGATACAAAATAGATACTGAAACGATTTATGTAATAACATATTTTGAAAAAGCAAGACTTACCAAGAAAACTCTTTCAATTTGCTTGAGCTCGAATTGGTATCTGACACAAATGCAATGAAGGTGTTTTCCTGCATAAGTGAAGCAACAAAGTCGATAAATAATTGCAAACTTTTGACTGTTTTAAAGCATTTTTATCTCTAAAATTGATACAAAGTAGATACTGAAACGATTTATGTTACTAAAATATTTTGAAAAAACAAGTCTTACCAAGAAAACTCTTTCAATTTGATTGAGCTCGAATTTGTATCTGATACGAATGCAATGAAGGTGGTTTCCTGCATAAATGAAGCAACAAAGTCGATAAATAAGTGGAAAATTTTGACTGTTTTAAAGCATTTTTATCTCTAAAATTGATACAAAATAGATACTGAAACGATTTATGTAATAACATATTTTGAAAAAGCAAGACTTACCAAGAAAACTCTTTCAATTTGCTTGAACTCGAATTGGTATCTGATACAAATGCAACAAAGGTGTTTTCCTGCATAAATGAATCAACAAAAGTCGATAAATAATTGCACAATTTTGACTGTTTTAAAGCATTTTGATCTCTAAAATTGATACAAAGTAGATACTGAAACGACTTATGTTGATAACAAATTTTGAAAAAGCAAGAGTTACCAAGAAAACTCTTTCAATTTGCTTGAACTCGAATTGGTATCTGATACGAAAGCAACGAAGGTTTTTTCCTGCATAAATGAAGCAACAAAGTCGATAAATAATTGCAAAATTTTGACTGTTTTAAAGCATTGTTATCTCTAAAATTGATACAAAATAGATACTGAAACGATATATGTAATAACATATTTTGAAAAAGCAAGACTTACCAAGAAAACTCTTTCAATTTGCTTGAACTCGAATTGGTATATGATACAAATGCAACAAAGGTGTTTTCCTGCATAAATGAATCAACAAAAGTCGATAAATAATTGCAAAATTTTGACTGTTTTAAAGCATTTTGATCTCTAAAATTGATAGAAAGTAGATACTGAAACGACTTATGTTGATAACAAATTTTGAAAAAGCAAGACTTACCAAGAAAACTCTTTCAATTTGCTTGAACTCGAATTGGTATCTGATACGAAAGCAACGAAGGTTTTTCCTGCATAAATGAAGCAACAAAGTCGATAAATAATTGCAAAATTTTGACTGTTTTAAAGCATTTTTATCTCTAAAATTGATACAAAGTAGATACTGAAACGATTTATGTTAATAACATATTTTGAAAAAGCAAGACTTACAAAGGAAACTCTTTCAATTTGATTGAACTCGAATTGGTATCTGATACGAATGCAATGAAGTGTTTTCCTGCATAAATGAAGCAACAAAATCGATAAATAATTGCAAAATTTTGACTGTTTTAAAGCATTTATATCTCTAAAATTGATACAAAGTAGATACTGAAACGATTTATGTTAATAACATATTTTGAAAAAGCAAGACTTACAAAGAAAACTCTTTCAATTTGATTGAGCTCGAATTTGTATCTGATACGAATGCAACGAAGGTGTTTTCTTGCATAAATGAAGCAACAAAGTCGATAAATATTTGCAAAATTTTGACTGTTTTAAAGCATTTTTATCTCTAAAATTGATACAAAATAGATACTGAAATGATTTACTGAACTTGAAGAAGCAAGACTTACCAAGAAAACTTTTTCAAAGTGCTTGAGACTCTCGTAACTGATAAGTCCTAAATAAATGAAGCCAAGTTAAAAGCAGAAAATTGTTTTTCAACTAAACTTTCAGTGAACTGTTACTCTTCATAATTTTCGTAAAACTGAAGAGTAAATTCAAGTATTTGAAATGAAATATTAACTTACCGCCAAACTTTCTTCACCTCACTTCTTTGTCAACGAGTTTAAAGTTTGTTGCTCGGTAACGCGAGAACCATAACGTGATTCGCGCCAAAGAAATAAAACAAAAGAAAAGGCGGGAATAATTTGCAGCCTTGTGTAAATGGGCTGTTGTTTCATAATACACTTCCAAATGTATTCAATTTTGCATTTATGACATTAATTAACTTAAATGGTTGAGTTAATTATGTACAAAGAACAACAAAATCACAATTTGAAGAACTTAGAATACTATTGATGTTAATTCAACAATGATTCAACATAATATCAACGAAATATTTCAACAATATTGCAGAATTACAGTAAATAAAAAATTCAGCACACTTTCACATTATGGCATTGATCAAATTAACAAATGAAAGAAATACATAAAAACACAACAAACTCACAAAACTTTACATTACTGGTGTTGTTAACTCAACGTTGATTCAACATAATATCAAGAAAAAAATCAACGTTGCTTTTGGGTTGAGATATCCACGTTGATAAATCGTTGAAGAAACGTTGATCAACGTTGTAACCATATTTCAATGTCATATCAACGTTGAATCAACATCGCATTGCCCACTGGGTTGCTTGTTTTTGTTGTTGTTACGATTTTTTGGATTTTTTTTCAAGTAAAGGCATTGATTAAAAATATATTCTTATCATTGTCATCATCATCATTTTGATCCATGGATACAATAATAGTATGATAGTGTCATTTTTTCAATAATTTTAACATTGAGTGTATCGAAATAATTTTTATTTTCCATTTAATAGAACACACCTTCAAATCTTCGGTGCTCTTCAACTGCACGTTGAAATAATCCCAAGACTGCCACAACCCTATTGTTAGGGCTGCACTGAAGATAAACAATTTTTCTGCTGTACCCATCTATTCCCCCCTGAATGACAAAGTGCCAGGGAATGAGTTTGTTGTGTCCATCAATATGCCTGCCAAAATATAAATTTACCTTCCTGAGTGTGGACCAAAAATATTCTTTAAAAACTTTAGATAGAACTACTCTGCAGGCTTCATTTTAACACCCAATGAGACATTTTCACTTGTCACATGACCATTATGTAATCTCATTTCTGATTGGCTGATTTCACTTGGAGGGCAAGTTCGCGGGAAAAAACAAGTGGCATAGCAGTAAGGTTGTTGTTTACCATGGATGGCCAGCGAAAAATTCAAATATATAACAACTTTGTTGCATTGGGACTGTGTTATTTACATCCAGAGATAGCGAAAACATTGGAAAATTTCACAATGTCTGAGATCATAAATTATTTTATCAACGTAATAGCCGCAGATGCAGAGGCCAGGAAGGACTTCAAATCACTTCGGGAATCTTCATATCAGTTGTTCAAAGCAGGCCACGTACAGGAACTGACGGTAAAAGTTGGGTACCACTGTATCATTATAGCAAGTAAATGCTTGCCCGAAATGAAGAAAGATGTTGTTTATGACCTCATGATGAGGCTTGAAGAAAAAACGGCCAAGATCCAGTTTTTAAAGTGTGGCTGCATTGCAGGACAAGACCCACATGCCAGTTATAAACAGGTTGCTTCTCTTTGTTATGCCTTGGAGGAATTTGGTCACAAGTTTCTTGGGGGTGACAGAGGGGAAAAGTCCCGCACTGAACAACTGATAATGTGGAACCAGCCCAGAAACAGGAAACTTTCTCCTAAAAAATTTAGTGAGATAGATTTTGCTGTTGCAAGAAAAGAACCAAGGAAGAAAAATGTAAACTTTAAGGGACACAACTCTGATGACATTATATGCAATATCTAATATATATATTCTACGGAGTCACGTGATGATGCACTTTCCCTGCCAAAAACAATAGATTCGATCGGAAACAATAGGTCAAACGCCTCAAAACAATGGGTCGAAACGGCGAACGAGGTATCCATAAAGGCTTTTTTTCTGGCCCTTAATATGCCCTATTTTTAACTGAGCTGTTCCTTGCCAGCTGAACCAGAAAGTTATCTATATGAGAGCTCACAGTTTCGACTAAAAGGTTGGGAAATTCTTTGTTTTTGTTCGCCTAATTGGCTATCACGAAAAAACGACGGTTTACGCTGGCGAAACTTCCAAATTCGCGTCGCGAACTCCAATTTCGAACAAAGTGTTCGCTGTTCACGTGACACGTTTCGCCTTTTGCTGCAATTTGCTTGGCTCTTTTCCGACTTCACGAGAACAGTTGCGATGCTTAGGCCTAATGTAAACAAGCCCAAAATTTTATCAGGGATTATCAGGCGAGCGGAGCGAGCCAAGCTGTGTAAGAGGAGTAGGCAGAGGCATGAGCGTTAGCGAATGCACGCACGAAGTGCCCCCTATCAGTCAATGTTTCTGGATAATGAATAGACAGGCGAGCTAACCCATTGTACGTGAGGCTGAAAGGGGCATGAGCGTTAGAGAATGCAGCGCACAAAGTGCGCCGACCACAGGCGAGCGCAGCGAGCTATCCCATTGTAAGTGGGGTCGAAAGGGGCATGAGCATGAGCGAATGCAGCGCACGAAGTGCGCCGACCACATTAAGTTTTTTCACTTGCCCCCCTCCAGGAAGCGAGCGAATGCGAGCGCCCCCGGCTAGTCACTAAATATGATCTAACTGCTGCACAGAATTTAAAGGATTCCCTGGAAAGGTATCAAAAAACTGTAAAACACAGTATTGCTCTTCTAACTGTTTTTGAATGATGAGCATCCTTTGTCATATAGTATTCCTTCTGACAGTGGCTCTTCTGATCACTGTGAAAAAACGGCAGCAGAGGCATCACCGTTGGAAAACAGCTTAAGTGAGAGTAACCTTTCTACAGTACGAAAATGGGTGCTTCACAAGGAGAACTTGAATGTTTCAGAAAGAGAGAGAATGGGAATATTTGAACAAACAAAATCCCAATCTTCTTGCCCTTTATGGTTCAGAGTCAGGAAAGATAGGATCACTGGATCAATCTGTTGTTGCCACTGAAAATGACATTTTTATAGAAAGAATTACCCCAAGCAAAGAATTTATAAACAACAATGTAGAAAAACTGGAACTTTTTTTGATTCATTTGTTCTTTCAAGAATCAGCTAGCTATATGTCATGTCAACAAGTTAGAGGCCACAAATTTATGTTATTAAAACATCTTGGAAATTTGCTAACATGCAACAAATAAAGAATATTTCATTAAAATAAGGCAAAATGTTTGTTTTGTTAATTTCATCTGTTATTTTGTATTCTTTGACTCGGCCAATTGCCCTTTCCACATGGATTCTTGTGTTTGCTATTCTTCTGCTTTTTGCAACCTCAAAAGGGTCTAACTGCTCTCCTTTACTGGGAAATGCAGGTGTATTTCATTTTATTCCTCTTATCTTGGTTTCATCATGGATTGTGAATCCTCTGTCTGCCATTAGAAGGTCAGATTCTTGAAGTTTATCCAGAATACAGCTCCTTTTTGTAATTTCTTTATCACTTATGCTCCCTCCATACACCTCAGATACAAAGCTTATTGCACCGGAAGGTGGTATACCAATTAAGACTTTGGCAGTGTTATTATTCTTATAACTTGAAAATCTCAATTGCTATGCAATTGGGTTCTGAAGTGTCAGAATCCGCATCTCTGTGCAATCTATTATGACACACAAATCAGGAACTTTCCTGGCAATGCTACAAGGCATTGTGTTCAAAATCTTTTCTTTGGAGGGCCAGATATTGAGAAGATGAAATCTTCTGTACATTACAGGAATCCATTTTGAAAATATTCTGCTAATTGTTGTCAAAGAGGCACAATAAACATAGGCAAGATGTTGCTCTGTCAGCCCCAAACGCAGTCGCATCAAAACAATGCGGAATTGTTGCTGAAGAGAAAACTCAGCCCTATCATTTCCATACAGTTGGTGATCAGTAACATAATCAAAACAAATTTGAAATAAAATAACATCCTTAAAACCAGTAAAAAATTTGAGTTTCTGTTTATCTTTTGTTATATTGTCAACTGTCAGCTCTTTATCCTGGCTCTTTATCTCCAATCTAAGAGATGCAATGTAATGCACATTTTGACTGCTATATTTGGCACTTTCATTTATTTCCTTTTCGATATCAGTAACCTGTAATGCGTTTTTTGTTCACAAAAAGTTGCTAATATTGTGAGAGGATCTTGGGTGTTTTGGTGACATTGCTCTGCACATACATCAGCAAGGGTTAAGAGTGCATCAATATTATTCTGCTTCTCTTGTGGCTGCTGCTCTTCCAAAATCAGCACTGCATCTGCCAATATATTCAGGGCACCTATTTTCTCGTCAGTAGATCTTCTTGCGGGTGCATTTAAATTGGGAAGTACAACTTTTCCTGTTTTCCTCATCCCTCGACCTTGGAAATGCTTGTTGCAGATTCGTGTGTTTCTGTTGATTGGAATATTCCTCACATCCAGTCGTAAAAAATCAATCCAACACTTTAATAACTTCTTGCGGCTTAAGAGGAGACGATGAAAACTTACATTGGAGCCACGTTTGGCCCTTGCCCTGCAAATAGAGCATGTAACTACCATTTTTATCAAGAACGCTTCACAGAAAGAAAGTTTACCTTATTAGGCCATTTGTTTCTTCCCGCGAATTTGCCCTCCAGGTGAAATCAGCCAATCAGAAATAAGATTACATAATGGTCATGTGACAAGTGAAAGTCTCATTGAAATTATGTGACCTTAGAGAACTTTTAGTATTGTTCCACATCATGCAGGGAAAGCATGAGTTCTCATGGTGGAAATAATGATACAAAAATCGAAGGATGAAGAGATTTGTCAAGTGATTTGAATTGGGTGTTAACATATGGTAGATGGTAAATCTATAGGTATGATGTTTTGCACCACCTCAAATTTACAATTTTCATCAATGTTAATTATCTTGGTTTTAATGATGTAAAAGGTTTGCATTACCTACCACAATACAATGGAAAAAGCAACATTGTAAACTCATTGTATGACCGAAGCATTCCTTTGTAAGGTCCACAATCTGCGACAAAATACCCTGGGACACATCAGTTAAATCACAGTGATTATGATAACTAGTCATTTTTCGATAGTTTATAGGCTGAAGCCCCCTCTCCCCCCAATTCAATGTTGGTTTCTGAGTAAGTCCAGGCACTGGCGCAATGAAAATCGCAAAATGTAAAGTGCCAACATTGTTATGGGGGGAGGGGGTGACAATTTATCATGGATAACAGTATGTTGAAAATGTGTCCCAGCAATTTTGTCCAGGATTGTCTTTGGTTCCATAAATCTTGTACTTGTCCGTATGGTCTATGAATTTGCAAAGTTTAAATTGATTTTTTTCTTAAAGGTACATAGTTTCCATACAATGTGTTTCATAACATCATACTTTAGCTTATGAATGACTCAAAAATAATGTTTGATTGAGTATTGCATATAGTCATATACTTTCTTTGCTTGAAATTGACATGTTCAGTACGGTTAATGATATATGGGAATGTGTACAAAGTCTGATATCCATCCAAAGTTTGCCAAGTACTCTACATATATTCTGTACATAGCTAACCTTAATGGTTTTGAAGATTTTTTCTTTGATTTCAGTGGAGAACACAGAGAACAGATACAATAAACGACCACCGAGTAAGATAATTCAAGAGACAGAGTGAAATTGTAAGATCGAACACGCATAGGGTTACCGTCAGCTTAAGTTTGGTAGGCAAGTCGTTGCAAAGAAAGCACAATTTTTTATATGTCTACTTAATATTTCAATCTTTCACCCTTGCATTCAATGATTTTTTGCATTCTTATGTGAATAGATTCGATGGTTTTCTTTATTACTGGAATAGGTATAGCGTTCATTGTTCGTATTATCCGGTCGTGAAATTCACTCATACTTTCAACCGAAATATCGTGCTTAATCCCATCTTCGTGCATTTTTTTTTCACTGATGCAAATATGTTTTTGATGGGGTTCATGTCAGGGCTTCTCGGTGGAATTCCAAACAAATCAGAGTTCATCCTTTCCATTGTGTTTCTTGCCATTTTGCTGTTTTGAGAGGGGTTGCCATCCTGCACCCACACTCTTGTGCCTTTTGCTGCTCGGTCAACCATTGTATTAAAGGTTCTTGTCAGAAAATCTACAAAGTAGGCGCCATCCATTTTCTCGTACCGCTCGTGCATGACTATTCCTTTATCATGTGATATTGTAAACACTAGCTTAACGTATTTTCCTCCTGTTCCACTTGCACTTCCTTTAGCTGTACAACCTTGCGCTACACCTTCTTTTCTCTTTCGCCAAACTCTTCCAGTGGGAGCCAAAGCTTGATCCTTCGGATTTCTTTTATACACAAATCCAACTCCATCTAGGTAAAATGCCACCTGCTGGGTCCAAAAATTTTCGTCAAACTCCCGTAGCACGCGATTTGCAAATTTAATTATTTTGATCTTGTCTTTTTCACTTAGAAGTCCTTTTTTGTGGGCTTGCAGATAGTGGTAGCCATGTTTATTCAAAAATCTTGAAACTGTTCTTGGAGACAGGTCTTCCACTCCTGCTCTGGACATAAGACGTCTCACAGTCCAGTTAGGATCTTGGTTTCTTAAAGTTTTCACTAGTCGTATCAATCTTCGTTGAGCCCTTTTGGAAAGCTTTGTTGGTCGGCCAGGCGAGATCCTCCTCTTTTTTCCACTCTTTACGTTGCTACGCTCTACCGTCTTCTCTTGCCATATCCTATAAATTTGGGTCCTGGAAACGTCAGTTTCCTTGATCATCTGTTTCACATTTGAATATGGCTTATGTTTAATGTAAGCTTTAATATCAGGAGCAACAGGTATTGTTCGACCCATTTTTCAAAACCGTGTCTCGATAGTAGAAATAATCCTGCATTTATTATGTACATTATTGCGTCCCATTATACGTCATAATTCAATATGATTAAATTGCTTCGAAAGTATAGCCTCCATTTCATAGTGAGGTCTTATCCCTTGATTTAACACACATAATATTGTTTAGCACTATATACTGGCTTTAGACAATCTGCGACAAAATACGCTGGGACACATCAGTTAAATCACAGTGATTATGATAACTAGTCATTTTTCGATAGTGTATAGGTGGAAGCCCCCCTTCCCCCCAATTCAATGTTGGTTTCTGAGTATGTCCAGGCACTGGGGCAATGAAAATCACAAAATGGAAAATCCCAACATTGTTATGGGGGGAGGGGGTGACAATTTATCATGGATAACAGTATTTTAAGAAAGTGCCCCAGCAGTTTTGTCCAGGATTGCCGTTGATTGGGTCAATCTCCATTATTGCATCCCAAACTCTATGTCTCTGTACAAAAGACTCCTCTTGCCCTCAGTGACCCTATCACTAATGTTTCTGGAATATGAAGCGGTAACCGTGACAAAAATGATTTTTTGACGCGGTAATGACTTTTGCTGCGGTAATGACTTTACACAGTAATGACTGTTGCTGCTGTAATGACTTTTGCTGCGGTAATGACTTGTTACATGGCTTTTTACACGGTAATGACTTTTAGTTCGTCGTGACCATGTGTGCAGTCGTGACTCCTGCAGCCGTGGAATGCGCGCGTTGAATGCGCACTAGAGTAAACTGAATTGTAGATTCGAATAAACCACTGGAATAAACACAGTACAAACACGAAGTCTGAAAGTCGAAGTTTGGAAAGTCGAAGTCAATTGGATATGGCGGTAATGTGATGTTTCATTAATATGTTTGTAATGATTAAGGGTGTGGGAAATGAGGTTTAAATCTTCTTGTTTGATTGTTATTGTCCTGTTTGTTGGTTGGGCCTAAAGGCCTAACTTAACTTGAGCATAGGCCATAGGTAGGCCTAGCTTTTTTTTTGCCTAGCTAGGCCAGTTGTTCTATGTATATGTAGCTACCCCCAGTAGCAGCAGGCCTTCCACAAACTGTTTGAAATAAATCAACAAATTTCGTGCTCTTTTTTTATGTAGACTACAAAATAAATCAACACTTTTGTTATATAGACTACACACAAGCTAGGCCAGGTGGTAATACACACTTTTGTGTAAGAATATCAATGTTGGTTTTAATTTAATCTTTCTTATTTAACATTCTTATTTAACTCCCGAAGAGACTATTCAAATTCGCATCAAAGGAATCATTTCAACATTGATAAAGAGACTTGAACAACCTTTTCTGAACAGGAATGATGTTGACTCTATTTGCTATCAACTGAACAACCTCAATGAAATTTGCCTCAAAGCTAATGAGCTATATGACATTGATCCAGTAGTAATTGATCTTATAACAAAAGCCAAGGACTACATTGTGAAGGAAAACAACAATTGTGGTTACAGTTCTCCCTTGATTGTTACTGGAAGCAAGGGGCATCCTCCCTTTAACATTTCCAAGGATCAATTGGAATTGTATTTTTCACATGGATTTTCTACTGAGAAAATTGGTGAAATGATTGGTGTTAGCAGCAGGACTATAAAACGAAGGATGAAAGAATATGGTTTAGAAATAGGACAGTTGTATAATGACTTAACAAGTCAAGCTTTGGACAATCTGATTCTCCTGAAAATGAAAGAGTTTCCTAATTGTGGGTACAGAAGGATGAATGGTTTACTGTTAGCAGATGGTGTAAGAGTACAGGAAAGGAAATTACGCTCAGCTGTGAAATGAGTTGATCCAGAAGGAGTTCTCCTGAGAACAATCCAACTGCAGTTAATACATCGAAGGAAATACCAAGTCCATGGTCCTCTATCCCTTTGGCATATAGATGGCCATCACAAACTCATAAGGTTAGGCTATTGAAAGACAAGATTTTAAATTCATTTTCACTTTATACTTTGAATTTAAAAAGTCATTGAATATAAAAACTGGCTAACCAAAGCAACAATTAAAATTTTTGTGAAATTGTTCCTTCCTGCGCTTGGATTTTGAAGTTTAATTTACTACATTAGAATGTGTTTTAGTTGATTATGTTATTCTTTGCCAAGGTAAGCAATTCCCTATAAGTTATTTTCTGAATTGTTTGTTTAGATGGCGATTTGTCATTCATGGCTGCATAGATGGATATACACGAAAGATAATGTTCCTTGAATGCAATAACAACAACAAGGCTTCAACAGTTTTAGATGCATTCAAAACTGCAGTTGAAAATCATGGCCTCCCATCTAGAGTAAGAGCTGACCGTGGGTGTGAAAATGTAGAAGTAGCAAGATATATGCAAATGGAACGGGGTACTGACAGGGGAAGTTTCATTGCTGGTAAAAGCACCCTCAACCAACGCATTGAAAGGCTTTGGGTCGATGTTTACCTTGGCGTTGTATATATCTATTACTGCACCTTCAGTTACCTCGAGAAATTTCCAGAAAAATTTCTTGATTTTGATAGTGAAATTGATATGTGTTGTCTTCGGTACACATATTGTGAAAGAATAAATCGGCACCTAACAACATTTGTAGAAGGTTGGGACAGACATAAAATCAGCTCTGCCAATAGCATGTCACCCAATCGGCTCTGGATCTATGGCCTGCATAATATTGTAAATTCTGGAATGCTAGTTGCAGAGGAAATTTGGGAACCAAGATCTGATGTGAGTAAATAATAAAGCAACAGTTGATGCAATTTTAGTTACAGTTAGATTAGAGGATTAGTTGCAGAGCAGGGTTTTATGGGCTGCCCCTTACTTTATTATTATTTATTAAAAAATTGAAGACATATATTTAGTGTTTTGGCTGAAATGAAGCAACTTTCTTCCTCACAAGTGCCCAAAATTAAGAGCCTTAGCTTCAAAGCAGATGGTTCTTATATGTGGATTTCTGGTGTAGTGCTTCTTGCTGGCTTACAGAAAACCATCTAGCAAGAAAAGAATACAAAATCAAAAATTTATAAATGATTCAGGTAGATTAAAAAGCAATAAGCTGTACAACTGTTAATTATTTCTGCAGGATGAATCAATTTCCTATGGAATAGACCACGAAGGTCCAACAGTGGAAAACACAGAAGGAAATGAAGTGGCTGTTCCTGCCACAATTTGCCCATTGGATCATAATCAACTGGCCACTCTCAGTGCTAAAATAAATCCATTGGAAGAAAGCGAAAACTTTGGCATTGAAATATATTCAAAAACAAAAACTATAGTGGAAGAGCTTTTGTTTGAAAATAACATTTTGTAACTTAATGGAAACTGTTGTCCGGGGGCCACTTGACAACTTAAAGTGCAAGGAAGTGCCCTGGATATATTATTATTGATACCCAATCCTGGAATTGTCAGTTGTCGGTTGTCAGTAGATACCCAACCCTGGAATTACAATTTCAAAGAATTTCAGTTACTTCCTGTCTACTCTTTGGTGCCTAACTAATTTTTCCAAAATTTTGCAGCCAGGACATTAATCTTATTCTTATTCCAACCCCCTGGCTATTAAAGTGCCCGTACACCTTATTTTTTTATTCTTTATATCGATAAAACTTTCTTCGCTGATTTTAGATACGAAAATATTTTTTAAATCTGACGTCTAGTTAACGAGTTATAACGTGGGGAAGTGTCGATGTTTCGTCATTTTCGCCATTTTTTGTGGTCAACTTTTAGGACTGGGATCTACCTACTATGACATCATAGTTGGTGCCATTGTGCCCCGTTCATTTTCCCGTACTGAAGCAACAAATCCGGCATCAATTTTCTCTCATACGATGCACTCGATATTTGTTTTTTGACTTTGATGATTAGAAACAGGTCGGCGCATTATGACATTGAAATTTGAAAGGCTTGCGATGAGTTTGCAGCTGTGGGGAGGAATTACAAAATTCCCATGTAGTGGCTGCTCGTTGTGCTCAGTGGAGGCGGGCGTGGGCCGTGCAATGTTAAAACTGTACGGGAACGGGGATGCCAAGAAGAGCATCAAAACATGATAAAACTGGGAAAATATGCCATATCGATGTGCTTTGCTAGCCCATGGAAATACACCCGATAAATCAAAATTTGTATGGCTTCACAAAATTCTGCTTTATCAGGATGATCGCCCTAAAACTGTGAGGAGAAGGAGATGGATAGATTTCATCAATTCGCAACGACGGAAGAAATTCTATGGACGCCTCATCATGAATGAAATAAATCAAACAACAAAGCGCAATAATTTGGGTACAATAACAAAATTCATGTGTAGTAATAAGGAATTATGTTGCAGATTTTCTACACTTGCTGTTCCAAATGAAAATCGAATCGTTTCAAGCTTCCTCAAACCCCAAAGGTTTAGACTGACACGGATATGATGGCCTAAATTATTGCGTATATTGAATTTTGATATACACTTTTGCTTCATCACAAACACAACAAAAAGATAATAATTCAGATCTAGTCAAATGCCCAGAAAGTTTTCTTTCAACATTCTTTTCTTGCTCACATCTCTTTCATGGCTTTGACTGAAAGAGTTCTCAGCCAAATGGCATCAAATGCATCAGGTTTCTCCTTCATCGGTATCACTATCAACGATCTGCTTTGCTCTACGATACGATCAATCCTATCCCCTCGCCATCTTCGCATTGCTCGGCACTGCGATCCCTACTGTCATGAACTACTATCCGACAAAGAATGTTAATTCGTGGAAACTTTCTATTCGATTCTGATCACCAAAATTGCACAAATACCCACGAATACACATAACGAGACACGACAAAAGCGCAACGCAAACACTATTTATTATACTGAATGTAGGCCTACGCCCGCCGCCACTGAGTACAACGAGCAGCCACTACATTGGAGTTTACCTACTATGATGTCATAGTAGGTAAATTACGGTCCTGAAAGTTGACCACGAAAAAGTGGCACGCGTTGCCTCGTATCTCAAAAACTACTTGTCATATCAAAAAAATATAAACGGATTCAGAATCAGCGCATTCGAATCTATAGTTTTAGCCAATAAAAAAATAAGGTGTAGGGGCACTTTAAATTTTGGGAGAAATTCCAAAAGTTTTTATTATCCCACCAAACTTAGTAGTTAAAGTAAAAGTTGTACTGTAAAAAATGAATCATAAATCAATCAAAAAATACATTTGAGTGCATGGGAGATTAAAGTTTCTAAAATCATTTATCATACCAAAAGTAGCACAGCTAACATCTATAAAGATGTGTTTCAAATATTTTAATGTGTCATATATTTTAATCAGTGAAATCAGCCAATAGGTGATCTATGATGTAACAAACATGTGTACATTGTTGGCACAAATGGTACTTTGCTTGGACATACTCTACAAAGGTGTATGCTACAGATTGAAAGCACTGTATATAGAAAAAATACTTAATGTGCAAATCCCATGAAAACTAACAGCCAAATTACTTATTTTATTTTGTGTTTTTGTGTTTTAAACCTGTCCAAAGTCTGGCGCATCAAAAAAGTCATTAGTGAATTCCTGAATGAATGATTTGTATGAACCTGAATAAACTTCATTCACTGGAATAACAAGCTGCATTGCACAGGTGTTAGCGAAGACATGTTTTCTTTGGTCAGCAGAATTGTGATCAAATGTGATGGAACAACAAGGCGATAGAGGCTTGTGACGAGAACCTGTTATAAACTGCATGACACCTTCGAGGTTCAATGTTGATACAGTTGGATCCTTTGTCTGCACACCTTCTGAACTATTCAAATCCCCCACCTTTGTGGCACAGCGTTGTAATCTTCCACGAGAACATTCCTTGAGAAATTTAATCCAGTAATAGTAGATGCTATCTTCTTTCTGACGCTTGTTAGAACCCTCCACGGACCATTCTGGCTTGAAAAAATCTATCACAGTTTGCAGGTCCAACTTTGCAGTGTTGAATAATTGATATGCCTCAGCTGGGTATTTACGCAACACATCCAATACTCCATGCTTTGAAAGACCCTTTAAGAAACTCTGCACTTCCTTTGCACGAGATCCTACCTGAATATGCTTAGCAACCGCAGATATCACATCTTCTTTATCAGACAACTTAATGTCTGTCTTGTTGTATCCAACCTTGCTTAACTCTGGGAGATTTAAAGAAGAAGTGAGATTCTTGAGCACTTTGATTTCTGAACACTTAAGAATTTCCAACAACTTATCTTTCAATATTGCCATGCTGTCTGGTAATTCAAGTATGAGGCTTTCATGATCTTCCATTTTGTCTTCTTGAATGACAAAATTTACCAAGGATTTACTGAAAAAATTTGGCACTTGGAAACCACCAAGAAGAGCAAGGTTTAATGCCTTTCCAAGAGCATCGTAACTTCCTTTCAACAAAAGTGATTGGTTTTGTGAAAGAGTGAGATGCTGTGGTTTCCCGGTTACCAGGCTGGACTCTGCAAGGGAAGCATAAAATAGGCTGAGAAATTCTCTGGACAACCCGCCTGTGTCCACACCACTTTCCCCAACAAAGTGTACTTTAAAGGATGGGCACCATTCATCATCATCCATCTCTTGTAGCTCGGAAAGCCCATCCTCCAAAATATATCCCCTCCTAACATGAACTGGCATGAAACTCTCTTCACCATTATTGTCAACTTTCGTGTCCTTTTCATGTTGATCACTGAGAGTTTCATGAATATCAATCTTGTTTTCTGTTACACCATCATTCTCATTGACTTCCTTCTCAGTGTCACACAAGATTATTATCTCGAAGGGTTTTCTGCAGACTGGGCAATTAATGGAGCTTCCTTGTGATACAGTGCTTCTCCATTGTCTTAAACATTTATCATGGAATATACAGGCACAACAATTCGGTTTTGCTACCTGGGTTCCATCACAAAGAATCTCCAGACAGATTGCACATTCCGTTCTTTGTGCCACTGGTTAATCTAGAAAGGTTCAAATCAATTTGAATTTTCATGACCATTATTCATGTCTTAATTTATGTTGAATTATTTACTCAAAGTTTTTAGAGTTTGCAAAGACATTGATACAGATCTTTTGCTTAATTACTAAAGTAAATAATCACCCTGATGGCATTAAATTATAATAATCAAAACTGCAGGTTTGATCCAAAAAGGCCACATCTTCTCCATCTATTAGGGCATTATTCTTTCTTGGATAATTAATTAAACATGATTTTAAAAATAATAAGATAATTTTAGTCATATTTAAGGGCTCATAATTTATTACATGCATACTCACACACCTGGCAACAAAAATGAATAACAAGCATCTGAATCAAATTGTTTCTGGGGTCTCCTTTGATTTGAACTCTAAAGAACATGAACAAAATATATCACAGCTTTTAACAGCATTTTATTGTTAATTTAAAAAATATCAAGCAACTTCTTGATTCTCTAATGTCAGCAAAGTCAAGTTACAGTAGTTCTTCCTTGGCATTGCAGCACAAGAAATAGCAAGACTGGTAAAAATAATTTTTTGAGCATTCACACATTTTCATTTTTCGGGTCAACCTTTATTTATTATGAATTGATGTGGAGCATAGACACCTACAGTTTTCTGGCCACTGTAGTTTCCACTAATTGCTGTTCTCATGTTAACTGCATAGAAAGTTTATATACATAACTTACAAACCTCATCAACCTGCAGGGTAGGCTTTGAATAATGATCATCACTGCAAAACAAAGGAACAAAATTTATATTTAACACATTAAGCAATATATTGATTTACATTCATATTGCTTTATTTACAAAATTGTTGAATTTTTATTAATTTTAATTGTTATCTATTTATAAACTTTCCAGGCCAGTTCATTCTTTTTCAACTATTATGTGACATATATACAATCATTTAAATTTAATGTCTGGGATAAGCAGGAGCTGTGTATACTCTTACTTATTGTAGAAAGTGCAACTTTCATTAAAATAAGCTATCAAAGCTGCACTCCACTAAAATCTTTTCCAGTACATATTTTACGATTCTTTTCAAAAATAATGCTTAATATCAAACCTCAAATCAATTGTTGAGTGACAATGCTTCACATGCTCTGCCAACAACAATGGTGTCATCACTGTACCGCATTGAATGCATTTTATTTCAGGACAACTTTCTGGAATAACCTAAAAATCCAAGAAACGCATGCACTACACATATGTATATAAAATGTAATTTTACTCTAAGAGTTCAACACATCAGGAACAAAAAATGATATTGTAAAACGGAAAAAAATATTTGCGATTCTCTTGTAAAGGTTGACAAGATTCAAGAATAAAGATTTCTGTATATACATAAATAACATTAAAAGTTTCAAGTTGAGAGCTTACAACAGATTTTTCTGCCATATCCAGGTTCTTTTGAATTGGCCTGATATAGATACAGGCAGATCGCGAGAAACATCCTCGTATATCCCTGATATTGTACCAGTTAATTGGCAACTTTTCTACAGGTTTCGCAACTCCACCCCCACTGCTTTTTAATAGCAAATATCCACCACACTCCTTCAATTGAGGGAAGACTTCCTCCATTTCTTCACACACTTCCTTGTGGTTTGCAAACCTTTTTGGAAAACATATCTTTCTCTTGCTAAGACCAGCTTTTCTTAATGACTCCATGAGCTTTGTTGATGGTGTTTCATTCGACCATGTATATGGGATGCAGCAGAAATCATTTGTCCATGTTTCTTTAACAGGATATGGTTTGAACTGATTTGACCTGACTTGACTTGTTGTTTGCCATGCCCGGGGTTTTGGGACAGCCTGTCTTAATGCCTGATGGTTGATCCCTCTGGCTGACATAGCAGGAAATCTTTTCCTGCAAGAAAGAAAGTCCAGAAAGTGAAAACAAAAATTTTTTTGAGGTTCAATTTAAATGATGGAGCAAAAAGTATTGACAAATCTGGGTGCAGAAATATAGGGAAGTGTCCTGACGCAAACTACCAAAAAATGTTTTATACCCACTACCATATTTTTTTATGCTGCAAGGCTTTAAGTGAGGTAGCTGGTTTGGTGTCACCTAATTATAGGTTTGTTATGTGCAAACCGGAAAGTCAAGAGGAATTTTGGAAGTCCATTTCAAAAGTAATTTCAACTTGATTATTTTAAGTGTCAATGTAGAAGAAGGACGATATAAAAAATCGCAAATAATAAATTGTTATTTTGTGCTAGCTAAAAACGACAGTAAAAAGGAATATGAAATAATTTCAAAGATTAGCTAACTAGCTAAGTGCCCACAAACGGCATTAGATCAATTTAAAATGATCCTCGAGAGTGTCAAACCCATTGTTATTCACGCTTTATGTAATTTCCTGAAACAAACAAATAACCTAAGAAATGAAGCTAAAAAAGTGCCTTGAAATCCCCCACACCTGAGATCATTTATTTCTATCGTTTTGTTCAAATATTTTGTAGCAAAAATATTCATAACCAGAGAGGGCCTAGGCTTAGCAAGCAAGATATTAAGCTATAGAAAGCTATAAAATTTTCAATCTACAAACTTTCGAGCGTAGACCTTACCTTACAAGCCTATTAAACCCCTCAGTTCCTACCTGAAATTTTCAACAGGATTTGGAGAGCTGTTAGTGTTCAGCAAACCATGAGCAGCTGTGGAAGAAGGATGAGATGATGAGGTTGTTGCACTTGAGGTTGTTCCACTTGAAGCACTTAACTGGTCATGGCAATTTTCAAGCAGAGACAATGCCATCTCAATGGCCTTTTTGGTGTCAACTTCCTTGGTGTCCTTGTCCTTGCTGTCCATATTCACATAACTGTTCCTGCCTTGATTTCTTCGTTCCATTCCAATGCGGTCACTTTTTGGCGCCAAAAATATGTTTATAGTGCGCATTCAACGCACGCATTCCACGGCTGCAATAGCCATTACCGTCATTACCGCAGCAAAAGCCATTACCGTGTAAAAAGTTATTACCGCAGCAAAAGCCATTACCGCACTAAAAGCCGTGTAACAAGTCATTACCGCAGCAAAAGTCATTACAGCCAGAGTCATTACCGCAGCAAAAGTCATTACCGCGTCAAAAAATCATTTTTGTCATGGTTACCGCTTCATACTGGAACATCTGGCAAAGCATTCAGCACTAATTGCACTGCCTCGCATAGTTCTTCCATGCTTATATTGGAAAAAGTTCCTCTCGGACTATTAACCTTGGAAACTGGCATTCCGATTCTTCAAAGTGTTTTGTCTGATTAGATAATTGATTTGTAGTAACTTTCCAACTTCTAAAAATTTCCAAATCTTTTTGGATGTCCTCCTTTGAAATGTTAATTTGGCGTGTACCGTTTCACAATGCTCTCTCGGGGTGCTCGGGGCTTGTTACTGCGGCGTCATGTTATCAAACATTTTGAACCACTGGAGTGTTCAATCTGCCTTCGAAAAGAATATCATCAATATGCCTAAAACACACTCAACCTCTTGGGAAAGTTGGATAAAGCACTAGAAAAATTGGATAAAGCACTAGAAAAATCGCCAAATATGTTCATCTCCTGGAATCTCTCTGTTACGACTTTGAGGAGATTGTGAACAATTTCCAAGGAATATGCGAATACTCTAGAATATTGCGATTGAAAGATAAGGTGCTCCTTCGGGGTTGTTGAACCGTATATGGCAAGTTAAGAATCTGTAGAAGGCCTAGCTCTTCTATAATGTCACCATAGCGCTAAAACGGTGTGAAAACGAATCCGATTATATAAAGCAATGAAGTCAAAATCATTATGATTTCTTCCTCCCAATGTAAATAAAATCAATAAAGTGATGTACGGCAATAGTAATAGTATATAATGATAAATTATTTTACAAATAAACAAACATGCCAGGATAAAAATGAACTAAATGTATCGGGCATAGCTCATTAGTTCATAATAGAATAGAAAAATAAAATTTTTTAATAAAAACAGAAAATTAATAAAAATAAAAAAAATTTAATATAATAAATTAATAAAAAAAACTAAATTAAAAGAAATTAAAATTAAAATGTGATAAAAATTTTTTTTAGCTCATTTTCATCCTGGCATGTTTGTTTTTTATACAGTAATTTATCACGATATCCAGATTCTGTTGAACAGGCCATGATGCCCGTTCACTACCAAGTATTTCATTGAGTTAGATGTTGCTAAGAAAACATGGAACAGTTGGATTTTGAAGGAAATGGGTGGAAATGGGACGGGATGCTTCTACGTTAACACCAGTGGGGTTTAAAGGCAACCAGTTTCCACCTATTCTTACCAGGCGACCAAAAAAGTTAGAAGAAGAGGCCAATGAAATTATGACGAGATGAATGCAGACGAAGCTAACCCAGAATTAACTAATATTTAGTCTGAGACCCACAAGGCTAAGAAGAGCGAAAGATCGAGAACAACGGAGAAACGAATCTAAGAGCACAACGGCAATGTTGAACTGACATGTAGTGAAGATTCATCAAATGTGGAACATTTCCGAGAGTGAGTGGGCAATGTCAGACTTTTCCTCAAGTGATGACTCTGGGCAAGAATGGATGCCCTTCTAGCTCACAGACTAGTTTGATGTTTGGTTTCTATTATTGTTTTGTTTTTACATTCAATCATGTTTTTTTCCCTACAATTTAGAATTTTGCAAAACGACTGTGCTCTGATAAGGGCCATTGAGGAAATTTTGGACTGTATATGCCTGCCCATATGTAGCAAAATTCAATGCTGAAATTTATTCAATTTTAATGTTATGGTTTGCTCAATTTTAATACTAATTTATTCAATTTTAATGTACAAACTCCTCCAATTCAATCTTTATTCGTTCCATTCAATGTTCATTCTTTCAATTCAATCTTTATTCGTTCAATTCAATCTTTATTCTTTCAATTCAATCTTGATTCCTTCAATTCAATCTTTATTCGTTCAATTCAATCTTCACTTGTTCCAATTCAGTCTTTGAGGCCCCGCTGCGCAGGTGCTTGAACTTTGGTCTTCTTTTGTTCTTTGCACATGCACATGCTCTGAAAAATGGAGGACGAAGACAGAAGGATTGCCAGGGCTGCTGCCGACCTTGAAGAAGAAGAAGAACAGTTCTCACTGAAGAAAGAGCTAATAGCTACTCGGGGAATTCTGCTTCTTCAGGAACAAGACAAGGAAGCAGTAATCAGGAAGAAAATTGTTTTCTGTTTGGAGAGCACCTATGGTATGATTGGGGAGAGAGATTTTTCTTTTGTTAAAGTTACTCAAAGGCAAATATCCATGATGCAACTTGGAAAAGGAACTGAATATGATTACAATGTACTGAAAAAACTTGCAGGACAGGGTATGCTTTATCTGAGAACGAAACCAGAATATCAATACATTCTGAGTGCAAATCAAGTCATAGATGTTGATGAGGAAATACCTTCAAGCATTAAGCAGCCTGGTGACAATGCTGCTGTTGTTCCTAGTGTAAACAGCAGCACTTCACAAAATCTGTTAACAACACATGAAACAGCACCTTCCAATGCTGCAAATTATGAGTTTTCTGCTGTTCTTCATGAATTTCCCATGCATATTACAGACCCTGTTGAAATGCTGAAGTATTTGAGAAGAAAAATCTGCACAGGCAGAGAGCTAAACCTTTCTTCCTTGGAAAGTGAAATGGAGGGAGAAGTAAATTTTATCACAGTGGACAGGTACAGTATTTTGGAAACAACACTTGAAGAGCTGAAAGATATTGATAATCCAAGGACGACATTCCAAGTACAATTCTATGGTGAAGAAGCTGCAGATGCTGGAGTATGGAGCGGCATGGGGGTAAAAAATATTTTGTCGGAGGATCTCTTCTTCGTTGTGCTTACGACCATGCATCCATAAACCGGCACCGTAATCTCGTTTTCAATCGCGACCATGCATCGGTAAACCGGCATCGTAATCTCGTTTTCAATCGCGACCATGCATCCGTAAACCGCATGGGCGTTTTTCTTCCGTGTTTGGCTCGAAGAAGAAAATGTCGAGAAGAGACAAGGACAAGAAAAGAAATTCACAAAGAGAGAAATTGATGCGTTGCAATACTTGTCCGGATATTGCTTTAGAAAAGTATTCCATAAAATTAGAGAAAGCTCCAAATCAAACACCAATTTTGGAATACAATGCTCATCTATTTTAAAGGCAGCTAAAACAGATGAACCACAAGAACTGACTGACATGAAAAACAGAGGAGGTCTTTGGAAGGTCAACCAAAATGCCGTTAACATATTTAAACAGGTGGAACTTCATTTCTGTAAAAGACTAGATGGTTCTTTGCAACATATCGATGCAAGTAGTTTGGTCACAACATGTTTGGAGGATGCAATACTGAAGGCAAACATGTCGTGTATCATTGCCAAGGCAGACTCTGAGATCGATAAAGAAGTGGCAACTAATGTACTTGAAAGCTTGATTCACCTATTCATCAGAGTGAAAGCACGAAAGCACGAAAGAAAAAAATCACTATCAAAAAAACGATCATTGAGAACAGAAATAAAGAAAACAAGTTCCTCAAAAATCTCAAGCGACTAAAACCCATTCATTCGCAAAAGGATGTGTATGATTATAATTGCTTTGTATCAGGCTAAGATATTTATGCAACATACGCTTTTCTAAGAAACCTAGCTCAAGCTCTACTAGTAAGTTTCTAAAATTTTCTATTATTTTCTCTTTGGTAAAGAAAAAAGAAGAATAGGATCTATTGTAATTTTCTCGGAAACTCGTTACATATTTTTTAACATAAAAAGCATTGATTAAAAGAAACTGACTTGCAGGATTTAGGTTTAAAAGCCTTAAATCATTTTTATAGTTTTTGATCGCTTTGGCAATGGTTCTTTGGAATTTTTATTCCATTTAGAAGAATTGTCAATCTTAACGTTTCCAGCGATTGGTACATTTGTAAACTGTGACTTTATTGTGTTGTCATTATACCCAACATTAAACACATTTGGGTTATCCCTTCGGTAGCCGATTGCTCGTTGTCTTCCAAAGTAATTTTCACACACTGAACATTCCAAGCTATTTCATAGCCTTGATGTCTGGCATAAATCTTCAAAGTTGTCAAAGAAGCTGTCAGTGGTAAGGACAGTTCTTTTTCTGACAAATGTATACCTGCCACCGAAAAATCTATATGGATCATGGCAATGAACGTTTCATATGAAATTTGTTATTTTTATTCTTACTTTGAAATTTTATGCCAAACTTTTCACTTATAGCTTGCTAAAAAAAAGGTAATGAAGATCTGGCACCATGGATTGCTCCTATAAGGAATCATTTTTGGTATTGTTGCAGAAGTTGGAAAGAAATTGCTATGGAATCGTCTGTTACACCACATATGTGATGACCATGATTACTGTGACCATGGTGAAATTGAGGAAAAGGGCCCAAACGAAGAGAGGCAATACCTGTCTTCCAAGGAGAAAACCATGCAGCAATTACGAGAGATCATTTTGGATCTAAAATGGCTAAAGTGAATGCCAAAATATGTAAGGAACAGACACACTGGTGTGCTTGAAATGAGTATTTAAAAAACATCCTGGATCAGTGTCATATTTATTTCATATTCCATTCCATCTTGTATTTCCGAGAAAAGGGAGGGTTTCATTTTTATCAATAGGGAAGGCTACAAACTTGTGTATTTTCAAAAATTGCGGCAAACTGTTACCCTCATTTGCACTATAATTAACTTTAATTTTCACCATCTATTAACAACGATATGTCTGTAAGTGTAGGGGAAATTACTTTCAATTTCTTTTATGTCAGGTATTTCACAGTCTGATTCTCGGGCGCTGCCCAAAGCGCATTGGCTATAAGCATGATGCTTTTACAACACATCAACTAGCATATATTGATTACAGTCACCATTCAGGAAGGTCCCAAAAGAAGACAAAAGGTGGCGAACTGGTTTATCTGCCAAAGTGGGGTAAAAGGACAAAGAACTCGCATGTTGTTCCTGTGGCCGAGCCAAAGAAGTACAATTACATCAAAGGTACTATAAGTAATATCAATGGAACTTTGTACCCCTTGGTAAAACAAACAGAATCATTTGGAGTATTTACACACAATTATTATTATTTTTAGGTCTACTAGCAAAAACACTGTGGAGAAGACACATGGATAGAAATAGTGTCTTGGTTGGCAATGTTGCAAGAGCTGCCTCCAAATGTTTGGGGAAAACATTGCTTCACTTAATGCACCTGCAACTGCGGAACTACTTGCCAAACAGGTTGACAGGCTTCAAATGAAGCAAAACGAGATATAGTATTCACAAACAGAAATCACAGATAATATTCGTTGTCCATGAACCCTGTGTACATGGCATTTTGATCTGGGAATCTCTTCCTTATCTTATGCACAATGCAAGAAGATATCACCTTCCTGTTATTTCTGCCAAGCTTGCCCCAAACCCAAATAGTGTACTTTCTATAAGCAGTATATCGCCAGCATGCATTGTTACTTGGATCAAATGGGTAGTTAAAATGATCTGCATTGGACTGCATTGCCAGTTCCAAGTTATGTTCTGTTAAGCAATGATTTTCGAAGAGCGGGTGTTCATGATTTTTGCATTATTCTGGCAGCAAACCCTCTCTGCCTGTG
Source organism: Sanderia malayensis (assembly GCA_013076295.1). Taxonomy (NCBI): domain Eukaryota; kingdom Metazoa; phylum Cnidaria; class Scyphozoa; order Semaeostomeae; family Pelagiidae; genus Sanderia; species Sanderia malayensis. The sequence continues at coordinate 45,077 of RQOL01000834.1, forward strand.
TTGGCATCTCAATGCACTGGCCACACTTACACCAACTAGGTGTCTCCACAGGTGTGTTGTTTTCATCTCCAATGTCATTTGCTTCTTGGAAATATGAGGGCTTTTTACTTGATTTCAAAGAGCAGGGGAAAATTTTGCCATTCCACCCAGAAGTTCAATTATTTCCTTCCTTTCTAGCGATTCACATTGTTCCCGAGAAATAAAAAATATTGGATTTTATTCATGAACACAAATTTTCACAAATTTCTAAATTTTACTGGATGTTATTACAAATTTGATATTTTTGGGATAACAACCCTTCCCGAGCTACTGCATACATGATGATAGTGATAGTGATGTTGAAACCTTTAATGGAACAAATAGTTTTTGTGTTAAATTGTATCATTTAAGTATAACTTTGCCTGATTATAGGCAGCATCTGATCTGATATTTTGCTTTTGACCAATGGTTTTTACATCGATGGACTTAGCTGTTGTCTTTCTCACTGGCCCATGTTTCTCTTTTCTTTGCATACATTTGTCTTTTGCACAAGCACAAAGAGAAATGCTGCAAAATACATTTGCTTCCTTGCAGGGGCATTTTCTTTGGCACTTTCCCTTGCATGGGCACTTCACCCTGCCAACTTGGTTCTCATCATCTGAGCTGGAAGAATTTAGCTGCGGAAATAAAACCAAAATTTCAATTAATTTTTGTTCTATACTACACAAAATATTTTGTATTTTCATGAAATTATTTTAAATGGGACTTGAATGTCATTAGGTAGCAATGATATCAATTCCAACCTCTGAAAGGGGAGATAAAAGTTCTACATCAGATTCGTCACTATTGCTGGATGTGTCAGTTCCATCTTCGAAATCTTTTTCTTTGACTGTGGCCTGACATTGAATGGAATCGCAAAATTAATAGTAGAAACATTTGCCAATACAAAAATGTTACCAATGCATACTCTGCAGACTGATGGTAAGGGTGGTAAAAGATGTTATTTGTTATCCCAAAAAGTGTGCGTGGTAGTTAAAAAAGGAATAACATAGTTCCACATAATTTACCTCTTCTTGCTTGTTTTGGCATTTTGCCTTACTACATTTACTACTCGATCCACATTTCGTATATGTGGAGAGGCAGGGACATTTTCTTTTGCACATGCCTCGGCACTTGCATATATTTGTTTCATGTGATGGGGCTTCTGACATTGACAACTCCAAGAACGGCCGGTTCAAATGCGTCAAATTCTTCCCTGTTTTTGCAGCACTGAAAAGGAAAATAGCCAGTTGCATCTGTCCTGCCTGTTGTATAATATTTACTGTCAAATATGAATATATACTAAGACCAGCTAGGTAGGCCGTGAAAATTAACAGGATAAATAAACTCTTAGTCATATGGAAGTTACCTTTCACTTAGTTCAGGCCTGGCATTATTTCCAAAGATCAGCCATGAACTTCTTATTGCCAAAATATCTATTGTCTCCAAATCATCAATTGTTGGAATTTCTATTCTTCTGCGCGCCATTTTGGATTCTCTTCCCGTTCTCCTCCACTGATATCAAAATATTCATGTGATCAGTTTATGTGATGCTTACTGCGCATGTCTACATTGAATTGAATTTCGATCTATTTTTATACACAGCCTATTATGCTTGCACATTCCCTTTAAGTGTATAAAACAAACATTTCGAAAAACGTCATGGCAGCCATATTGATGATGTTACACATGTTCCAAATGGGTTTTACAGCATTTTCATTAGTCAAGTCATATTGGTGTAATATAATTTTTTACTTAGAACGACCAGATCTTTGAAACAGAGTAATTGGTTTATACAAATAAAGAAGTTTTTTATAAACTTACCCCATGATATTACGTCGTGGATCATGTTGTAACCCCAAATTTTTCAGAACGTTGCAGTGGCTTAAATTAACAGTAATGTACCATAGGAATGGAATGCCCTTTAAAACTTTCAGTTACCCAGTTTGCCAGATGGTTGCAAGAAATTTTAAAATTTTTGTCTGCCATGACCATGTCACCGGGTTTTAATACATCCATAAAGGGAAATTGTGCCACAACATCTTTCTCAGACACATTCCTGACCAGATTGTAAATGTGTAATTAATGTATCCATTTGCATTGCAACCAATTAGCAATATATATATTTTGTTGTTTTGTACGAGCTATATAACTGTTTCTCTGCAGCAGGCAGGCTAGGTCCTTCAAGCGTAAACTCCACTGCATGTATTATTGTGCGAAGGCGTTGCACTGACTCAGTGAAATCTCCATTTTTTTTTAATAAAGATTTTGGGAGTGCTTTTTATTTTGGTGAACAGAATATAGGCCAATATACGCTATAGGCCAACATTTACTCAACAACCCAGAATGTGCTCAAAACTACAGTGAGAACTGTTTTCGCATTATCGGCAGAGCTAGGTCAAAATTTCACTTAGCAATTTTAGAATCTGTCTACATCAGAAGAGTTCCTTTTCCAACTGGGACTCTTTCAATAATTTATTGTTCGATCACCGGTGATGATTGGTTGTTTTTGCACTATACCAATCACTCACCTCCTTTCTGATTGGCCAATTTCGATACTCTTCTGGGTATAATTGTTTGTTAGGTTTTCATTTTTGTTCTCTTTCTGACGTACTACTCTGATGAGTGTCAGACGAAAAGCTTTAGTATTTATTATGTTTCGCTATGTTTCCGATTTTCAAAGCAATTTTGAAGATATAGTTGCATGTTCCTTTGTTGAATATCTTGCTTGTCAACTTTGAAATTGGTTGGCAAGTGTTCACTGAGTTTGACAATTGCTTCTGTTGTGTTGATGGTGAGTTTGTTTCACAGATTCGTTTTATTGTTGTTTACCTTTGCAAATGTTCTATCTACACAAGCTGTACTCCAAGGGAGGGCTTCTGCTTTGCTGATAAATTTCCAAAAGTCAATAGTATTACTGTCCTTCCATTCCTGATTGAAAATACTCAAATCAATCAGGAGGGATCTCTATTGTCAATCTATTATTTGAAAACTTGCCTGGAAAAGGCGAGGAAGGCTCAATGCAAGTAACCCTGCGGCATCTGTTGTAGCCTTTCTCTCAGCAATGGCAGCTGTGTGAATTGACTGTAACGCTTTGAGAACTGGATCTGTTATGTCAATGCAATTTAAAATCTGATGGACTGCTTCTCTGGGCCAGTTGCCACAATCCATCAAAAGGTTCCTTCTTGTATGGTACCATTGCTTTGACTGTTTCCTGTGACAAAATTCCTTTGTATACTTTGTTAAATGGTGACCAGTTATCCTTGTCGTCAATGTTGACTTTTGTCAAGTCATCTTTTATTCTTCCCATTAAGTTGTTACAATAACACGTTCAATTTCAGGGAGCTACCTGTTAGTTAGTTAGTTATAGGAGTTCCGCTGCTCCACCAATGTGTGTTGCTGCTTCTCCGGCCTTCACTACTTCTTCTTTAAACCTACTCCACAACTTCCTGTCTTGTGCCATAGCTCTCAATTCTTCTAGATCTTTCTTGTTAAACCTGTGAAGCCTGAAAAAGAATAGTCTGAATGAAAAGGAATATTCAATCTTTAGCAATCTCCAAATACGAAATCAATGAATTAAAATGTTGCTTTCATGTAATTTGATTTGAAATGCTGCAGTATTCTTTCAGCTTGAGATGATTTTGTTTCAAAAACGTCTGCAGTGAAGAAATACTCCATGGCTGGCCATTGTCTGCTGATTTCTGTGACGTATTGCAGAGTGAGAGCCATTGAGTCTGGCAGTTGTTCCTGTTTCTTTTAGTTTCATTCTTGGGTGACAAATAAGTGAACAAAATTTTGAGGCTTAAGAACAAATTCACCACTTGAATACTCTGTGTTAAAGTCATTCACTTCAGCAAAGTCTACCATTGTTTGCTCAGGCTTGATACTTAGGGAACTTTGGCTTGCTTGGCTTTGGCTATGAGAGTTCAGATATATGTATTCATTAATCTGGGGCTTCATGGATTCATTTTATTCAAAATAATTCACTTTCGCTTTGTTGTCAGATATGTGAAAAATCCAGTATTGGAAAGTAGCAGCAAATTTTCAGCACCCTCCATTTCTCTGTCTAGTTTTCCTAAGAATATTTCTTATTCTGAGAAGAAGAGTCTAGCTTTATTTGCTTGGGTTCACTTGGTTGGCGACTTTGTGTTGGTTTTTTTGCTTCGCCCTTGCCAGATTCTCTCTGGTAGGCCCTCTCAAGTTGTTTTCTGCTGAACGTTTTGCCAGCAATGGCTCAGGTTGTTTTTCAGTGGGCCCATGGTCGGCCATGGCACATACCCATCATGGTTAAAATATGCTGTGAGGACTTCATGTTGGGCTTTAGCATTTCTAGGCAGATTGTGATTAGAGCTGCTCTGCATGCCTGTAAGCATTTGCCCATCTCTCCACACAAATTGTGTGATCTGCATTTTCCACATCAGCAGCAGATGTGTGGGTTCCTTTGTTTTTCTCAACCAGATAGTTATGCAAGCAGCATGTAGCAAAGATAACATCTGTCACCTTATCTGGGCACATATTCATGGGTGTGAGAAAAACACACCATCTGTAGGCTAGGATGCCAAATTAATTTTCCACAACTCATATTGCACGTGACAATCTGTAATTAAAGATTCATCTCAATTTTGATGCGGGTAGGATTTCATCATGTTCTTTGATAAAGGAAAGGCATCATCACCAATGATATGGTACTAAACTTCACAGTCTTCTTTGCCTTGCAGACAGATAGGAGGATGCAGATCTAATGACTCTGAATGTCAAGCCCTTTTTAATGGTGATTCTCCATATACCCCGGCATCGCCTGCTCGTCCTGCTGCCCCAACATCTACATATAGTGCAGTGGGTATGTGCTGCTATTGTTCAGTTCGTGTTAAAAGCATGCAACTTGGTAGATCTATACAATTTTATGTGGGGATCATTTTAGGAAATGGAGCCACTAATGGGAAACACCCTATGATGTAATTATGATATTATTATGACGTCACAATTAAAAAGCAATTCTGGAGTCAAAAGCACTTTTAATGTCAATAGTTGCTGACTTATGCAGCAAATATGTTTTAATAGAATGAAAAAGTGATCATTAGAGGGTAAAATTGTCATTATCTCATCCGGAATGTGTTGTAATATTTATCACCTGATGATGTCATAGTTTCATAAAACGCGTTATAAGGTTAATGTGATAGTAATAGAAACATTCGAACTAAAACTTGCAAGAATCACTCTAGGCTCACTCGCATTGACTAGGTTTCAATAATATAGATTTCACCGTCTAGAATCAATAATTATTTTGAAAGATTTCATAATAATAATAATTTAAGCATAACCAATGAAAATAATGACAGCACCCCTTTTGCTTTTAAAGGCCCCACATTAAAGCAACAGGTTCTTCACATTGAGTTCTATTGTTTATTAAGATTTTCTATTGTTCTCCTATTCTTCTTCTGAGAAAATGAGCCTGAAAGTTTCTCAGTTTCTTAAATACGGGGCCTTACTGTAGTCATGCCGTTCCACAAAGACTGGCTTGCATAAAGAGTCAAGTTCTGTCTCGGTTAAATGGACCAATTTCCCCTTTACCGCCAACCCCTCATTTATTTGCTACACATTTTTTTTTATAAAAACACACTTTATAAGAACACTGGGGCTCGATTTCTCAAGAAAATAAGAACAAGTTTAGAACATGCTCAGCCTCAGATGAGAAATTAAAAAAGAAACAAAAGTGATTTTTGAATTTTTTCACTTCAGCAAAACAAAACCATGCAATTCCTAAACAAAAGTCATTCATAAGACAACGTGTTATGCTGTAGTAAAGTAGCTTAGTACATGTATAAATAATATTTGAGTTCTGGTCTAATATCACTGCAAAAATAAAATAAGAACACTTTTAAGAACATCTGAGCCTCAAATTATGAAAAAATTAAGAACATCGAGCCTCGGCAAAAATTATCTGGTTCTTATAAAAAAAAGAGTCACAGTAGTTACAGTCACCATTGCGGAAGTACAATGCTCTGCACTCTAGTCCTGATTTTCTGCACCTGCAGGCACTTTTGCTGCTTTTTTGCAGCCGCATTTAATAAGGATTCGAAGAACATGAGCTACTTCTGGCAAATCTGTCCATTTTCGTTGCCATTCTCCTTCAACGTAGTCCACCCACATTGCTCTGGATTGTATAACGACTGGATTGGTTTGAACATTTGTTTCCAACAATGGGCTTGCAAGGCAGCCCTATGGATGTGATGAAGCAGAGAGGCATGCGATGGTGGAATGTTTTCATTTGTTCTTTTTCGCTAAAGCTCAAGTTGCACCGTATTTACTGACTGGGGGTCATCACTTGCCTTGGTCGCTCAAACCAGCCCATCAAGTAAAAAGAGGTTAATCTGGTTGGCCCACTTCGTGCCCTGCATTCGCTTATGCTCGTGCTTTTTCCAACCCCACTTGCGATGGGTTAGCTCGCTGCGCTCACCTGTCTATCTGTTATCAAGAAACATTGACTGATTGTGCGCACTTCGTGCGTTGAATTCGCTTAGCAGCATGCCCCTTTCGACCCGAAGTACAATGGGTTAGCTGGCAGCGCTGGCCTGTCTATCGATTATCAAGAAACATTGACTGCTAGGGTGCACTTCCTGCCCTGCAATCGCTCACGCTCATGCCCCTTTCAACCCGACGCTCAATGGAATAGCTCGCTCCACTCGCCTGTCTATCGATTATCAAGAAACATTGACTGATTACGGCACACATTGTGCGCTGCATTCACTTACGCTCATGCCCCTGTCAACCCCACTTACAATGGGTCAGCTTGTTGCGCTCACCTGTCTGTCTGTTATCAAGAAACATTGACTGATAGGGCGCACTTCCTGCACTGCATTCACTTACGCTGATGCCCCTGTCAACCCCACATACAATGGGTTAGCCCGCTGTGCTCGCCTGTCTATCTATTATCAAGAAACATTGCCTGATAGGGCGCAGTTGGTGCACTGCATTCACTTACGATCATGCCCCTGTCAACCCCACGTACAATGGGTTATTTTACCTATCTATCCATTATCAAGAAACATTGACTGATGGGGTGCAGTTCATGTGCTGCATTCACTTAAGCTCATGCCCCTGTGAACCCCACGTACAATGGGCTAGCTCGCCAGAATAATAAGACTCAACAATGGCCTCCGGGCCACCTTTTGCCGATGCAATGTCCACAAGAAAGCAGACTTCTTTTCCCAGCATTGTATGCATTTCTTCATTCATGTATATGCATTTGTATATTTGACTTTCATTGGCTTCTACAGCATATTCTTTTTCTGTACCTCCAAATTTGACAAGAAATGTTTTTTCAAAGGAAGTTTGAAAATCTGCTAAACGAAGCTCACTCATAAACTGAGCATTTTTGGTACTACCTTGCTGAGTGGTTTACTGCTATTATCTTTATCGGTCACAAGGAACCACTTTATGCTTTCTTCTCTTCTTTCCCATAAAATTAATTTCTAAGTTTGCTTGGGGCGCCTGTGGAAAACGTGGCTCAGTCTTGCATCAATGTCCAGTTCTCCTTTCTGGATTGCTGCCTTGACATAATCTTGCGATGTAACATATTTGATAAATCGTGAAAAGTTTTCTGCACCATATTCTTCAAGTTCCATCTGTGACATGATAGGCTTTCCCTTAATGCGTTTACCGCACATGAGGCACAATATTTACTCAGGGTGAAGAGGTATGAGAACATAACAGAGCTCCTTAACACATTCATTGTATCGACATTCGAGTGAATTAATAACATCTTTGGTGAAGTCCTTGATATCTTTTGCACAATCTTCAGGCTCTCTTTCAACCCAATTGGCTGTAGTGTCATCGTATGAGACTAGCATCCATCCCTCTACCAATTTTTGATCCTTAACTTGCCTGTTTTGTATTATTTGGACAATATTTTCTTTCAAATTGCTCATATGATCAGGAGACTTGAGGATGTTTGAATCTTCATATGATTTTTGGATCTTTATGACTTCTGGCATCCATATACATATCTTCCAGCAAGGACAACTGAGAGATTGTACTTTGGATATCAACTCATTAAATAATTTCATAATATCAACAACTGCCCATAAGTCAATTACAAAGTCAATTCCGAGAATCTCATATTCCTTAATTTCAGAATAACCAAATGTACTAAAGGCTTCAGCAAAGGCAGCATAGCGCTGAATAATTGTCTGGAACTCGTCATACTGGGAAGACCAAAAGCATGTTGTGCAGCTGCCTTTTTTTAATTTGACCTTTAGATTTTTAGATTTAGAAAGTTCTGTTACAGAAGCCAACATCTTTCCTCTTTGGAACATTGTATGGATGTTCTTGGCTCTATTGACAATTCTTTGCAGGTACGTATTTGAATTGCCCTTCTTTCCATCACGAATGTCAGTGATTGTCAAATTAAGCCAGTGTGATGGATCCCAAATAACATCAGAGAATATTTCATCCATTGAAATTTGTAGACTGTCAGTGATTGTATTTCTGAAGTTTTGAGCATGGTACTGAATATCACAGCATGTACCTTGCCATGAGGATTTAAGATCAAAGTTTGCACTATCTTTGTACGCATCATTATTTGTGCAAATGATCTGATCTGCAATTTCATCACCACAACCACCTGAAACTTGTCCTGGACTTTCTTGGCCTTCACTATTCTACACAACTGGTGAATCAACAGGGATGGCAACACTTTCTTCTTCCATCATAAGACAGATATTAATTACATGGTTTGAGAGTCGTGCTGGAGTACTTTTGTCTGCACTCACAAAGAAATGGGGAGCAAATCCCGTTGAAGGCAGTGGTTTTGCAATGTGTTTGCCGATTTCGTTGTTAATCCATACATTCATGCATTTCAGAATCCCATTAAAATGACACATGGAGTGGCCAAGATCACCAAGATCACTTCCAATAGCAGTGTGGCATCCAATTGCATGCTCAAAATGTTGCGCTGCTGTCTTAGAATTAACAATTGACAATGCAATAAAAATCAAGCTTTCAGTCACCTTTTCTCCCCGGGCTTTTCTTTTCTTCATTGCTGTCTCATGTTGCAATGCTTGAACATGCAAGCCTGCATTTTAACCACTGCAAGTGACATGCATCTTTATTTACTTTTTTGCTTCGTACCATTGTTGATTTTCACCGCTCAAAAGATTTTCCACTTTTTGTGCTGAAACAAGAAGCCCAGATGGTAAGGAACCAGAGTATTGGCCAATGCCATGTAAAGCAAGCTTTCCAGGGTCATCACTTTTGCAAAAGCCTTTCATTCTGTCAGCCGAAAGACTGAAGCACAATTCACATCTTAAAACACAAGGTATGTTGTTTGCAAAATCTCCAGGATAAAATCTTATTGCCTGGACAACTGTTGTTAGCTCCACAATATTCTTAAAATCCTTCCAGTTAATGCTGGTTGCTTCATCTTAGAAAGGGAAAGGCTGTTAAAAGCGTTTTTGCTCGGGCTTTTCCTTTACCTGTAGCATTTTAACAGCCTCTATAAGCCCATCAATTTTTGTGTTTATGTCAGTCAGTGCAGTTTCTGTGCATACTGACACTGATGTTGCTCCCTTTTCCATAGAAATTTCTGGTTCTTTTGTTGTAATAACCTTTTTTTTTTGAAAAATCAATTCTCTTTGTAGCCAACAGATTTTCTGCAGAGAGTGCTTTTTGCTTCATTTTATTGCAAACTTTTGCAGTTTTCACTGTCTCAAAATACTTTTTGTTAGCTTCTTCCATGACACTGCTGTTATTCTCAAAATTTTGAATTGTAATCTCTCTAATGGTTTTGCCATGGTGTCTTCGAATGATATGGCCTTCTTTGGTACTTTTATCTCGCCGTGACATTACATTTACATTTTGCTCTTCATTTGCCTCAGCAGTCCAAGCAAACACAACGCTTTTCTCCAACATCTTTTGTTGCAATTTTTGATGGGTTTGGAATTTTTTGCTTCAGGTCTGTACTTGGCGTATTTTTAAGAAACCATGAAGTTGCTTTTTTGATAAGAGGCTCACCTGTGATGTTACAGTTGTTGCAGAGGACCATTGCCCCATATCCTTCTTCAGAACATCTTCTACAAATTACATGTACAATTTTCAAACAAACATAACATTTATTTGCGCCAGTACATTCCCCTTCACACACACAACATTTTAGGTTATCACCTTGGAATTGAATGGAAAGTACAAGTCCATGAATAAACCTAAAGTTTAGATGATTTTTGCTAATACAACACTTTAAGAAAATAGGTATGGCCTAAATTGTACTATTTGAAATCTAACCTTTTGTGATAAACTCATTCATCGTGCCATGCCATGCCATGTGACAACAAGACACAGCAAATAAGAAGTCCAACACGAGAACACGCTTTCTCTCCTTCTCAAGTTGGACTTGAAACAATGGGTCAAATATGTTTTTTCTCTGTGCTGTTGGCGTATTCGCTGCAATCTGTCTCTGCAGGCCTATCTTTGTTTCATCGAAAAGAAAATTTGGCATTTAAAAATTTTAATACCAGTCTCACTGCCACGAAAATTACGACAAACAACTAAAATATTGTGTCAAGAAATCATTGGCAGGATTTTCCAAATGTTATTTCCCGCCACAGATATGTGGCCGAACCTGCATGGAATGCAGACTTGTCTATTATCAAAAAACATTGACTAATACGGCGCACTTCGTGTGTTGCATTCGCTTACACTCATGCCCCTTTCAACCCTACTTACAGTGGGTTAGCTCGCTGCACTCGCATGTCTATCTGTTATCAAGAAACATTGATTGATAGGCTGCACTTCGTGTTTTGCATTCACTAACGCTAATGTCCCTTTCAACCCGACATACAATGTGTTAACTCGCTGCGCTCGCCTGTCTATCTGTTATCAAGAAAGATTGATTGATAGGGCGCACTTCGTGCTCTGCATTTACTTACGTTCATGCTCCTGTCAACCCCATGTACAATGGGTTAGCTTGCTGCACTCCCTGTCTATCTATTGTCAAGAAACATTGACTGATATGGTGCACTTCGTGTTTTGCATTCACTTAGGTTCATGCCCCTGTCAACCCCACAAATGAGAGTTGATTGAGTATTGGTAAGATGACCCTTCGTCGGACACGCAAAGTAATGGGTAGTAAAGAGGGATAATGAAATTTTGGTAAAGTGGATTTTCGCGGGACACGTAATGTAAATATAAATGTATAGTTTCCAGCTTTCCCCGACCACATAGTTCATGGAAGACCCAAGTCCCGATTTCCATTCTAAGGTTGTTCCAGGTCCATGATGATTTAAATTGAAATCTTTGAAGGCCTCGTAGTTGCAACCATTCCTTGATCACATGGTGCATGGATTCGCCGAGTTCCGATTTGCATTCCAAGGTTGTTCCAGGCCCATGATGATATAAATTGAAATCATTGACAACATCATAGTTGGAAGCATTTCCCGACCACATGGTCCATGGGAGCCCCGAGTTCTGATCTCCATTCCAAGGTTGTTCCAACTCTATGTTTTCTGTGATGATTTAATTTGAAATCATTCAAATCTTCAAAGTCGCATCCATTCCCCATGGCATGGCCCATGGAATCCCTGATCCCAGCTTCCATTCCAAGGTTGTTCTAGGTCCATGTTTTCTCCCATGATTTAATTTGAAATGATTCTGATCCTCATGTTTGCATCCTTTCCCCCATGGAAGCCCCGAGGTATGATTCCATTCCAAGGTTGTTCCAGGTCTATTTTTTCCGCGATGCAAATGTTCTTGCACTTGTGAGTGTGCCAGAAACGTCTCGATTTAAACGAAATGGAGAGAAGCGTTGACATTGAATAGTATATTAGAAAACATAATTGGATCCATTTAATTCGAAATTTTGATTAGAGAATAGACAATACTTAAAATACAGATCAAATTCGTAAAAACGTATTTACCACTACAGGAATTCCATGAAAGGAATACAAAAGCGCATTGTGAAAATTTTAGAGGGGTCGCAAAGTTAGATGCATCTAAACACGCAGTCTAAAATTCATGATATATATAAAAGGTTTTAAATTCAGCAGATCATGAAAGTTTTTAAGCGATTCACTCACATATTTCACAGACCACATACACAACTTTGGCGTTTTGAATTGCAACTGAATGGTGGGCACGTTTCCAGTTTAGAATCCATGTGAAGTTGAAGAACTTGTTTCCAGCTTGAGCAGACGTTTATGTTATCCAGAACGAAAATGAGGTGATTGAAATCCACTACTTTAGCTTTCGGTTTGTCAGTCGTGAACAGCAATTTTGTGCATGCCAAGGAGAAAACTTTTCAGGGGATTTGCATGCTTCTCCGCACGGCCTGCTTCAATGCAATATGAAAATAGCTGTTTTCGAGTCTGGCGAGTTAGAGTTTCACAACCAAAGCTGCAAAATTCGAATTAGAATTTTAGTGTTGATTGACCAGAGCTCTTTCAAACAAATCAGAGTCAATTTATAGAGAATGAGTGAAATTTTGAAAATTTATTGCACGGCTGGAAAAATTTAAAAAGCGAGTTGTTGATCAGGGAATCTGAGCTGAATAAATGAATACAACTGAGAGGGAAAATATAGAAAAAAACTTGGTCACTCACCAGTGAAGTTCTTTAGTTGGAAATCTCGAGTAAAACGCCAGGAAAAATAAAACGCAGCAACACAACGAAAGCAATTCATTCGGTTTGTCCCATCCCAAATTCGAAAATGGACATCTACTGCACGTTCGCTCAAGGAAGGAAGCAACTTCCTTGTCAATCAAAGGCCACAGTAACAAAAGGTGCTGGCGGATTAGTGTCAAACGTAACAGGGATTCATTGTTTCGAAAAGGTAAAGAATGCACGATCGATCTTTCCAGAAGCACGACCTCATTTCAAATGCCTTTAGCCAGGGGGTCACATGGCACAACAGGTTTTGTTCGACTGAGAGCTTTAGTACGGATCAAAGCTTTCGATATGTCCCCCTCACACGCAAAACAAAGCCGAGGCACTGCAGTAGCTGACACAGGACACAAAGCAGACTTGAAACGAAAACAAAGGGCAGAAGACTTATCGAATGAGAAAAGTGAAAATATCTGGAAAACGAAAACGAATTTCGAAAAACAAAATAGATATTGCACATAGAGGGTAGTGGGAAGAATTGCGAGTGGTTTTCGAAAAGAACACATCAGGCAGATTGTCGGAACCGTGTCCAGAAACTTCATCGCTGGGGGTGTTTAAGGCATGTTTCCGTCACCGCTCAGAAATTATATAAGGTAGATAGGGCGCACTTGGCTTTTTGCATTCACTTATGCTCATGTCCCTTTCAACCCCACATGCAATGTGTTAACTCGCTGCACTCGCCTGTGTATCTGTTATCAAGAAACATTGATTGATAGGGCGCACTTCGTGCTCTGCATTCACTTACGTTCCTGCCGCTGTCAACTCCACGTACAATGGGCTAGCTGCCTGTGCTCGTTTGTCTATCTATTATTATGAAACATTGACTGATAGGGTGCACTTCGCGTTTTGCATTTACTTACGTTCATGCCCCTGTCAACCCCACGTACAATGAGTTAGCTGCCTGCGCTTGTTTGTCGATCTATTATTTTGAAACATTGACTGATAGGGCGCACTCCGTGCTCTGCATTCACTTACGTTCACGCTCCTGTCAACCCCACGTACAATGGGTTAGCTCCCTGTGCTCGTTTGTCTATCTATTATCATGAAACATTGACTGATAGGGCGCACTTCGTGTTTTGCATTTACTTATGTTCATGTCCCTTTCAACCCCACATACAATGTGTTAACTCGCTGCACTCGCCCGTTTATCTGTTATCAAGAAAGATTGATTGATAGGGTGCACTTCGTGCTCTGCGTTCACCTACGTTCATGCTCCTGTCAACCCTACGTACAATGGGTTAGCTTGCTGCACTCCCTGTCTATCAATTATCAAGTAACATTGACTGGTAGGGCGCACTTCGTATTTTGCATTCACTTAAGTTCATGCCCCTGTCAACCCCACGTACAATGGGTTAGCTCGCTGCGCTTGCCTGTCTATCTGTTATCAAATAACATTGACTGGTAGGGCGCACTTCGTGTTTTGCATTAACTTAAGTTCATGCCCCTGTCAACCCCATGTACAATGGGTTAGCTCGCTGCGCTCGCCTGTCTATCTATTATCAAGTAACATTGACTGGTAGGGCGCCTTTTGTGTGCTGCATTCGGGTAGAGTGTAAGGGGGGGGGGGTTCTGGCCCACTATCACTTGACGTACGACGTCATTATAATTAACTACTCTAACATCATGTGATGTCATTATAGATCTAGTAGCATCATGTGTTCAACCTCGCTTTGATGTGAGATGCACAAGGTTAAGTAGACAAGAAGACACAGGAGTACTTAAATTAATTTAATTCAATCCAATTTTTCAGAAGGCTTTTTAATTGATTATAATAACATATTATCTCATTCTCAGGCTCATGTGTCATCGCTTTGCGAACCCCTAAAAGTTCTAAATTAAGTGAATGTACATTAAGTCTATTTGCTAATATTCTTTTCATTGATCCACCTTTATAAAATATAACATTACAATAGTTCCACAACAATATTTCCTTCACAGGTTTTTCAACATCTTCACATTTGTAGAGTTTAGATGTTTGATTATATGGTAGTTTGTGTACATTTTGTAAACAGTGGCGATAACCTTTTTTGTGCTCCTCATCCAAATCTCTATATTGAATACATGGTGTGAATTCTCTTGTAAAAACTGTTGTTCCATCATTCAAGAGGATTGCAAGTTTTCGGTAACATTGATGGCTTCTACTTGTTTGTATGTACTCACAATCAAGAATACCAAAGTTCACCTTCTTTTCCTTTAAATCTCTTATTGTAGACATTTTCTACGTCTTTGAAGTATCGATGATTGTTACAACTAATAATCAATGTCATCACACCTAAATTTATAATCACTAATTATGCTACCATTCGAATTTTGAATGTTAACATCACCTTTCAATCAACCTGGGTTCTGGCCCACTATCACGTGACGTATGGCGTCATTATAATTATCTACTCTAACATCAGGTGACGTCTTTATAGATTGATAGAATCTTTTTCAGTTGAATGGTTTCATTAATTACAAATCGTTTTATTTAACAAACTTTTGAAATAGATGCAATTAAAATATATACAACATTTATCATTCAATTTTCAACAATTAAAATATATACAAAATTTATCATTCGATTTTCAACAATTAAAATATATACAACATTTATCATTCAATTAAGAATTAAATAAATATATACAACAATAATTAAAGTAATAATTAAACAATTAAGCTAGAGCCAACAATGAGACCAGAAAGATCTTTTGTTTTAAAAAGTAATCAATTGAAATGCAAGATAATAAGATTATTGAGGTGGGGAGAAAGACAAGAAAGGTTTTAAAAAGTAATTATACTAACTATAGAATGGAGTTGAAGATAGACGACTTTAGACACACTGAGATGGGAGGCTTCAATTACCACTTCAATAAATCCTTTTCAAATTATCACATTCAATATAAATGTTTTTATGAGGGGGTGATTCATCGCCCACACTCCCTCTATGTTGAGATTATTCACCCCTAAGGATCAATAATCTCAACATGGGCGAGTCAAAAGGCCTCCCGCCAAAGAGCCAAACGATGCTCTGGCGAGAGACCCTCCAACTCATCCCCCAAAGGAGCGTTGGCAATGAATATCTCAGGGGAGAAGATAACTTCCCTCCCCAAGACCCCCTCTGTGGTAATTGGAGTCACCACCTCAACGACCCCAAGGTCATCCAACTCCAACCTATAGTTAGGACAAGTTGGCCTCATTGCTAACTCCAGCCACCTCATAATACAGGGGGTATGGAAGATACCCCTGCAAGAGGGGCATCTTAACATTTCAGGATCGGGAGTCTCCCCCATGCACACAGTGCATGGGGTTAGCTCCCGTGCGAAGAGTCTACTTTGCTCAATCACTAAAAAGAAAGGAGAATGTTCATTAATTCATATAACTATCAGAGAGTAGGTGTGAAAGTGATGAAAGCTAAAGATCGAGTAAAGTTACTTACACTCTGTCTGGGTCCCTTGACTACGTGAAGCTAAAAAATAAATTTCAGTTAATTTAGAAACACTCAAGTTCAGAGTAAGTACTATGAATCATAACACAGTATCAAAAAACACTTACATCTTATAGTTACGATCGTGTTTGGTGCTGAAATCAGCGGGGGTGGCGCTTGTGTTCTAGGATCTATGAAAGAGAAGTAATTTTATTAAAAAATGAGAACTAGAAAAGAATTCCAATCAATTTTTTATTAAAAATAATGATGGACTTACGAGGCAGGGAGAAGGTGGGGCTGAGCAGCACCCTACGCCGCCTCCTGTATACGAGTCCTCTTTGGACTACAAGGAAAGGTTTTAAAATTAATTTCATATGATTAGAGTACAATGAAATTTATTATCAACTTAGTAAACGTGTGTATTTATTAAAAAATTATTAATTACTCACTAGGTGCGTGGAGTGCCACAGCATCCTCCCCCTCCTCATCCCCAATGCCAAAAGTTGCACCACCTCTAGGTGGTGTAGTAGGTCTTACTGTAGGAAAGAAGACAATTTAATTATAAACTATAAAAGGTCACTTCATGTCTTGATATAAAAATTATCGCTAAACTTACTTCTCCTTTGCCTTTGAATAAAATCGAAGACGTTGTCTTCTTCTGAAGATGATTGCGTATCTAAGAGAATAAATTATAGTTTCAGCAATGTCGAGGAGGAATTCAAAGCAAATGAGTTTTAAGAAACGAAGACATCCTTTAAAACGAAGGATACTCACTCAATATTCGTCTGATAATTTCTTGGTATTTCTAGAATGAAGCAACAAAATTTTATTAATGAAATAAAATTTATTGTAGATAAAAGCAACTTACTGAGAAATTGTAAAAATGGCGGGGTTACAAAGTAGAAGGAAAACTCACTTGTTAAATAAAACAATTTCTAATTGATAAAACCATTCAACTGAAATGAAAACAAAGAGTCCATCAATTGTTTATGCTTAGGCCGATAAACCTTACAAACATTAATAGAAATCTTGAAATGTTCAGTAGAATATGAACACAACTTACCTCGAGAATCTCTGCTGTGAAGTGACAAGAAAAAAGATGTTCAACTCTTGATGTCAATCAAATCACGTCAACCAATTTTTAATAGCTCCCGCCAATTCATTTCATTGGTTGGTTTGCTTGAACAGGGCGTAAGAAACAATTTTTCGACTCATAATATTAACCAAATTACGTCAACCAAATTTTTACTAACTCCCGCCAACTCATCTCATTGGTTGAATAGAACACTACAGTATTCATTAACATATCTCATTACCATTCAAATTTCGAATGCTAACACCACCTTTCAATAATGACTGGAAATTTCGAAAGAACATTCGAGAACATTAAAAAAGAAGGTTCGAGATTATTTAAATGATGATGTAATCATTAACCAATCAAATCGCATCATTTTCAGCGTTCAAATATACTATAAGGGTGATGAGGCGCTTCGCTTACTCTCATTTATCGAGAGCACACATCATGAAGAGAGTAAGAGAATCTAATTCAGATTATGGGCCTAAAAAGAAAAAATTTAAATGTTCAGAATGTTCAAAGGAGTTTACAAGGCAATTAAATTTAGAACATCACAAGCATACAGCACATAATGATCAAAGAAATACCATATCTGGTGCTGGAAGGAAAAAGAAGAAAGATGAAGCTTATGGGGTTTTCATCAACGAAGAACAGTCAATCAAGCGACACATGAAATAGCTGGACAAATCTATAATGAGTTAGAAGAACATGACCAAGGAATAAAATATTTCCTTAGCACGGAGATTGTCTTCAAGAAGTTAGTTGGTGATGTTGAGACTGATCCATCTCCGATATTTAGATCGAAACTACTTTCACAGTTAAGGATTGCTAGCATTGAAGACATTAGAGATCAAATCACAGAAGCTATCAATAAAATCTTTGAAGATATGAGTGAATATACAGAAAACGGTAGCGGATGGACATTGGAAAGAGTGATGAATTATAAGATTCATTTCTTCAATTACAAACCAATCAAAGGTGGATCGTACATACCATCACCAAGACTCTTGAGTGTGAAGAAAGCAATCATTAACGTACAAAATAGAGATGACAAGTGTTTCATGTGGGCTGTCTTGTCTGGTTTGTACCCAGTAGATAAGCACTCTGAAAAAACAAAGTACGATCCAAGTTTATTGAATATGGATGGTTTGAAATTTCCAGTGAATCCCACAAATTTCAATATGATAAAGAAATTTGAGGATAACAACAATGTTTCCATCAACATCTTTTATTATGAAGTTGATGAAGTTTATCCCGGAAGGCTAACCAATCAATCAAAGGAGAAATATCTCGATCTATTGCTATTGATGGATGATAATGGTAACTCGAATTACTGTTGGATAAAGAGTTTGAGCCGACTACTCGCTGGACGTCCTGGACATAGGCATAAAACAAGGAGGTTCCACTGTCATTTCTGCCCCAGTTCATGTAACACACAAGAATCTCTTCAGAAACACATCAATATTTGCAAACAGAATGAAAGTCAAGCCGTTACATTTCCAACCGAAAAGATGCCCAACTATCCTTTAGCAACTTCAAGAAGCAAATGCTTCTCCCATTTGTAATATATGCTGATTTTGAATGTATTCTTGAGAAGATGGATGATCCTTCCAAGTATCAGAAACATTTACCGATTTGTTATGGTTTATATGTAAAGTCGATTGATAGACGCTTGAATATTGGACCAGAAGTTTACACTGGTGATGATTGCATGCTGAAATTTATGAATAGGATGGATGAGTTAAATGAACACATACGAGAGATATTCAAAGTAACAATACCAATGGAAGCACTGACGCAAGAACAACAATGTCGACATGATGAAGCAACACACTGTTTCTGCTGTAAGGGGGAATTTCGGAAAAAGGTTCGAGATCATTGCCACATCACAGGAGAATATAGAGGTGCAGCATGCGAGTATTGCAATCTAAACAATTTGAATATCATCGCAAAAACCCACCTCATTCCCGCAGTTTTTCACAATTTGAAAGGATATGACATGCATCATATAATGGCAAATCTCGATCGAAGGAATGTACAAATCATTGGAAACTCATCAGAAAAGATTGTAACAGTCTCTATCGAATCAGCAAGTCATTCTGATGTTGATAATGATGAGGATGTTAAAAGTAATTGGGTTCCTGGTGGAATAAAGTACATTGATTCATTTGCGTTCTTAAGTAGAGGTTTGGCGGAACTTGCAAACAACATACCTGCTGACGAATTAACGCTAGTAAATGAATATCTGAGAAGAACATGGAATAATGTAGATTTTGATGAAGGATTCAGATTATTGAGAAGGAAAGGGGTCTATCCATATGATTGGGTAGATAGTGCAGAAAAGATGCATGCAACATCATTACCTTCACAAGAAGAATTCATTAATGAACTGAATGATTGTGGAATCAGTGATGACGATTATGAACATGCTGAAAACGTTTGGCGATTCTTTAGATGTAACACCTTCAAGGATTATCATGAACTCTACTTGGTAACTGACGTTCTCCTACTCGCTGATGTTTTTGAATCATTTCGTAAGCTTGGACTCAATTATTATGGTTTGGATCCTGCATGGTGCATATCACTTCCAGCATTTGCGTGGGATGCAATGTTGAAAATGACAGGTATCAAGCTGGAATTATTAACTGAAGAGAAGAAGGATATTTATTTGTTACTGGAAAGAGGTATACGAGGAGGTGTATCCATCGTGGTGAAGTGACATGCAGAGACTACAGAGCACTCATCAATCATATACAAGGATGCGAACAACCTATATGAACATGCAATGTCACAAGATCTCCCAACCGATGGTTTCAGACTGTTAAGTTCTGAAGAGATTCAAAGATGTGATGTTCGTCAGATGTTTGAAAGAGAAGATCGAAGAAAAGGTTACATTTTTCGAGTGGATCTCGAATATCCTCATGAATTACATGATAAGCATGCAGATCTACCCCTTGCTCCTGAGAGAGTTAAAGTTAAAGAAGGATGGTTATCACCACTACAAAAAGAAATGCACCAGCAAGTTTATAATAAGACCTTTTCCACCACACCAAAGTTAATACCAACACTCTTAGACAAGAAAGGTTACATCATTCATGAGAAATGCTTACAACAGTGTTTAGATCTTGGTTTAAAACTTACCAAACTACACGACGTTATTGAATTCAATCAAAGCAATTGGTTGAAAAAATATATTGATTTCAACACCATCAAACGAAGTAATGCACAAAATGACTTTGAGAAGGATTTCTTCAAATTGATGAACAGTGCTGTGTTTGGGAAGACGATGGAGAATGTACGAAATCATAGAAAGTTTGACGTGTGTACAAGAGGTGAAAGGTGATCTGAAAGAGAAGAAATTGAATGGATTTTGTTCTGGCATTCCATTATATGCAGAATTTTCAACAATTCCAAAGAACAACCTATTCAGAACTTTCCCATTGAAAACATTATCCTGTACCCAGCTAGTTGTACTACTAGGGATTAGATAAGTCACCATGTGTGGTTGACAGACTGGATACATGGCTGGAGATTTCATCAGAGTCCTTTCTATGCCCTGTAAGATGGCATCCTTGATCTGTATATGTCGCAGTACCAGTTTAACTTCTTTTATATCTAGGTTCACCGCAACACCATTTTTACCCATTAAACAAAAAGCATTACTGTTTGGACTCAATCTCCATTGAAGGCGAACTCCAGGTAGTAGGTAGTAGTACTCCAGGTATTTGAGTTGGTTACAGATATTCACATGTGGCTTTGTCATCACTTTAACGGTTGCACTGTTATCAAATGGCGCTGATCTCTCATTTAATCCCGGGTTTTTGGTAGAAGCAGTAGTGGGATATCGAGCACTTTCTTTCCCTGAAGTATCACTCACCCAATTTGTCATCTTCAAGTAATTCTTAGCTCTCGTTTCATCATATGTGAGAATTGTTTCCAGGTATGATTGATAAGCATACATACCATTCGACTCTGTCACAGGAGTATCATTGAACACCAACTCAATTTGTTTCCACAATGATTGACCAATATTATTGATTACTCCAACAAAATCCCCCGTTGTCTTTCCAATGTCTGTTCCATTTGCTTTTTTAATTGATAGAGTTGAAATGAAGTATGAATGATTCAAATCAATCACATGTTCCGACTGTGCTGCAATGTTGAAAACGACTGTCTGTTTAGAAGCATTTAGAGCAGCTGTCTGTGGAAAACATTCAACATCCTTAAAGTACAGAATATAATTTTGAATGATCGGTTGACAGAATGAGTCCAAGTTTTCACTTGGACATTCTATGTAGCTTGTCTTGATGCTCATTTTCTTGCAAGACTATTCTTCAACAGTTTCTTCAGTAAAATCTTCTTCTTGTTATTCTTACTCCGCGAGCGTCTTCTCTTATGCGAGACCTTCTCCCTTTTTATACCTTTATTTGGCACGAATATTCCGTTCATGGTATTAACAAGCTCCTCCGTAGCTTGTTTCTTCACATCATTCAAAACATCCTTGTTCATAACATTCACAACCTCATCAGCCGCTTTCCGCTTGATACCACGAGGGGAGGATTTTGCTGTCTCCTTTGTTATTTTCTTCACATTCTCTCCAGCAGCTATGCGTTTGAGAGATTTCTCTCCATGTTCTTTGATGACTGGAAGTGCTACCCTCTTAGCAGCTTTTCCTATTTTGGGCGCAATAAGTTTAAAGATTCTTTTCATTACAGGTGCTGCTCTCTTTATGATTGTACGAACGCCACGACCACCCTGTCTGGGATAATAAGATGGATGTGGGGTGATCTTGTAAATTGGGAAATCATATAATGATCTGAGGTTTGATTTGTATACTGGTCGATCATACATGTTTCCTTCTGAAATGAAGTAAAGACGATGGCTTCGTCTTATAGAACTTTATAGGTTGACCCAGTTCATTCAACACTTATAGCAAACTCGTTGACGTCGTTGTAAAGTAATGGATAGTAGAACAAGTTCTCAAACTCAACCAACTTCACACTATGCTTCTCGATGGTGAGAGGTGCAAACCGTAGTAATGGTGTGCTAACGTTGCCAACTATTCTATAATCTAACAGTGAGCAATATATAAACAAGTTTTTCCCTTTTGCATTAACTTGAAAATCTTCATCACCTACTGCATCAGTCGTTCTTTTGATCCTCTTATAAGTGTAATTAGATAATTGTTCACCGTCATGTTCACCATCAAGTGGGCATGGGATCCATCTCGTATCTCTCTCGTATACATTATTCATACTATCACTATATTCTTCGACATAATTAACAAAACCGAGGATGTTGCTTAGCTCTTTGCCTAAGATCACTTTTTTCACATACTTTGGAAATTTATTCTTCACTTTAGAATCAACGATGAAAAACTTTGGTAAGTATTTAAATGGTAATCCAAGTTCTGCAACATGTCTCTTAAAAGCATCTTCCGAAGAAGCTATGTTTTGGTTTAATATAGACACTATTTCTTGTATTGTCATCTTTTGAACTTCTTCACTGTTAAAGACTCGATAGCCCAGGTTGTATAATATAAAATTATATTCTTTCTAATCTGCTGCTAGGTTCCATTTGGTAGTATATTCATTGCTATATTTTTGTCTTAGCATTAAATCACTGAATCCAACCTTGTCCGTTCCAATCCTAAAGAAACATGCCATTTTCCAGAAGTTTTTGATGGAATTTTTATCATTTTCAATCCTATCACTCAGCTCATATAACATTTCTACTAAAGCTACTGCCCATTTTCCATGAAGATGCAATTGTTCTTTAAGCTTTATTGTTGGATTAAAGTTACTATCAAGTGAAGATGTTAAGTAGAAATCGTTGATCATCTTAACTGAATTATAAGTCAATCCGGCACTTTTCTTCAAACTGATTAGATATATCCTGTAGTGTTTCCCAATCATAGATTCTAATGTTGATTGACTTTATGTTTGAAGTTATAACATCATATGATGGTGGGTTGATAGCTACTTTGTGAATGGTGTCTTTCCTATCATCATCATAAACCACCAATCCCAATAGTGGAATGATGTCTCTACTTATAATAAAGTTCCAACAAACGGCAAAGACATTGTGATTTATGCTCACATCCTTTCGAAAGAATGTACATCCAATCATTCTGCATTTTGTGACACCCATTAGTGGTTGAGTTAACGTTACACTTCTATTGGTTAGTGTTATGTACATATTCAAATTACAGGTCTGATCCTTACGGTAATAGATGTCTCACCGGTATATTGTTTACATGAATAGAAAAATGTTGGATTTATAGGATTATCATCATCATCATCCAACTTGATAGATATTTGTTGAAATTGTAGTTTCTCCAAGGGAGCAAACACCATGTTCTTTGGAGCAAAATATCGCACATAGGTATCAAGACGTACATCATAAAACAACAGCTTTCTCAATACTCGTTTCTTTTCTATTCCACCAAGATAGTTGCTTTCTAGAAGATCACATTTCACATTTATAGCTGTATGTGGATTTACATGTACACCATCTTTGATTCTCGTTAAACATTTGATTTTCCCTCCTTTAACTGAACCCCCATCAGCTTTCTTTTTGTATATGATCAAATCCATACATTGCAGAGGTCGCACCACATCTCCTATTTTATAATTAGATTGCTACGTAATGTATGACCCATTATGTTCTTCCAACGTATTAGTCAAATCCACTTCTAGTCCAAGGAAATATGCTAGGGGTCTTGAAAATCTAATGAACAAGGAACTAGTTTGTGTTGTTTTCTCTGGTTTGTAGTATCCTAATGATCTTAAATCATCCTTCATTTCAAACTCTACCTTTCCTTCAATCAAGGAAACTGAAAACATATTTTTTAACTGATAACCAAAATCAGGAAAATCCAGTAACATGTCATTGAATAATCTCTTGAGTTCATAGTACATGAGAGTGTTATCTCTCGTCTTGATGATGCTTTTATTGAGAAAGACTTTCTCTTAAAAAAATCAATATACCCCCCCCCAGCTTATCATGTTACCATCTTTATCTGTGATCACGGCATACTCATTAGAAATTGAAAACCAATATTGATCATACAATCCTTGCTCTCCTCTATCTGGTAGAGTCATTTGTCTTTCTCTTGCTATCCAAGTTGAATACATGAGGTAAAGTTACCCTATAATCAACTAACTTGTTTTTATCAGTGGTGAATCCTGAAGGAAGGACCAAATCAAATTCCTCATCAATCATATCGCCTCCAATTGTGCTTCATCAACCCACTCATCAAACTGTGGTGGATAGCCTCTCCATCTTATTAAATAGACGTTTTTCCCTTTTCGCTTTTTCTTTTTAAGAACCTCTTCAACAATAAACACTTTTGGTAAATCCACGAGTTGCAGTTCTTCCTTGTAGAAACGATGTCTCACTTTCTCACCTTTAAGGTCTTCAACTTCATACATTGTTGGTAGCCTTTCTTTAAAAACCTTGCTAATCTTAAAAATTTGTTCAGTGTAATTTTCTAAATAGCCTTTCTAGAACAACCTCTTTTCCAGACTCACCAACTTTGAAATTGACTTGTCTCCTTCTCATCTGCTTTCCAAACAACTTCTCTCTAACAAGATTAGCGTTGCTTTTATTGACAGCCGATGGTTGCATACCGATGGATCGATGGTAGGTGTTGTCATAGGAATGAACAAACTCTTTTAAATTATTGATGCATCTGAGAGTGTTTCTTGCGGTAAAGTATCGATACATGCGACCTTTTAGCGTCCTATTAAACCTCTCTACAATGGCTGCTTTTACTTCATTGTTAGCTGTGTAGAATCCAATGTTATTTTTCTTCAGCAATTCTTGAAAATCTTTATTCATGAATTCACTCCCCTTATCTGACCCCACCTTTTGTGGCCTTCTTTCAAGCAAGATATCTTGAAAGGCTCTTACAATTTCTCCTGATGTTTTCCTCTTCAGAGGTTTCACCCAAGCATACTTGCTGAACGTATCGATACAAGTTAATAGGAATGTAACATTATGATTCTCCTTCTTCAAATAACTCATATCAACAAGATCACATTCCCACAAATAGTCTACATTATTCGTAATTATTCTCTCACATTTGAAATTCCTCCTGCTAGGTTTATGTAATGAATACACCAAACTAGTTTTGCTCCATTCTTCGATATCTTTCCTTTTTAAATTAGGAATCAACTTCTTAAATTCCCTATATGCTTTATTTAACCCCCCCTAGAGAACCAGGCACAGAAGGATCAGAATATAATTTTTCAATATTCATATTATATCAATTAACATCTGCATTAGTTTAACGTTAGAACATCATTTCTTTTTTCGTCTGCTCCCTTTCAAATGATGCGGTGCTGTTTTTATAACCTTCTTTTCATCTCCACCCATCTTTGATGATACGCTTTTCTTCTTCTTCCTCATAACCTTCTTTTTTGTTGGTGGAAACTTGCCTGAGATTTCCTTCTCAGGTTCTGGTTGACTTGGAAGCATGATTAATTTTTCATAGTCCATCATCACCATCTATTACTAACGTTTAGCATTCAATCCTATTTATAGCTTTTTTGGTTTGAATATGATCATTGGAGCTTCATGTGGAAAGACGTCATTCTAAATCACACATCTTCATCAGTGGATTGGGTGAAATCACAGAGTAAATCTAAAATATATATTCTACGGAGTCACGTGATGACGCACTTTCCCTGCCAAAAACAATAGATTCGACCCGAAACAATAGGTCGAACGCCTGAAAACAATGGGCCGAAACGGCGAATCGGTGATCAATAAGGCTTTTTTCAATGGGGTTGCAAAAGGTTGAGACTTGCATGGAAAGGCTCCGTTTTTGGAGTAGGCAAAAGTTATCTATTTTTGGAAGCCTATTTTAAAAGAATTTTTGAGTTATTCCTTTAATTATCCTACCAATTGTGCTATCACGAAAAAACGACGGTTTACGCTGGCGAAACTTCCAAATTCGCGTCGCGAACTCCAATTTCGAAGAAGTTCGCTCTTCACGTGACGCGTTTCGCCTTTTGCTGCGATTTGATTGGCTCTTTCGTGACTTCACCTGAAAAGTCACGCGTTTTTCGTTATCATGCAAATTAGCCCTCGGGTTGAACAGCAGGTACTTTTGGAGAAGACGCGTGTTTTTGTTTTCAACACAAAGGATAACTGGGCGCCTTTCAAAGTGTTTTACGACCTGAATTATCTTTGTAAAGCCTTGCTAATTGTTTGAGAGACCTCTGGAAAATTACAGGAGACAATTGAGAACACAGGTGATAGTTTTGTTTTGTTTTTTGAGTGTGATAGTTTTAGTTTTTGTACGACCGCCAGTGTTGCTTCGGCATACTGTGACGCTTAGGCCTAATGTAAACAAAGTCAAAGTTTTAAAAACAAATTATGATACGCGATTATGAGGCGAGCGGAGCGAGCCAAACTATTGTAAGAGGAGTAGCGAGAGGCATGAGCGGGAGCGAATGCAGCGCACGAAGTGTGCCCTATCAGTCAATGTTTCTTGATAACAGATAGACAGGCGAGCGCAGCGAGCTAACCCATTGTAAGTGGGGTTGAAAGGGGCATGAGCGTGAGCGAATGCAGCGCACGAAGTGCGCCAACCACAGGCGAGCGCAGCGAGCTAACCCATTGTACGTAGGGTAGAAAGGGGCATGAGCGTTAGCGAATGCAGCGCACGAAGTGCGCCAACCATAGGCGAGCGCAGCGACCTAACCCATTGTAGTGGGGTAGAAAGGGGCATGAGCATTAGCGAATGCAGCGCACGAAGTGCGCCAACCATAGGCGAGCGCAGCGAGCTAACCCATTGTAAGTGGGGTTGAAAGGGGCATGAGCGTAAGCGAATGCAGCGCACGAAGTGCGCCAACCAGATTAAGCCTTTTTTACTTGACGGGCTGGGGCGAACGAGCGAAGCGAGTGATGACCCCTAGTATCCATATAATCTAGCAGTGGCGTCATTGTAGATATTAATAAATGTTTTTGGGGAAGATGGCATGATTTGCTGTGCAAGAAATCTGATTTGACTTCTATCTCTTGGATTTTTAAATAGAACTTGATATTGTGTGTTTAGAGCAAGATTTCTCATTTCGCTACATCTAGGAAATGGATTCTGCATCATTACAATTACGTTTATGTTAAGGTGAGACCTACCCTTTGTAAACAACTTCCCAAGGTCTTTAAAGTTTGCTATTTCATGCATTAGATCATCAACAACGATCGTTATCCTTTTCTTTGGTTTTTCGATTTCCTCATACAAGTTTTCAGGTAAGTCAACAATAAATCTGCAATTACCTGGAAAAATTTTCTCAATGCGTTCAAATAGTCCTGGTTGTTTTGTCCAGAGATCCACCACAGGTGTGGATATTGTCTGCCATTGTCGACGATAGCTCTAAAGTTTTGTAGCAGGTTTTCCACCCAAGTCGTCTTACCACTTCCACTAACACCAGATAATATTAGAGAAAAAGGCACTTTGAATCTCAGATCGTAAGTCATTTTTATAACACATTTCAACTAACATCATACTCCTTATATAAGAACATTGGAACTTTGTGACGTTCTTATAGCGTACAAGGGAATGCTGTTTCACATACTCTCAAAACCATCTTACTCAGAGTTTGTAATAAGCATCTTGATCTTTCTAGAGATTCTCCACTCAGCATTTCATTGTATAATCTTTCAAGCTGATCATTGTGATCGGAATGTTGTTTATGTTCATTCAATTCTTCAAGCATTGCTTTTTTGAATGATTCCTTCTCCTCAGCTAACATGTTTGTATTTGCATAATCAATGTGAAATGTTATGAACTTGAATACATTTGTTGCCATACAGTCTGCACAATGTTCAATATGAGGATCGATTTCGAGACGATTCGCCCCCAGACCATTTCGCCCCCTAACCGATTCGCCCCAATCCCTGGTCGATTCGCCCTCATCTCTGGTCGATTCGCCCTCGTCTCGTTACCAATTCGCCCTCATACCAGTTCGCCCCCTGCTGATTATATTTCTGAATTCTCCTATATATGAGATATAAATATAAATTAAGGATAATATTCGTTTTGTTTTAAAACACTTTCGCTAATAGTGTAAATTTGAACTTCATTAACAACAGGATTTCATTGAAGAATGTGTTGATAAACAAACAAGGGGACGCACTAACATATTTGATCTCTCTGGGGGCGAACTGACCAACACCGCAAAATCAATAGAGGGCGAATCGGTTATCTCGAGGGGGCGAATCAACCAACTTGAATAGGGCGAACTGGTTTGGGGGCGAAACGTCCTGTTACCTGAGGATCAATAATAGATTTGAAACACTTCTTACAATACTCCTTTGCTTTTCTTGAAATATAATTCAGAAGGATTGCTGAATATGCTACTTGAATCTTATCATTTGACAGTTGTTCAATTGATAACTTCATGTTAGAAGGTCTTTTTCTTTTAGATGATTTTACTACTGATTCATCATTACCCTTCCTTTTGGCTGATTTAACTGCTAACTCATCACTGGGCAGATCATCATAATCATCCTTCCTTTTAGGTGTGTCTTCAACATCATGAAGTGACAAATTGAGCAGTGCCTTTATCATTTCTTCATTAAGATTAATTCCAATCTTAGTTGGTTTCTCATCTTTCCACCTTCTCACACTCAGACAAAATTGTTGTGGTTTATCTCCATTTTCTTGAATGTAAATTTCCATCTTAACCATACCATCACGAACAACATCTGGACGACCTTCTAACACTTCTGTGTATAGTGATAGAAACTTTGTTGTTACTCTAGCATATGGCTTAGATATAACATTCACCTTCATGATTCTAGTAGACTCTTTGAATCCTTTCCTTCAAATTCAACCTGTCCATCTTCACTCACAGCAAGATTATCTTTGATTATAGATAACAAACACTTCAGTGTAATTTCTAAAAATTGTATGCTCTTTGTGAAAACCTTTTCTTTATTATTCCCCTCCAGAGTTAGAGCATATTTACCATCAATGAGTTTCTTTATGTAAAGGGAGGTTGTGACTAGGCCATCTCCACCTGTTCTGTATATTAGTTCCATTGGGAATTATTCTTGAGCTCTTATCTTCGCGAACTTCTTGTTTTGAATGAACTTTTGTTTGAGATTCTCTCATTTTATTCTCTACCACCACTTTCATTAACCAATCAACAATCGATTACATCATCGTTCAAATGTTCTGGAACCTTCTTTCAAAGTTTCTGGTTATTATTGAAAGGTGGTCTTAGCATTCGAAGTTCGAATGTTCTAGAACTTTCTTTCGAAGCTTCTAGTCATTACTGAAAGGTGGTGTTAGCATTCGAAGTTCGAATGCTCTAGAACTTTCTTTCGAAAGTGCCTGAGGTAAATTCTTCTACAATTTCTGTTTCAATTTTAATCATATCATTTAAAAATTTATCCTGATTCCACTCTATTAATTCTCCAGTTAAATAATAATACAGCAACTTCGCCAACCTTCCATTTCCATCAGGAAAAGGATGAATCCATAATAACAATGCTGTATATTCTATTGCATTATAGTAATGCTGCCTCTTTATTAATTGGTTTAATAAAATTTCTATCTGATCGGGTTTGCAATATTCCATGATCTCTGTTTCACTCATGCATGGACATCTTACACTATTTGCAAAGTTACCATGATATTCAGGTAAAATAAATTCATGTGTTTCTTTTACCATGTCAGTGTCGATTGTAAATCGAGTAATGTAATTTCTATCAAGCACAACCTCTATTATCCTTCTTAGATATACATAAGCATCCTCTAAATTTGTCATGTTTATACATTCAACTTTTAAAATAGAATGTAACATCTTTCTTTCTACTTTATTTAGATTAATTCTGTATACTCGATTCATTATGAATTATTCTCGAGCTCCGATCTCCACAAACTTCTCATTGGAAATGAGCTTTTGTCTTCTTTCCAACCAGCTTCCTTCGCATTCTCCCCTTTCGACCACCTTGCATTTTCCTTATAGCTGTGTCTAAACCATATCCAGCTGCAACGATTGCTCCACCTTTTGCAGCTTTCTTAGCTCCTCTCAATGCTATCTTCTTAACAGCTTGTTTACTAACTCGTTTTGCTATCGCTCTTCCACCCTGTCTTACAGCTTGTTTAATAGCTTGTCTAGCTGCTATACGTGCTATTTCCTCTCTCCTCTCCTTTCACGTTTCCGTATTCTATCCCTTTTATACTTTCCTTCGCCCGTCATTAGTTTAGTTGCTTCAACTCCACCATCATCCTTCAACATCTCGTCTATCAGCATTGATGCTACAACACTTGCTGCTATACTAGCCATGATTATATTATAGCTATTAAATTGTAGCGTTCCTCCTTCTTTTGTAATCTATTTCTTAAATTCTTCATCTGCATATACCCACTTATCGCCCTGTTTTTCGATACTCCGGCAGCTCTCCAAAATTCTCTGGTGATGAACTGTAGAGGTTTTGGTTTTTCCCAACCCTTTTTCCACATTGTTGGTTTTAACTCTCGCTGTAATCCTGGTAGTGGTGTTGCTGCAATAGCTGTTTTCACAATCCAATTTTGTATATTCTTAAAGAGCCCCTTACCTACAAGCGTCCTAGATCGTTTTCTGTTAGACTTCCCCTTCCGTGCATGTATTCGCTTCCTTCCCCTCCGACTTTGTGCCATTTCATTATTGTAATGATGCAGATTCCTTATATAGACCCATGCATACAAATAAAAACACGCATTTACATGAGGATATCATTTTGTGTAATTTCAACATCTCCCCATTCTCTAAGAACACAATCATATTTAATGTTATAAAGTAAACAATCTACCCATAACCTACTAATGTTGTATTGTTTCTTTGGCTATCTGTGAAAGGGGGAACGGGGAATCAGGGAGCGGGAAACGGGGAATAGGATCAATGATACCTTGAAAACACTATTCAATGAAAGTTTTTCTAATGGAAATGGAAACTTGGGAAAGTTTGCTGTGATACTCCTTTGGATAGAGAAGCAAATTATCTATCATCACACAAAGAAACAAGGCTATCTGTAAAAGGGGGAACGGGGAATCAGGGAATGTGGAACAGGGAATAGGGAAAAGGGGGAATATGACGTCACTCGATGTCTTATGACGTCATATTCCCCCTTTTTCAGATGTGAAAAAGGGAGAATCTGTAAAAGGGGGAATCTGTAAAAAGGGGAATCTGTAAAAAGGGGAATCTGTAAAAAGGGGAATCTGTAAAAGGGGGAATAGTTTGAAATTAACTCAAAAAGCCGCAATATTCATGTGGGTTTATAATTATTTGTACAGTGCTTTTGTCGTATATTACATGATTTATTATTACTCCCTAAACTGAGAATAAACAACTGAAACAGCAAACAATAAAATCTGTAACAACAAAAACAAAACAACAACAAAACGTGAACTCCGAATTTTTATCATTGTCATCATTAGAGCCTAAGCACAAACTCATATGAGGTACATTTCTAAACTAAACTAAAATAATCCAACTTAATGAAAAATAATAACGCAATAACAGCAACAACAAACCTATATAAAACAATATTGAAATGTCTTTTTCGTCATGGTGTGTGAAGCAAACAAGGCAAACCTTCCAAAGGAAACCATATGTACACAGACAACCAGAGTGCTGATTTTTTCAATCCTTAACAGAATGTCTTTACATTGCTTGTGTGCTCGTATGGCCCTTTTATAAGAATATATAGAATAGTATTGACTTTGGTATCTTAGCATCTAAGTGACTTTTTCCTCACGTTACTTGCTATTTCCTTTTCTTACTGAAAGGCATACTTTTGCAATTAGCGCCCTGTTGATTACACACATGTTACATTTAATTCCTCAATCATCAATCTGCCGCCAAGTTTGCAATGAAGGTTTACCCAGGTGAATTTTCACCTGTCGTGAAGTGAAATAGCACTATACCAGTAGTGTGGCATGATTTATTATTTGTCTCATATATAAACAAAAGTTTAAAAATGCAAAGGGTCCTACGGGTGTTGAACAATATATCAAATGAGTAGTGGGGTGACTCGAACCAGCTATTTTACACAGTCCGTCTTTGGTTTCATGTTTACTTTTAGAATTTCTAATTATAGAAACCATTACAAAGTGAAATACATTTATTTTCAATACATTAGATAGACTTCTAGAAATGTTTTTGGTTAGTTGTTAGTTGTTCACCTTGTTTGGTGGTTACATGTTATGTTTACAAAATGTGCTCGTTCAGTTTCACAGCTGTGTTATTATCTTTCTGTCAGCTTTTATATCTGACAGGCCCGGGTTTTGTTAGCCTGCGTGTAGTCTCTAAACAGTTCTCAGCCAATCTGAACAGTCTGCGATTTCAGAAAATTTTCTATTGTTTTGTGACTGTGGAACAACAATGATTAGCCAACTTTTTGGCTAACCAGCTGGCATTTTTATTGGCTGCGCTGCTCTTTATTGTCTTTGTGAATAACAGAACGGCGTAACTAATAATTTCGAGGCTATTTAACATTAAAATATCACACAATATATGACAAAAGCATTGTACAAATAAATTATAAACCCATGTGAATATTGCATCATTTTTCAGTTAATTGCAAACTATTCCCCCTGTTACAGATTCCCCTTTTTACAGATTTCCCCTTTTACAGATTCCCCCCTTTACAGATTTGAAAAAAGGGAAATATGACATGATAAGACATCGTGTGAAGTCATATCCCCCCTTTTCCCTATTCCCCGTTTCCCATTCCCTAATTCCCTGTTCCCCCTTTTACAGATAGCCTTGCTTCTTTGTGTGATGATAGATAATTTGCTTCTCTATCCAAAGGAGTATCACAGCAAACCTTCCCAAGTTTCCATTTCCATTAGAAAAACTTTCATTGAATAGTGTTTTCAAGGTATCATTGATCCTGTCTTTCCATTCATCTTCATTCACCGGAGAATCTTCAATCAGCAACCCATCTTCAGCATCCTTTGCTTGTGGTACATTACCCAAATTAACGCTTATTCGAGCAAATCCCATAAACTTGTGTAAATTCTTTTATACTTTCCCAAGATATATGCGTCAAACTTGAACCTTTTTATTAATGCCCATTACGTCTCTAAAATGTTCCTTCAAATAGACTATGTGAAGATGCTGAAGAATTTGTGAAGGAAATATTGTTGTGGAACTATTGTAATTTATATTTTATAAAGGTGAATCAATCGAAAGGATATTAGCAAATAGACTTAATTCACCTGCACTTAATTTAGAACTTTTAGGGGTTTGAAAAGCGATGCCACATGAGCCTGAGATAATATGTTAATATAATCAATTAAAAAACCTTCTGAAAAATTGGATTGAATTAAATTAATTTAAGTACTCCTGTGTCTTCTTGTCTACTTCACCTTGTGCATCTCACATCAAAGCGAGGCTGATCACATGATGCTACAAGATCTATAATGATGTCACGTGATGTTAGAGTAGTTAATTATAATGACTTCATACATCACGTGATAGTGGGCCAGAACCCCCCTTACACTCTACTCATTCGCTTACACTCATGCCCCTTTCAACTCCACTTACAATGCGTTAGCTCGCTACACTTGCCTGTCTACCTGTTATCAAGAAACATTGACTGATAGGGCGCACTTGACATGCTGCACTTGCTTGAACTCATGCCCCTTTCCACCCCACATACAACAGGTTAGCTCGCTGCACTCGCCTGTCTATCTTTTATCAAGAAACCTTGACTGATACGGTGCACTTAGTTCGCTTCATTTACTTATGCTCATCCCCCTTTCAACCCCAGGTACTATGGGTTAGCTCGCTGCTCTCGCCTGTCTATCTATTATCAAGAAACATTGACTGATAGGGTGCACTTCGTGTTTTGCATTCACTTACGTTCATGTCGCTTTCAACCACACGTACACTGTGTTAGCTTGCTGCGCTCGCCTGTCTATCTAGTATCAAGAAACATTCACTGACTGGGTGCACTGTGTGCGCTGCAATGGCTTCTGCTCATGCCCCTGTCAACGCCACCAACAATGGGTTAGCTCGCTGCACTCCCTGCCTATCTATTATCAAGAAAAATTGACTGATAGGGCGCACTTCGTGCCCTGCATTCGCTTACCCTCCTGTCCCTGTCAATGCCACATACCAAAATAGAATAAGATAAGTGCGTTGCTTCCTTTACAAGGTGGCTAAAAATCTTCAAAGCTGGTAACTGGAGATTAGGTTTCATATTAAAGTCACCTGCAATAATATCAATTTGCCGAGATCATATATTATAATCAAGTGACTTAGACAACAAGAAAAATGGCATATTTTGTTTTCTGTATAATAGCAGTGGCTTAAAGTGAAAACGTGCAATCTCTGGCAAAATTAAATTAAGGACAGAAAAGCCTTCTACACATGCTTTCTCAAAAACACTGTGTCTATGATAATTTGGCAGACTGGAAAATTTATTTTCAATATTATTGCAATAAAACAAGCAATCAATAAATCATCAATAGTACTTGGTTCAGTCAACTGTGTTTCAGTACATTGGATTAAATCAGAAGACTGGAATCTGTTATCTGATCTGATATCTCCTGCATGTGGTCTTAAAGACCTAACATTACAAAGAGTAATTGTAAGTAAATTATCTTTGTCTTCATTGACAACTTGATCTGAGAAATCAATGCTGTTATTATGTCTTAGATAGTGGTACTCAGAAGTTACTTTGTAATCTGCACTGATTGCATCACTATTAAACTGACCACTTAAATACTACCCTTGCAATGAGGTGACTAGCCTTGGTGCAGCACACAGCTGTCCAAGGTGGGATGCTTTTTGCTTCAATAAATTGAAGCTTGTGACTGCTTCCTACCTTGATGTTTAGATTATGTACAAGGCCCTTAGTCTTACTTTGGTTGTAACTTAGTATTTCTAATATATATATTCTGTCATGTCACGTGATGACGCACTTTCCATGCCAAAAACAATAGATTCGACCTGAAACAATAGGTCGAACGCCCCAAAACAATGGGCCGAAACGGCGAACCGTGTGATCACAAAGGCTTTTTCGCATGTGAGTAAATGGCAATGAAATTCACACAGAATGTTCAATTTATTAATTTAACCAGGGTAATGGATTTTATTTTTCGATTTTCTCCCGAATTTTTTAATTATTCCATTAATTATTCTGCTAATTTGTGCTATCACGAAAAAACTACTGTTTACGCTGGCGAAACTTTCAAACTCGCGTCCCGAGCTCCATTTTCGAACAGAGTATTCGCTCTTCACGTGACCCGACTCGCCTTTTCCTGAAATTTGATTGGCTCATTCGCGACTTCACGTGAACAGTCACACAATTTTCGTTATCATGCAAATTTGCCCTCGGGTTGCACAGCAGGTACTTTTGGAGAAGATGCGTGTTTTTGTTTTGCACGCAAAGGATAACTGGGTGCCTTTCAAAGTGTTTTACGACCTGAATTATCTTTGTAAAGATTTGCTAATTGTTTGAGAGACCTCTGGAAAATTACAAGAGACAATTGAAAACACAGGTGATAGTTTTTTTTGTTTTTCGTGTGAGATAGTTGTAGTTTAGGTGGTAGGCGACCGCCATTGTTGCTTCGGCATGCTTGCGACGCTCAGGCCTTATGTAAACAAACCCAAAATTTTAATCAACAAATTATGATAAGGGGTTATCAGGCGAGCGTAGCGAGCCAAACTGTTGTAAGAGGAGTAGGCAGAGGCATGAGCGTAAGCGAATGCAGTGCACGAAGTGCGCCGACCACAGGCGAGCATAGCGAGCTAACCCATTGTATGTGGGGTTGAAAGGGGCATGAGCGTAAGCGAATGCAGCGCACGAAGTGCGCCAACCACAGAGGCGAGCGTAGCGAGCTAACCCATTGTATGTGGGGTTGAAAGGGGCATGAGCGTGAGCGAATGCAGCACACGATGTGCGCCAACCACAGAGGCGAGCATAGCGAGCTAACCCATTGTATGTGGGGTTGAAAGGGGCATGAGCGTGAGCGAATGCAGCGCACCAAGTGCGCCAACCATAGAGGCGAGCGCAGCGAGCTAACCCATTGTACGTGGGGTTGAAAGAGGCATGAGCGTAGGCGAATGCAGCGCACGAAGTGCGCCAACCACAGAAGCGAGCAGAGCGAGCTAACCCATTGTACGTGGGGTTGAAAGGGGCACGAGTGTGAGCGAATACAGCGCACGAAGTGCGCCAACCACATTAAGTTTTTTTCACTTGTCCCCCTCCGGGAAGCGAGCGAACGCGAGCGCCCCCGGCTAGTTTTCATAAATACTGTGAGTTACACCTTTTGAGATTTGGCCTGATGACACAAGATAGATTGTTTGTCCATCTTCTCTACCTAGCATTGTTGCGTTATGTAGTCGTGCTGGCTCGTTTTCTACAAATATGTGTAAGGCATGTCTTGGATAATCATCAAAGGCTTTGACAAACTTTCACTCAAGTAAATTTTCGTCGGCTTCACCAATAACACCAATTCTAATGTTATTGAGAAGGTCTATGAGTGTTTTATCACTTTTTGTTTCATAAACTCGGTAAGTTCACACATTTAAAAGTTTTTCCACAAGGGGTGGATATTGTAAGTCACTGTACTCGGAATTCTACTCAGAAAACACAGGTTTTTGGAGAACAGGATGTAATTGATGCAAGTCTCCCAGAAGGACGACAGTTTAGCCAGCCGATGGTCTGTCTGATATGGGACCGAAAATTTCACTTAGCTTTTGATGAATGTTTTAAAGTGTTTGAAACCATGGAGATCTCATCAATAATGATAGCTATCACTTCAGATAGCTGAATTCTTAATATAGATCTCTTCTTGTCTGCACGTTTGGGAACAGTTAATCCATGTGATTCTATTGGAATCCCAAGAGCTGAATGAAGAGTACTTCCATTGATATTTATTGCTGTAACACCTGTAGGGGCCAGAAGAAGTACACTTTGTTTATCAATACAAGAACAACCATAAGCAAATGTTTTTGACAGAGCAGCATGAATGGTTTTAATGAGATATCACTTGCCAGTTCCTGCTCCACCAGTGATAAAAGATATAATTGACAAAGCTCAACGGGATACTGTGAAGCAAATTCTTTAAGTAACAATTCGCCAATGAATGAATCAAATTAATAGATTTTCTTTGGCGATTGTTTTATGATTGGGTAAGATTGTTCAAATTTTTAATCAGGCATCAAGTTTATTGCGGAGACAAATGCACTTCTTTCACTCAAAATTTGCCCATTATATTCAGTTTCCTGTAATGGATCTTCTTCTCTTGTATTTCAATTGAGATTTAATTTCAATCGATTCTCACTACGAAATGGATAAAATAACACAAGCAAATGATGAGCTTAATTTTCTGGGTCAATAACAGGGTTTGGGGTGGGGCACCTAACAATCTCATATTTTCAGTTGAAGGTATCACCTTGGGAGAATGATCCTGAAATTCAGGAATATTTATCTCATCAGGTAGAATTTCTGGTTGGTTATCAAGTACATATAAAGAAAGAAACTCTGCATAACAGACGTCATCTGGAATTGAAAATTTTCCACATTTTAAAATCTCATTTGGTCTATCCATATGACGTTGTAAATCATTGTGCTTGAAAACTTCTGTGTAGTCTTCATGGACTGCTTGTAGCTCCTCTTCCGATTTGAAAACCCTGTACCTTTTCTCAGGCAAATTTGCATTAAGGCGGGTTTACATGATCGTTTTTTGCCAACATTTTTTTTATTGGACTGCAAAGCTAAAGAAGGATCGTGTAAATGGCCAAAATTGTTGACTGGGATGCTGTTTTTAGTCCGCTTATCTGTTGGTAATCACCCATCATTGTAAATTTTATTTTGATTCAAGGTCAAAATAAAATCGCAACATCATTTTTTTCCACAGACGCCGACAATGCCTGATGTCATGTTTGACTCGGAGGGCTTCGAGAATCACAAAGTTGTGGTGAAATAAGAAACACTTGACCTTTAATTTGCTATTTCATCAACAGAACAAACAGGAATACTATATTTTCAGGTAAAGTATAACAGTTTATACGCAAAAGGTTTTTACACGAAAAATCAACAAGTGAATATATACATATAGCAACACAATTCAAGCTGAAGAACATATCTATGGGAAATTGAACCTTGAAATAATCGAATATTTTTAAATGTTTTCAACAGTTTTCCGTAGTACGGCTTTACAACTTCATACAACGCCCAACACTTTTATTACAAAACAGTGGAAAACAAAAAATTCAAAAATTTGAATTGTCCAAAAAATAAGCGGGGGGTGGGGGGGGGTTCATAAGCACCTCTGGGGCCTGGAGAAATTTTCAAAAAGAATCACTCAGCACCGACAGGCCATGGAAAATCTCTGGTTTTCAAAGCGCTTAGGTTCGTTGCTGATCGCTTCATCGGCCTGCCAGTTGGAACTTGTAGTGTCTTT
Organism: Sanderia malayensis; assembly: GCA_013076295.1. Lineage (NCBI taxonomy): Eukaryota > Metazoa > Cnidaria > Scyphozoa > Semaeostomeae > Pelagiidae > Sanderia > Sanderia malayensis. The sequence goes on from RQOL01000834.1 coordinate 83,647, forward strand.
GTGGTTAGCCCATATTGTAAAGGTCAAAACAGTTACCTAAATAATTTTTATATTTTTCAAAATGTTAAAACATTCTCTTTTGAATGAGAGGGAATTTGCGTGGCTTTGAGTGAAAGAAATTATAATTATTGGCGTTTTAATTACTCCACTTCGAAAAATTTTCGTAAACATTTTTAAGGGACCTCTTCGCAGTTTTCTTTTAATATTATTGCAAAACAATATGATATAGTCAAGCTTAGGGCCATTTCTAGACGCCATTTTTTATCAGGCGTTGCAATACTTTTGGAACTCCAGTGTACAATGGTTTTATTGGTGTTTCTTCGGCCTTTTTCTGTTAACCACATAAAATTTGAAATTTCATTCATTTTGCAGGCGTATGTCAAGCAACAAGAAAGCACTATTCAGAAAATGGTATGGTTATCTGCCGGGAATCAGACCATTGCTTGGAAAACACATAGAGATTTCTGTGTTCACTGCAACAGGTAACAATCAAACAAAACAGTGAATTCTTGAAGCAGTTAAAATTCATACCCGGAACATATATATGATTGAAAAGTCACCAATGAAATCAAATTTGCTATTTCTTGCGCAATATGCACAGAATGATTTACCTTTGGAAACCACTTTTGCCAAAATTATAAAGGAAGTAAAGGAGAAGTCCATTGGTGCACTGAGGACTTTAATTTTTCGCCAGACAAGAAGCCAAACTGCAATACTTTGGAAGATGCTTGAGGTTTGCCTCAAATCAAATGCTGATGGGTGCTGACAGAAACACTAGCTTGTTGATCAACTCCTTTCACAGTTTAAGTATGGTGCAAGATAATGATGATGACTGTTCAATGACTAGTTTACAATTTTCCTGTGAAGGAAGAACTGCTGTCTCTATCAATTCTACGATTTCATACATTTGATATGCGCATACGCAATTTCATTTTTCTGAATGGAAGAAATATTTTGCAAAAGCTTTGCTCTCTTGGTATTTTGGTTATTGATTTTGTGGTCTACGTTGTCTGCTCAACCCATTTGCTTTCCAAAAACTTAAACATGTTATACTGCCAAAAATCATGTCATATAAATTCAGTGTAGGCTTTCAACTTATTTTATACTTTCGACAAGCTTTCACTACATCTATGTTACTAGCATCCTGCCCTGTTTACATTTAGTTGTTCCCAATGTTTCTCTATCCAGTTGTAAAAGTAAAAGTCTCTCGTATCAAAATCAGCCAGCAAGTGTTTTCTAACATTAGTACTTGTGTATTGCCTCTATGGTTTTTCTTGAATTGCACAGTTTTTCATGAGGTCATTAACAATCTTTCTCACATCATTGGTAATACAGGCTTGTGTGTGATTCCAGATCTTCAATGCATTGCACACTGCTGGTCAAAATTATCCAAAAAATTCTTTGTAAAAGTAAGAGCTTTTGCAAACCTGTTTACAACTCTTCTGGTTATGGCATTGGGACGAAGATATCTAATATTGTTTTTAATCAAGTTGTTGTGATGCTCGACACACAAATCTTGTGGAATGTTACCGCCATCACTTGTTTTTGATTGATGAAATCGATAAATTAGGTCCTGTGAACAATCATCTTTCAAAATGCTATTAATTTTTAAAACTTAGAATTTACAAATGTCTAAAAATTAAATCTTAAAACATTAAATATACAAATAAAATTGAAAAATAAAAATGTATAAAAAGAGTTTTTATATCTATTTAAAAAAGAAATCAAAATGTAGTCCTTGATCCTCTCAAGCATAACAAACTAGATTTTATCAAGGTAAGGATATTTCAGTCCTAATGTCACTGATCACTTCGGAGTATTTTTTGTTCGATTTTGCAGATAACTTCAATGCAAGTTTCTTGTGAAAAATTTGGCATTCTTTACCCATAGAACCAATGATTCCAAAAACTAGCGGTGTAAATGTGGTCTGCTCTACTTCTATGATGCGTTGATTGTATGCTCTCTTTTCATCATTTTCACCATTTTTTATAAATTTTTCTGTTGTTAAATGACTTTGTGACTTGGCGTTCAGATTAGCCACTCTCACATCAAAGAACACAGGTTGTGCCAGTCGATAGAACCCTCTAGCCTTTATATCCAAGCAAGCATCATCTTAAGAAATAGAGGTAGATAATGACAATGCTTCACTAGTGAGGAGCAGCAGCAGTGGTTCATTTGTAACATCTTTGCACACTTCAGACAAAAGGCGAGCTTCAAGATCCCGTAAGATATTATGCCTCATGTGGATAAATCCACATTTTTGCAGTTCATGGCCTGGATCGGGTTAAAGAGTTGTTGGCAAGGGCATCGACTTGACAGTATCTTTATTGGCATAGTGTATCTCCAGGTATAAAGCATCTCGAAACTCCTCTTTGTTTAATACAAAACCCCCCTCTTCTAAAGGGAGAACATTCAACCAGTTGGATGCACCTTTGTCCTTTGCAATTGTGACTGCCCTTTTCATGGTATTTAGAAGCTGGTCTTCCAGTTCTGAGGCTTTATTTTTGAGTTGTTTTATTCTTTGGTTCTTTAAATTTTTTGCAATCTCTTTAACCTCCTCCTCTTTTGGAATTTCATCTATTTTCTTTTTAATTACCAATGCTGCCAGAGGTGCAAATGCCATTAACTTGACACAGCAAGTACAATGCTTCCAGGACATACTTCTGACTTCTCACTTTATCATGTCTTAAATGCATTGTGCAATACATTGTATTCTTGCCCATTGCTGATTTGGCATTGAAAAAATGGTCAAATCCATACTGGAAAAAAGAATGTTATGTGTTAGACAGCCTTTTACTTACCCTGACATCCACAGCATCTGGTACTTGTCCCTGTGCGAAAAGTTTCCTACCGAGAGCGTATATCCTGGTAGCTAGGCAAGCAGACAGATAGACAGGTACATAGTAGATAAATACTGTACTGTAGGTATGAAAATTTATGTCTGCTGTCAGAAACTTGTCCATAAAATTTCACTAACCTGAAGTAGTTTCATACCGCCATGAAAATCTGCTATTTGAAAATGAATTCCTTCCGGGCGTTCCTTTGCATCAAATCCATAACTGAACTGCAGGAAAATATTCACCCTTCTCTCGACAGTGCCCTGGTCTCCAACTATTGCAGTTTGAGTGTAACATTTCTCCCCAGTTGATATCTCTTTCATGGGCACACATTTGTTGTGAAGTGTCTTTATTGCCTCTTGCATACCAGCAGCTTCGCCAGGATTAGTATAAAATAAACCAAGAGATTTCTTAGAGATCAAACATATGTACTGTATGATGATACTGAATATAGTTACATTGATTTGGAAGGTCTTAACAATGCTTTGAGGTAACTTGTGAAGCATTAATTAATTCAACTATATCTTTCCAATACATTCTGGCATTTGAAGAAAAGTGAATTTAGTTTTCAATTATAAATTTTGTCAAATTTTTAAAAGTGGGGGTATTTGCCCCTCATACCCCCATGGTCATGACACTGAATTTATCATTTGCAGGGTTATTATGCAACACTGAAATTGGCCCAAAATTCAAATTTTGTTGGAAACAATGTCTCAAGGGCAAACTTGGCTTTTGGGATACCCACCAGTTACTGAACCATGTTCAAATGTCCAAAAAAGGCAATTGCAATAGAAAATTCAGACTTACTGCATCATTGTACACACGACAAGCCCATTTTCTTTGAGGTGAAAATGTTCATTTCTATGCATTGGGGAAAACGGAAATTAAACAGATTTGCATTTTATCATTGTGTAAAATCTGGTATAAATAATAGAGTATGGTCAAACTTGCTCTGTCATTTTTTTCCTGGTCTCTCCAGAATATTAATGCCTGGTGTGCTGTGTTGAGACTTTCTGCAGTCCTTCCAAGTAAGGTATGTATTGGCATGCAACTCTTTCACATAGGTTGATATAGTTCTGCTGTTGAAGCTTGTTCTCTTGTGCACTAGGGATGAATATACCATTTTCCAAGTTTCCAATTTTTCTTGGCAATACTTCATGCTCTGTGATAAAACTTAATCTGTTTTCTATTGAAACAACAGGAACCCAGTGTTCATCCGAATTTTGGTTTTTTTTAGTCATGTCATGGACCAGCGATTTGAAATCAAAATTGTCAATGATGATTTTCCTATTTAACATTGGAATATATGATTACTCTTTTAACATTTCATCATGATTATGACCATATTGGTCCATTTTTTGAAGGAAAATGTGCCATCTTGCCAGTCGCAATGCTTTCAATATAGCCAGTATACTCTAGAATGGAAAAATTGAAATAGCTGTAAATAATAAATCCCAGAGTTGTCGATTCAAAATTTTGTCCAAAGAGAATGCAACAGTAGATATATTTGTTAATAGCAATCCTGTATTATGAGCCACCTCCACTTTCACAAAATGGCCCCTCAGTCATTCTCTGAACGGTATTGATACGAAAAGACTATCCAAAATTTATACAATTGTCCAACATCAACGTAAAAGTAATTTTTGGACTTGACAAACAAATTTACAAAATGTACAAAAAAAATGCTTATCATTAGCTGTATGACAGTCATGCATGGGTATCTGTTTTTCAAACATATCACAGCTGCCATGCATGTGGACTGCTTCAAAAAATTTATATTTTGACTGCTTTTTCCCCTGTGACTTGCAGCTGATTTCAAGACACCATGAAATAGCAGGGCTCTTCTCTGCAAATCATGTTAAAATTTTCGAAAGCTGAATTTAAAAACATCTTCTTTTCCCCTCATTCTTATAATTCTGGTTGACTGAGCTCTATTTTCAGAGCCGTTGGGCCCATGTACAGTCATGCTCAGGTCAAGAAAACTTGCATATTTTTGGGAATAGTCCCATCAGCACACCAAGGTTCTTTTGCTGAGAACTGTAAATGGTCGTCTGTAACCCGAGCACCACCCCATGGCGTTGACCACCTTGCGAGATGCTCAACTTGCTCACTTTAATTCCTCCTGCCATTGCCAAATAAAATATTCACTGTTGTTTGAGAAGAAACACAGATTTTGCTTTCATTTTCTTTCTGGGGTCACACATGCAATTTAAAATGTCGGAGAAAGAGAAAATGTTGTTCTTTTTATTGATTGTTTATTTGTTGGAAGAACGAAGAAGAATTTTTATGAGAAGGGTGATGCTTGCTGGTTATGCACTGTCTGTATCTATGCAAACAGAAATAAGATTAGCTGCTGTCCGCTAATTTGCGGATTTGTACAAGGAGAGAGAGGCTTGGAGTTTCCATAGACAGTGAACGACTTCAATGTATATCTTCAGGCTGATTTGAACACAAGCAAGGATTTGGATCCACACTACTGGATGTCTCATTTTAGAATGAGTCACCACACTTTTGATTTGATTTGTGCAACCGTGTATCAATACATGGTCAAAGAATCTAATCGAAGGCAAGCTATTCCCATGCCAAAGAGAGTAGGTGTTGTATTGTGGTGGCTAACTAATGGTAGATCTGTAGAGCAAAACTTCGGAATTTCATCCTGGATTGTCGATTGAATAACTAAAGATTTTGTCTGTGCCCTTTTGCATCTTAGAAATAATTATATACGATGGCCTCAAACAGATGAACAATGTGCTCTCAAAGTGTAAATGGTTTTAAAACTATTTACACTTTCAACAAGTAAATAGGTCCATATTACCTAATGTTTTTGCAGCTATTGATGGTACTCATGTTCAAATAATGGCACCCAATAACAGCACTGTTGACTTTTTTGATGAAAAGCAGCGTTATAGCATTGGCTGACAGGGAATCTGTGATGGAAACTGTCTGCAGGATATCTAGGTTCTGTTCATGATTCTCATATTCTACGTAACACATTGATTTTTCATGAACCTATTAACAATGGCACTATTTTAAATACACCTGTATTTAGAATAAAAAACAAAACATTCAGGCCATACATTATGGGTCACTCTTCATATCCACCATTAGATTGGCTACTGAAACCATTTCCTTTTTCAAATTACATGGATCGCAGGCAGCGAAGATTCAATTATTGTCTCTCCAAAGCTAGAGTCTCCATAGAAAGGGCATTTGGCACATCGAAGGAGCTATGAAAGAGGTCAAATTTTGATCATTTCCCAACCAATGAGAAATGAGAGCCAGGGTAATATCTTCAAATCGAGACGACTGGATGACAAAAGTTTCAGGGATGCCCAGAAAAAGAAAAGGGGCATTTGTCGTATTTGGTTGGTGAAAAATCAGTCTCACTGATTTTTTAGTCCTACATTGCTCAGTATATTATTTTATTATAATAACCAGCTTATTTCCGTGATATAATCGAAATAAAAACATTACTGGTTGGTGAATATTATTACAAAGCAATGCTTTGATTGTGAAAAAAGAAATTAGAATGTTTTGAACAGTCCTCCCAACAAAAATAACTGGCTCTGGTTCAGTTCTCTTCAAGCTGCGCAAAGCAAAATTGATTGATGTTGTTGTTTTGCTTTGTTATTCAGGCTTCTGATACTTCCTCGACGAAGGAACATATTTAGACAAATGATTTTGAAGAAATGAAACACTGTTTTTTTAGTTCTTCCAGTTCATTATATTATTAAATCATAATAACCATGAATAAAATCATTACTTCCTGACAACTAAGGGGCCTCCCATGCATTGTGAAATAAATGAAATACCCCTGTTTTTATAAGAAATTGTCTGTAAGAAACGAGTCACAACAATCAGAAGTTTGGTTATTATTTGAGGTGTCTCGTGCTGGGATTGGTAAAAATCTCTTTGTTATAAACTTATTTATTAAATTCTAAAAAATCTCTTTGTTATAAACTTATTTTTTAGACTCTGGTACCAAGCATATAAAGACTCACTTTGAACAATTTCGCAATTTTTCTATCTTTAATGGGTTGTGTCGGTAATGGTAGAAATGTAACATAAGTAAACTGTTTGTCTATGACTGGTACATTAATATCCGTGTCTTGTCTGCTCTATTTGCAATTCATTGTTGCGAAATAAACCGTGTCAAAACAATAACAATAGCAGTACAAAATTACGCAATCTCTGAAACAAATTTGCAAAACGATCTTCAACAAGTTCACGTATATAAAGTTAATCACATGTTATTCATTAACTTGTGATTTGCGAATAAACATTCATTAAGTTTGCATATAAACTTGCTCTAGTTTATATGAGCGATATTTCTATAATACACAGTAATTGCAGTTGTTTAGTTTTGAAGACATATTTAAAACTATGGCTACTTTCCAAACTTCAACTCAAAATTTGGAAGAATTTGAAGACCATACAGGACGTGTGGAACGTGAGAATATTGAGAATTTGCATGGTGAATCAAATGGGCAAGACCTGGATGTGCAAGAAGAGAGGGTATGAGAGGCTTGCTTTTGATTCCTTTATATTGTAATTTGTTATTTCACTTCATGTGATGTATAAGTTCGTTTTCGTTTATTCAAACAAATTTAGAGACAGCGTGGACCAGCAACAAAAACATACATGAAGAGCCTGGGACAACAAAACAAAACAAATAAAAACCATTTCAAGAGCTTAGAGAGAATTGTAGTGCAATTTTAGTATCAAGATAATTTGAGCAATTCCAAAAAAGCGTGTACTTGATGAATAAAATATGTTCCTTTTCAGCTATCTAATTGGTTTTCACTTACTGCGTTGCCAACTGTTGCCTTATCGCTATACACAGATAAAGACAAAAATGTCCATGTCAAATGGTTTGGTAAGTGCTGCAATAGATTTCCTAGAAAGCAATTCACCAGCACCAAATTGAAATAACATTTTGTATTGTTAATATGTTTAAAGTATAGGCTACCTGTCTGTCTGAAAAAATAAACAAGTAATTCAGATATACAATTTTCAAATATTTTCAGGTGAAGAAGAATTTGATGAATTTGCAAACAATTCTGCAGTTGCAGCAGAGTTCAAAAGGCTGGCTTTTAAAGCCATGCAGCGAAAACTGAATACCGAGCAACCGCCAGTGAAAGCTCAAGTGCAGCCAGCAGGTCTAGGTAAACAATTGTTATTTTCATCATATATTTTTTAATAGTGACTATCGGGAAACTATCTTTTGGATTGTAATCATTATTTCATTGTTTCGTCACTCCGTCAAATGAAAGTTCGTTCGTTTCAGATATTGACCGTTACCTTCTTGTCGCCTTCAGAAACACTGATGTTTTTAGAATGCAAATAGACGAAAAGCGCAAGCTAATTGTTCAAGCAGTACAAGGAAATGGTAATGATGCCTGCTGGCGTCACTAAATTCGTTGATTTGCAAGTCTAATATATATATTCTACGGAGTCACGTGATGAAGCACTTTCCTTGCCAAAAAAATAGATTCGACCCGAAACAATAGGTCGAACACCTCAAAACAATTGGCCGAAACGGCGAACGAGGTATCCATAAAGGCTTTTTTCTGAGGCCCTTAATCTGCCCTATTTTTAAGTGAGCTGTTCCTTGCCGGCTGAACCAGAAAGTTATCTATATGAGAGCTTACAGTTTCGACTAAAAGATTAGGAAATTCTTTGTTAAAGTTTCACAAAAAAACGACGGTTTATGCTGGCGAAACTTCCAAATTCGCGCCGCGAAATCCATTTTCGAACAAAGCATTCGCTCTTCATGTGACGCGTTTCGCCTTTTGCTGCAATTTGATTGGCTCTTTCGCGACTTCACGTGAAAAGTCACGCATTTTTCGTTATCATGCAAATTAGCCCTCGGGTTGAACAGCAGGTACTTTTGGAGAAGACGCGTGTTTTTGTTTTCAACACAAAGGATAAGTGGGCGCCTTTCAAAGTGTTTTACGACCTGAATTATCTTTGCAAAGCCTTGCTCTTGCTGAAAATTACAGGAGACAATTGAGAACACAGGTGATAGTTTTTTTCTGTTTTTTGAGTGAGATGGTGAGTTTTTGTGCGACCGCCATTGTTGCTTTGGCATACTGTGACGCTTAGGCCTAATGTAAACAAAGTCAGAGTTTTAAAAACAAATTATGATACGCGATTAGGAGGCGAGTGGAGCGAGCCGAACTATTGTAAGAGGAGTAGGCAGAGGCATGAGCGGGAGCGAATGCAGCGCATGAAGTGCGCCAACCACAGGCGAGCGTAGCGAGCTAACACATGGTATGTGGGGTTGAAAGGGGCATGAGTGTGAGCGAATGCAGCGTACGAAGTGCGCCAACCACAGGCCAGCGTAGCGAGCTAACCCATTGTGGGTGGGGTTGAAAGGGGCATGAGCGTGAGCGAATGCAGCCCACAAAGTGCGCCAACCAAAGGAAGTTCTTTTCACTTGCTCCCCTCCGGGAAGCGAGCGTACGCGAGCGCCCCCGCCTAGTATTATCTTAAAATGCATATCAAACCTCTTAATCATGACATGTGGCTTTTCCACAGACCCCCGAAAACGAATGCTCTGGCATAATGCAATCCCCGTACACTGGTGGCCCATTGACACCGTTCCATTCAGATCTCCTAACAAAAGCCCCAAGCTGAACGTAATGGAGTTAGACATAATCCTCCAAAATTTGCAAAGCTATATTCTGGAGAATGAAGATGTTAACGTTGCCGTTCACCGCGATGAAGCAAGAGAAGAGCCAAGAGAAGGAAGCGATGAAGAGGATGGCGGTGCCGAGAGAGGGCAAGAAGAGGAACAGAGGCAGCAAGGTGAAAACACGAGAGGTGAGCGACGTGAAGAGGGGAGAGGTGAATGTCATAGTGAGAGTACAGAGGCAGAACAGATAGGAGAACGGGGGCAGCAAGGTGGAAGCACGAGAGGTGAGCGACGTGAGGAGGGGAGAGGTGAATGTGATAGTGAGAGTACAGGGGCAGAACAGAGAGGAGAACGGAGGCAGCAAGGTGAAAGCACGAGAGGTGAGCGACGTGAGGAGGGGAGAGGTGAATGTGATAGTGAGAGTACAGAGGCAGAACAGAGAGTAGAACGGGAGCAGCAAGGTGAAAACACGAGAGGTGAGCAACGTGAGGAGGGGAGAGGCTTAAAAAGAAAGCAGAGCAAGCCTAAAGAGACAAAAGAAAAGTCGAAAGTCCGTTGCTCAAAAGCAAGTGATTGAGTTCAAAGTGATACATTTGGAATAGATGATGAGTCTAACCACGCAGAACTTGCTTTTTTGGAAATGATGCTAAACAGATGTGGGGTTTGTATGCTAGCAATATTAAAAGATATTAATTAAAGCAAGAAAATTTCCACACTAAATTATATCACTCGATAACGGGTCAAGCCTGAAACGTTGTAACAATCTTTCACATAACTGATTTTTATTCGCTAAATTATTTTATTGCAGAATTTTCACACCTCTGTCATCATTCGTCACAATTTTAATTTTGTTATAGAAAACAGAATGGGATATAGATGCATATGAGGGACATCTGGAAGCACTTCAGAAAGTTCAGAAGCGAATTGCTTGAATTGTTAAGATTTCTTCTGGATAATCCCAATATTTTCAAAATAACAAGAAACCAAGAAAGTCTGCCAATAGAATACTGGTGAACATACACTCAAATTTACAATACGTTTATTGTGAAACTAGTTGATATCGGAAATCTTCGGTTCATAATGATTAACAAGGTTCTGGAATAACTCTCATTCAAAATTTACTATCTATTCCGCAGGTACCGTCATTTTCTACCAACCAATGTGCTTGAACAAGGGCTACAGCCCATTCAGGTCACTGGAGATGGAACATGCTTTTATCGATCCATGGCAATGCTTTTGTTTGGAAAAGAAAGTGCATGGGCATGGATAAAATTGGCAGCAATTCGTTATGGACTAGAGCACGAAGATACTGTTTTGACAAAGGTAATATGAGTAATGAATAGAAGTAGGTCTCTAAGACTATTGGCATTTCTGTATAGCGCAATATGAAAATGGGCAAACGAGTAGGCTGAAAAAGGGACAAGTTTTGGCCACGCATGAGCATCCTATCTTATTATCCATCATTGAAATCAAGTGTAAATCAATGAATAAGACTTTACACTTGGTTTTGCAAATAAAGATTTCTTTCACTCCCGTTCCTGTTGTTTACAAATAGCTGATTGGGCCAAAGAGGGTCAAATTTTGATCACGCATGAGCCAAAATTGATACATTTGCATCCTATCTTATTATCTATCATTGAAATCAAGTATAACTCAACGAATAAGACTTTATACTTGGTTTTGCAAATAAAGATTTCTTTCACTCCCGTTTCTGTTGTTTACAAATAGCTGATTGGGCGAAAGAGGGTCAAATTTTGTCCATGCATGAGCCAAAATTGATACATTTGCGTCCTATCTTATTATCTATCATTGAAATCAAGTGTAACTCAACGAATAACACTTTATACTTGGTTTTGGAAATAAAGATTTCTTTCACTCCCGTTTCTGTTGTTTACAAATAGCTGATTGGGCGAAAGAGGGTCAAATTTTGTCCACTCATGGGCCAAAATTGATACATTTGCGTCCTATCTTATTATCTATCATTGAAATCAAGTGTAACTCAACGGATAACACTTTATATTTGGTTTTGCAAATAAAGATTTCTTTCACTCCCGTTTCTGTTGTTTACAAATAGCTGATTGGGCGAAAGAGGGTCAAATTCTGACCACGCATGAGCCAAAATTGATACATTTGCGTCCTATCTTATTATCTATCATTGAAATCAAGTTTTCATCTTTTGTCTTTCAATGATAACAATATGAGATAATGGGAGATAAGAAGGCCGTTGCCTTATCAATTCTTACCGTTGTTTTTAGGCGTATTTCAAAGTTGTACTTCTCGCTACCGCCGCAAAAATCATTTTCTCCAAATTTATAACAGACTTTCCATTCCATTGGTAAAGGCGCGCAAGGAATCTGACAATAGCTCATTAGGTAACGTTTGCAATTTCTCTCTTAAAAGGTATTCGCTCAAACTAAACAAGAAAAGTTTGATATATCTAAATCCAGTTTATTGAAGTAGAAGTAAATACGAAATATAAACTATTTAGATGCTGCAAGTACATGTTGAAATGTTGAAATGTATGTTGAAATCTCCAGCAATAACAAATTTCTTGTGGCTTGCAGTTTGCATTTCAACCAATTCATGGAATTCTTTAAAAAATGTACCTGATGCCTCATAACTCAAACGATATATTACAATTAACATTATTGATGTTTGTTTTTTAGGAGTAAGTTGGGCAATACAACATTCAAATGTCAAATACTGCTTCACTTTAACTTGCTTATGAGCCAAGCTACTTTTTAATAATATGCCTACCCCTCCACCTTTGCTCTTTGACCTACCCTGACGATGTGTATGGTAAATATTGTAATGATAATCCTTAAAAATTGCACTTACACTACAACTTGAACTTTTCAACCATGTCTCAGTTAGAAAAACAAAATCAGGTTCAAAATCCATAACATGTTCCATAATTGATGTCACTTTATTACCCAAAGATTGACAATTGAAAACTAAGAACTTTAATAGGTTGCCTCTTTGGTCAGCAACATGTTTAAAGATGATTCCTTCTTACTCTTACCTTTCAACATCGTGGGACAATCTATGGAGTATGCTGGGTGATTCCATGATTCAGGGGTACAATTTGCGTTTACACAATTTATACATTTTTTCACATTACTTTGGCATTCTCTTGTATCATGATTTTCGGTGCATTTAGCACAGACGGGTAATGTAGAAAGGCATTTTGCAAAAAAGTGGCCCAATTCTTGACATTTATTACATCTGCTGACGTGCAATTGGTCATATACCTTACACATTTGTGGTCCAAAAATTAATTTATCACCATGTGTTTGAATACATTTCCGAACACCTATCGACACTCTTGCAAATGCTTGAAACACAGTATTATCCTTTTTAACCGGTTTCACTTTAAATATATTCAGCTGTTCCGCTTGGCTCTTTGTTGTTAACGCAGGAATCAAATAGGGATTTTGCTGTAAAATGATATTATAAACTTCTTTCGTTGTGTAGTCCTTACTCAATCCTACAATCGATACAGTTGTGAATTTATTTTTTGGAGCTATTGCCTGAATGTTGTTTGCTATGGCCCTATCCTTCAACCTATCTCTCTCTTCCTGAGAACAGCAGGAAACAACAACATTTCCTTCCCTGGCTTGGAATGATTTGTTAACCTGTATCTCACTATCAATAACTAGCTTTTCAAGCACTTGTCTCTTGTCTTTTCCATCGTTATGATCACCCAGTTCTTTAAAATTTTATCATTTGTCCAACTACATGAATGTTATTTGGAGTCACTAATTTTTTTATTTGCGAAAGCTCATCTTTTATAGAATTAATGTTTTCTTCCAGTTTGGCAACTCTTGTCTTCTCCGTCTCTGCTAAAGAAACTTCAAATGTTGTAATACAAGGATCACAAAGAAAAAGAAAATTCTTCTTTGTAGATGTGGCATTCAACAATTTTATCAAAGATGAGGTGCCCCTTTTTTCCTCGGCTGGTTGACATGGACAAGACGAATGAAGCTTTATGTTACGAATTCTACATATTGTTATTTCAAAATCCAAGATTAGTTTTTTACATGAAGTGCAGATGCCTTTATCATCAACCATAAAAGCCACCATTGCAGGCTGAAAAACTGACAAAAAAGAGAAAAATTTTTATACTAGATTCATTAAAGGAGGGAAATATAAAAGAAAATTTTTATGTTGAAAAGGTTTATTTACAATAAAATGTTCCACACTGTGTGATTTACAATAAAAGAGAGAGGTACAAAATTAAAACAACGTCTATATACAAAAAAAAAAAAAAAAATTCCTTCTCTAGGTATAGAACTTTGCCTCCAGGCGACCTTCAAAGGAAACTTCTTCCTTATTCTGTTGCTCAGATCAATATTCGTTTATTTCTGCAGCCAACTCTGTCTCCACAGCTAGGCCCTCTACTTTTTAATATACACTTAATGAGCATAAGTTACGCACCACCGGATAAAAAATGGCGTCTAAAAGTGGCCCGAGGGCTGAGCAAGAAAATTTACATAAAAATATATAAATACCAAACGGCCTTCAATAGCGGATTTCTTTAGCAGAAATATACTCAGAATTTCATAAATTTTCAAGTGACAACATAATTTAAACTATATCATATTATTTTGTAATAATATTTAAAGAAAACTGCGAAGGTGTCTCTTAAAAAATTTTCACAAAAATTTATTGAAGTGGAGTAATTAAAACGCCAATAACTATAATTTCTTTCACTCTAAGCCACGCAAATTCTCTCTCATTTGAAAGAGAATGTTTTGAAATTTTGAAAAATGTAAATATTTTTCATGTAACTTTCTTGACCTTATATAGTTTTCAGTTTCAGTCTTTGTTTATCATTTTAGGAGGGTGATTTGACAAAACCTATTTTTCCGTAATTTTTTTTCCAGAGTAAAAAAAAGACGGTTAAGCGCCATAACAAAAAATCCGACATGGATATTCCTATAATTTGTTTCAAATACTATAATTTTATATAATTTTCAAGGGCTTCATACTTTCTGAAGTTAACAAAAATTTTATTTTATAAAACCCACTCTGAAATTTGAAAAACAAAAGATGTGCTTCCCTAGTGGTAAACAAAGACTGAAACTGAAAATTATATAAGGTCAAGCCAGTTACATGAAAAATCTTTACATTTTTCAAAATTTCAAAACATTCTCTTTCAAATGAGAGAGAATTTACGTGGCTTAGAGTAAAAGAAATTATAGTTATTGGCGTTTTCATTACTCCACTTCGATAAATTTTTGTGAACATTTTTTAAGAGACACCTTCGCAGTTTTCTTTAAATATTATTACAAAACAATATGATATAGTTTAAATTATGTATTCACTTGAAAATTTATGAAATTCTGAGTATATTTCTGCTAAAGAAATTCGCTATTGAAACCCATTTGGTATTTACATATATTGTTATGTAAATTTTCTTGCTTAGGCCTCGGGCCACTTTTAGACGCCATTTTTCATCGGGTGGTGCGTAACTTATGCTCACTAAGTGTATTATTTAAGTTTTTAGGTTTCCCAAGCTATGTACACAAGTAGGAGAAGAAGTAGGTGTCCTGGCGCACGCATGCGCAGTAGAATGTGTTAAGATCACGCATGCGCGTGAATCTTCGAGAATTGAAAAGAGCATCAACAGTAAAAAATAATCGAAAACGACAGGTTGTGGAAAGTTAGTTTGAAGTTGCAAAACATCGTCAAAGCTGATAAAAAACCCATAAAAAGCTTAATAACTAAAAAACGGTTTTGTTTATGAAAAAGATTTTTACAGCAATAAAAAGAAAATCTCTTGATTATCTTGAATGAATTATTTCATATTTTTCATGCACTTATAAGATGATAAGAATTTGTTAAATAAATCGCAAGAAAACAGAAAAATATCAAGGAACTGGCAAATTCACGTTATCAGCTCGAGATTGAATTCAAAGAACCAATCAGAAACTTTCGAATGCGACGTTCGAATGTACGCGTCAAATCTCTGTCATGAGAAATGGGAAATCAGAAATTTCTAGAACTTTTCCGAGGGGAAATCCCCTGACGTCACATTGAAAGATTTTCTAGAAACAGAAAATCTCTGCAATCTGATTGGCTGATAGCCAAGATTTCGAGTCACTTTAAAACAAAACTTGAAATGGACATTATTCAAAACAAAATGTGCAAGCTGTTGAAGAAACTATTTTAACACGTTTCAAGAAGAAAGACGCCATGAAAAAGAGACCATTTTCTGCATTAGCAAACAATAATATCTAAACCTTTTTATAAGCATTGTTATATCCTACTATATGGAAATGCTGGAGTACTATTAAATTCAAGTTCATTCACAGCAGCATCCTCAGAATCACTAGCTTCCTCTTCTTCGTCATTCTTTGCTTGACGTATGATGAGATATTTTCTTTTCTCAATAGCATAATCTAAGGCCTCTTGCATATCCATATCATCTTCCCTCTGTGCTTTTTGCATCGTTGCTATAACTGCAGTTACAACAGCATCATTTTCAACACTTCTATTATATAAAAATCTACGTTTGAAAACTTGCAATATGTTTTCATCTTCATCCACTTCCTTACGCATAGAAGGCCATACATTCCCTAAAGGAAGATCCTCATCAGTGTTGACAGCTTCATCATTATCATGATCACTTTCAACTTCTATCTCATCATCTGAGTCAGACTCTTCACTGCTCTCCTCGTGCATCTCTTCTTCATGTCGTGTAACATTACTTTTATACTTGGAAGAAAATTCACATTGATCACATTTATACTGACTCATGGCTAGCTGTTTACTTATACTTACCAACTAACTCTTAAATCCCTGAATTCTAGAGTCTCAACTCGCTTGATTTTATAGATAAGTTCCTCCATTCAATATGATACGGGAGAGGGACTGAATGATATTTCCGAATAAACAGAACTTAATCCTTGGATAATGCTAACTAATCCTGATTAATGACTACTCCATTCTAGCTAATCATTCCTAGTCATTACCTTCTCAATACTTGATCCTCAATACATCCTTGATTATCATTCCTAATCATTACCTGATCATTAGTTGATCCTTCACTGATCCTTATTAATCCTTACCAATCATACCTATTCATTACCTGATCATCAGTAGATCCTTAACTGATCCTTGATAATCCTTACCAATCATACCTATTCATTACCTGATCATCAGTAGATCCTTAACTGATCCTTACTAATCCTTACCAATCATACCTATTCATTACCTGATCATTACTTGATCCTTAACTGATCCTCACTAATCCTTACCAATCATACCTATTCATTACCTGATCATCAGTAGATCCTTAACTGATCCTTGATAATCCTTACCAATCATACCTATTCATTACCTGATCATCAGTAGATCCTTAACTGATCCTTACTAATCCTAACTAATCATTCCTAATCTTTACCTTATCATTACTTGATCCTTGACTGATCCTCACTAATCCTAACTAATCATTCCTAATCATTACCTTATCATTACTTGATCCTTAACTGATCCTCACTAATCCTAACCAATCATACCTATTCATTACCTGATCATCAGTAGATCCTTAACTGATCCTTGATAATCCTTACCAATCATACCTATTCATTACCTGATCATCAGTAGATCCTTAACTGATCCTTACCAATCCTAACCAATCATACTTAATCAGTACCTTATCATTACTTGATCCTCACTAATCCTTACCACTCATAATTAATCATTCCTAATCATTACCTTATCATTACTTGATCCTTAACTGATCCTCACTAATCCTAACTAATCATTCCTAATCATTACCTTATCATTACTTGATCCTCACTAATCCTAACTAATCATTCCTAATCATTACCTTATCATTACTTGATCCTTAACTGATCCTCACTAATCCTAACTAATCATCCCTAATCATTACCTTATCATTACTTGATCCTTAACTGATCCTCACTAATCCTAACTAACCATTCCTAATCCTTACCTTATCATTACTTGATCCTTAACTGATCTTTTCTAATCCTAACTAATCATTCCTAATCATTACCTTATCATTACTTGATCCTTAACTGATCCTTTCTAATCCTAACTAATCATTCCTAATCATTACATTATCCTTACTTGATCCCTAACTGATCCTCACAAATCCTAACTAATCATTCCTAATCATTACCTTCTCATTACTTGATCCTTAACTGATCCTCACTAATCCTAACCAATCATACCTATTCATTACCTGATCATCAGTAGATCCTTAACTGATCCTTGATAATCCTTACCAATCATACCTATTCATTACCTTATCATTACTTGATCCTTAACTGATCCTCACTAATCCTAACTAATCATTCCTAATCATTACCTTATCATTACTTGATCCTTAACTGATCCTCACTAATCCTAACTAATCATACCTATTCATTACCTTATCATTACTTGATCCTTAACTGATCCTCACAAATCCTAACTAATCATTCCTAATCATTACCTGATCATTAGTTGATCCTTCACTGATCCTCACTAATCCTTACCAATCATTCTTAATCACTAGCAGATCATCAGTAGATCCTTAACTGGTCCTCAATAATCCTAACTAATCATCCCTAATCATTACCTTATCATTACTTGATCCTTAACTGATCCTCACTAATCCTAACTAATCATTCCTAATCCTTACATTATCATTACTTGATCCTTAACTGATCCTTTCTAATCCTAACTAATCATTCCTAATCATTACATTATCCTTATTTGATCCCTAACTGATCCTCACAAATCCTAACTAATCATTCCTAATCATTACCTGATCATTACTTTATCCTTGCTAATCCTTACCAATCATAATTAATCATTCCTAATCATTACCTTACCATTACTTGATCCTTAACTGATCCTTGCCAATCATACATAATCATTAGCAGATCATCAGTAGATCCTTAACTGGTCCTCAATAATCCTAACTAATCATCCCTAATCATTACCTTATCATTACTTGATCCTTAACTGATCCTCACTAATCCTAACTAATCATTTCTAATCATTACCTTATCATTACCTGATCCTTAACTGATCCTCATCAATCCTAACTAATCATCCCTAATCATTACCTTATCATTACTTGATCCCTAACTGATCCTCACTAATCCTAACTAATCATTCCTAATCATTACCCTATCATTACTTGATCCTTAACTGATCCTTACTAATCCTAACTAATCATTCCTAATCATTACCTTATCATTACTTGATTCTTAACTGATCCTCACTAATCCTAACTAATCATTCCTAATCATTACCTTATCATTACTTGATCCTTAACTGATCCTCACTAATCCTAACTAATCATTCCTAATCATTACCTTATCATTACTTGATCCTTAACTGATCCTCACCAATCCTAACTAATCATCCCTAATCAGTACCTTATCATCAATTGATCCTTAGCTGATCCTCATTAATCCTTACCAATCATACTTAATCATTAGCAGATCATCAGTTGATCCTTAACTGATCCTTGCTAGCCCTTATCAATCATTCCTAATCATCATCTGATCATCTGTTGATCCTTACTAGTCCTTACCAATCATTCCTAATCACTACCTGATCCTTAGTTGTTCCTTAACTAATCCTTACGAATCCTTACTAATCATTCTTAATCATAAGCTCATCATTAGTCGATCCTTAGCAGATCCTTCTAATCCTAACTATTCATTAATAATCATAGCTAGTCATTACATAATCATTAGTTGATCTTTAACTGATCCTGGTTTTATCCATTCAACATTTATCCTTACTAATCCTGACTAATAATTTCTTATCATAACCCAATCCTTATTAATCCTTGCCTAGATTTTATTAATCTTCAGCAGTACTGTGGAGGGTGTTCAGTCGGGATCAACTGAAGATTAATAAAATCTAGGCAAGGATTAATAAGGATTGGAATACGATAGGAAATTATTAGTCAGGATTAGTAAGGATAAATGTTGAATGGATAAAGCCAGGATCAGTTAAAGATCAACTAATGATTATGTAATGACTAGCTATGATTATTAATGAATAGTTAGGATTAGAAGGATCTGCTAAGGATCGACTAATGATGAGCTTATGATTAAGAATGATTCGTAAGGATTAGTTAAGGAACAACTAAGGATCAGGTAGTGATTAGGAATGATTGGTAAGGACTAGTAAGGATCAACAGATGATCAGATGATGATTAGGAATGATTGATAAGGGCTAGCAAGGATCAGTTAAGGATCAACTGATGATCTGCTAATGATTAAGTATGATTGGTAAGGATTAATGAGGATCAGCTAAGGATCAATTGATGATAAGGTACTGATTAGGGATGATTAGTTAGGATTGGTGAGGATCAGTTAAGGATCAAGTAACGATAAGGTAATGATTAGGAATGATTAGTTAGGATTAGTGAGGATCAGTTAAGGATCAAGTAATGATAAGGTAATGATTAGGAATGATTAGTTAGGATTAGTAAGGATCAGTTAAGGATCAAGTAATGATAGGGTAATGATTAGGAATGATTAGTTAGGATTAGTGAGGATCAGTTAGGGATCAAGTAATGATAAGGTAATGATTAGGGATGATTAGTTAGGATTGATGAGGATCAGTTAAGGATCAGGTAATGATAAGGTAATGATTAGAAATGATTAGTTAGGATTAGTTAGGATCAGTTAAGGATCAAGTAATGATAAGGTAATGATTAGGGATGATTAGTTAGGATTATTGAGGACCAGTTAAGGATCTACTGATGATCTGCTAATGATTAAGAATGATTGGTAAGGATTAGTGAGGATCAGTGAAGGATCAACTAATGATCAGGTAATGATTAGGAATGATTAGTTAGGATTTGTGAGGATCAGTTAGGGATCAAGTAAGGATAATGTAATGATTAGGAATGATTAGTTAGGATTAGAAAGGATCAGTTAAGGATCAAGTAATGATAAGGTAATGATTAGGAATGATTAGTTAGGATTAGAAAGATCAGTTAAGGATCAAGTAATGATAAGGTAAGGATTAGGAATGATTAGTTAGGATTAGTGAGGATCAGTTAAGGATCAAGTAATGATAAGGTAATGATTAGGGATGATTAGTTAGGATTAGTGAGGATCAGTTAAGGATCAAGTAATGATAAGGTAATGATTAGGAATGATTAGTTAGGATTAGTGAGGATCAAGTAATGATAAGGTAATGATTAGGAATGATTAGTTAGGATTAGTGAGGATCAGTTAAGGATCAAGTAATGATAAGGTAATGATTAGGAATGATTAATTATGATTGGTAAGGATTAGTGAGGATCAAGTAATGATAAGGTACTGATTAAGTATGATTGGTTCGGATTGGTAAGGATCAGTTAAGGATCTACTGATGATCAGGTAATGAATAGGTATGATTGGTAAGGATTATCAAGGATCAGTTAAGGATCTACTGATGATCAGGTAATGAATAGGTATGATTGGTTAGGATTAGTGAGGATCAGTTAAGGATCAAGTAATGAGAAGGTAATGATTAGGAATGATTAGTTAGGATTTGTGAGGATCAGTTAGGGATCAAGTAAGGATAATGTAATGATTAGGAATGATTAGTTAGGATTAGAAAGGATCAGTTAAGGATCAAGTAATGATAAGGTAATGATTAGGAATGATTAGTTAGGATTAGAAAAGATCAGTTAAGGATCAAGTAATGATAAGGTAAGGATTAGGAATGGTTAGTTAGGGAGCTGTCATAAAGTATCGAACAGACCGGGGCGGAAGGGATTTCAAATTTCACTACAAAATTATGCAGCCCAATACAAGAATCCAAAAAAATTTAATGGCCCCATTTCAGTTTCTAATAAAATTTGATAGCCCCTGTAAAGTTTCTGATTAAGAATCCTCAAAAACAAAAATGGTTTACAAACCCAAGCTACAAAATTATCAAATACCTCACTCTCTGAAGAACTAAAGAACTGATTTTTACTTCCTAGAAAAGAAAATATCACCATATAAAAACAGCTCTTCAAACACACTATTATGCATATAGGTTTGCTTGCATGAAAGTATGAAAACTTACATCTGTATCTTGAACAAGCCCAAGTTTGAGTTAATCTCCCACTCCTTGTGACACAAAATAGATGTGATAAGTCTTCCTCAAATTCGTCATTGTTAGAAATCTCTGGTGTCTCATCTTGAGATTCTTCTCCTTCACTAGAAGTGTTGCTGCTGTCTTCCTTCCCAGCAATATCAATTATAACATCCTCTTCCTCATCATCATCTGATTCACTTTGCAGTTCAGGCATCACTCTTTTTTTAGCTTTATTTTTTTCTGCAAGTGATCTCGCAGTTTGTTGAAAAGGCAATGTGGTAAGTTATTGCTACTACTTTGTCTTTTTTCTTCACTGAAAGGTAAGCTGTCATCTCATGTTTCTCTAAATATTTGTCTAGAGTCTTCACTTTTAGCTGTTTCAAACTGCTATTTTTATAATGAGACACCCAGTCAATGTCTTCATAGTTTTGCGAATTCTCTTCCAGAAATATTTCTCTTTCTTTCTAACTTTTCTTTTCTCTTTGTTGAGTTCTAAAGTTTGCAGGTGCTCAAGATTACTGCCTCACAACACTCATTTCAATTATGTATTTATTGCAGAATTCTTGTAATTTATTTTCTTCAAATGCAGTTACTCCCTTCACTTTCAAAAAATTCTTTTATTTTTTTCCTGGGTTGAAAATCATCTACTTCTCTTTCTACACCATTCAGTACCTTGGGAGTAACAGACACATGCTGGTAGTGATACTCGGGTAACTGTGAGTAGTCAGGGTAAGGCCTAGGAACTTTTGTACATGGTGGACCAACCCAGTCATGACACTTGCAGTAATCACATACTCCATCTTTTCTATTTCTGCATTCAAATTTCAAAAATTCAAGGTGCTTTTCTCCAATTTCACAATGATCTGTGATGAACTTGGATATTTTTGAATAATATTTTCCTCCAGGAAGGCCAGCCTGCTCTTTTCCACTCTTGGACAGAAAGAATCAAGGAATTCCTTGTCTTTGAAAAACAGATCTTTTTTCTTCACTGCTCTATATGATTTAAGAAAACCACCAGGGCCAGGTGCTCCATCTATACGTGATGTAACCTCATCACAAACATGGTATGCATTATATTCATCCGCTTCAATTCATACTCTCTGAGCTCATCAATCGACATCTTTTTCACTACTTTGATTGTTTTCTCATTATAAAGCTTCTTGTATTCCCAGTCTAAACCTGCTCCATCACAAATGGCATCGCCAATATAAGCATGACATCTTTCTATCTCATTCTGGCTGCTGTCACCATTTGACAGATGGAGGCGTATTAGGTAATCTGCATCTGTGATTCTCACTCTCTGTCCAATTCGAAAGACAACATCATGATTAGAGATCCAACCCCTGGTCCAGCATCAGTCCATTCTAAAAATCTAGATCTATACTGTGCACCAAATCCTTTTATCTTTTGGACAGAAGAAATACAGTTCTCAACAATACTGCAAACAACACCCCAGACTGAAGGGTGTGTTTTTTCAGACAACTGATTCTTTAGCATAACTATTGCATTGCTGGTATTCGTGATGATTTCACGGATGGTATCAAAGTTTGCTTTATCTTCCTTGCTCATTGTTTCCTTGTCTGCACTGGCAGTTGCAAAAACTTTCCATATACTTTCTTGTAAAACATTTGCTCTAAAGATTCATATTCCTTGTGTTTATCATTATTCTTAGTTAACAATTTCATAACATCATCCTTTTCTGCTGAATCAATGTAATATGTCATTGCATCAAGTAGCGTAATGCAAATACTCTTGAATGCCATTGATTGTTGTGAAGCTCCTTCAACATTCGAGACAATTTCAAATTTGTGTGGGGCTTCTTGCCTTAATTGCATTATCTCACTTGCCCAAACAGTACCTGAGCTCCCAGAAAATACTTAGGTCTTACAAAAACATAACAGGAATCTGCTATTATCTCTGTTTCACTTTTATTGTTTATTTTTTTCACTCTTTTTTCCATAATTCTGTAACCACTAGGAGTAACATTTACCATAGCAACTGGGAAATCATATTTGGGAAGCTTTCTTGCTTCCTCATCATTGCTGGGTTGATAGATCTTTAGGCTCCTTGCACCTGACATCCCTGTACTGGTACCTGGACAGAGGTATGCTTTATCGTCCATTGAAATCTCTACGACATACTTTGCATCCTCTTCTCTCTCAGCATCACAGAGGAAATTTATGATATTTTTCTTGTGGGCCCTTTGGTGATGAGTTAACTCGTTCTCGTTCTTTTCAGTCTTTGGTGGTTTTTTTGCACAAAACAAACCAAGCCCAAGATGAAGCTTTGCCTGCTTTGATACTTTATTGCGTGGTCTTGAGCGGTTGTAGACAGTAGTTGAAGATCTGATTGGTTTTAGGTTCCTTTGATGCCTGTGATAATTTACTAATTTTATGAAGTCTCTTTTCTTTACTCTATGATTTGTGTACATAACTTGATCAGACCGTCTCCCATGTGCAGTTGTTTTTGATTCAATACATCTAAGCAAGAATTTTTCGTCTTCTTCATCAATGCCTCTTGGCCTTCCAACTGATTTCTTTCTTAATCCAAGTCTTTTTTCCCTAACCAGTTTAATACTGGCTCTATTAACCATCTCGTTGAATCTTTTGATGTCATATTTAGTAGAAGGATTGTTCAGCTTTTCTAGGGCATTTCTCCTTTCTCTTAAACATTCTATTTCCTCTGACAATTCATCCTGCTGCAAATCATTGAAATCAAAAGTTTTACTTCTGAAAAATGCCTCTTTATGCCTTATTGTCCTGTCAAGTGTCTCAATTTTTGTATCCACATTTGCTTTAACCTTATTTGTGGCTGCCATCTGCAAAATAAACTCAACATAAAAATACATGAACAATGTATTTGACATATTTAAATATACATCAACAATGTACATACATAATAACATTCTTTGAATTGCTGGGCTCGGCTGGCCCCAATAGCTGCTATATGGACCTGAGAAAACTATTTAGACTTCCATAAATGCCAAGTGGAAATCTTGCCTTTGATCTTTAATACTTTTAAAAAATTGTCATGTGTAGAAAATGTAAAATACCTTGGTGTCGTCTTTAGCCTGGATTACATCCATGACGTGATCTGTTAGCTTTTTGATGTCATGGCTACTGATACCAAGTTTGTCAATCTCAGACCTTGAGCGGCATGCCCCAAATGTAACTCTGGCAATTTTCTTATCCCATTCTGTATCCATTGAATTAATTAGTTTCTGTACAAGAGACTTGTCAAGAATCAACCTTTCATTTTCTTTATTTGCAATTTGATCTGATTGCATTTTTGACATCATAGCACAAGCAAAGAAATGAAGGTCAAAATTATTTGGCCGAATAACAATGAATCCATTTATTATATATATACCAAGACCGTATTTCTCATGACACAAGAGTTCCTTGAAACGCTTTTTCTTATCTCTGTCTAACAAATCAGTTTTAACAGAATGCGCTGTATATCCCAAGTACAAAGCAAATCCTTCATCAAGTGTCATGAATCCCTTTCTGATTGGCTGTCCATCATCAGATGTGGTGCGTGTGATCAGCTCCTGCCATACTGCCTTCAATCCTTTCAGGTGACTGCACTGCTCAATGTTTCCTTGTGTATTGGCAATATTTTTCTCCAACAGTTTTTCGATATCGTCCGAATGACATGTTTGGAGTGACTTCAAAATTTCATAACGATTCTTTCCTTCCTCAAAAATAATTTCACTTTTTTGTCTGGTCGCAGTTCTCCTGTCATTTCTGTTTGATGCCATGACAAATGGATCATAATTGATGTCCCGTCCCTGTTCCCCTTCCCTGTGTATTCTGAAAAGGCCATTGAATGCAATGGAAAGGCTTGTTGCAAGATGGTAGAACATTTTGGCGGGAAGCTGAAAGCACGTTGTTCTGAACACTTTTCCCTCACCTTCAAAGAAATATGACAAGTTTCAAGGATTTTCTTGAAGAAATTAAGCTTGGCCATTACTGGCACATGTTTGAAGATGAAGGTTATGATGATTTGGATTTCATCTCAAGATTTGACGACAAAGATACTGCAGAAATGCTCGATAATGTGGGTATTCAGAAGCAAGGTCACAGAAAGAAACTGGAGAGTTCTTTAAAGATTCGCAAAAGTTTGCTTTCAGAAAACAACAGAAATGATCCGGCAATTGCCAAAGAAAAAGAACCAAAGAAGAAAGAGAGTGAGTTTTATTTTCATGCGTGTCAATTCAATTTCAAAGTTTACAAAAAATTATATCCAGCTAGGCCTATAAAAATTTATAATGTTTAGCTAGGGTTAAAAAGACTCTTCTTTCTTTCACTTTTAGTGCCTGAGCCAGTCAAAGAACTGCTTGTGCCCAATCCACTCATTGATAAACATGTCTTCTACAATGAGACAGTTGAAGAACTGTTCAATGCTTCATTTCCTCTGATGGATATCAACAGTTTCAAGAGCTATGCTTTAAGTCAAAGACAGATACGATGGAAGATTAAAAATGTTGTTCAAAGCATTGAGAATGTTATTGTAAAATACAGAGAGAGCCAGGATGGGATATGGATTAATTGTCGCCGATTCACAAATCCTGAAGAGGTAAAATGCCACATCGCAAAAAGTTTAGTCATGGCGTCAGGTGCCAAGGATGCCATTTCAAAAGAAATCCATAAAATTGAAAAGGAAGAAAAAATGCTGACCAACAGAAGAAGCCTATTATTCAGCAGTAAAAACACAGTTTCATCCTGGAAAGCCAATGAATTGGAATTTTATGATGCATCACTTAAGAAAATGAGTGACACCAAGTCGTTTTTGATGAGGCTAGGAAGCCAGATCCAGTCAGTCATTAACAAACAAGAGCCCAATTTTCCAGAACATATTTTGTCCACACAGAAGAAAAAGATGCTGAGAAAAAGGAAGCTAGAGAATGACAAGAAAAGTGAAAAGAGAAGGAAAAGGAAATGAGGTTCTTTTCAAAAGCTGTGGATCTGTTTTTGGGTGTCATAACACATGATCAATTATTCTGTGATGATGCTGCTCGTGGAAAGTTTCAATTCCAGATTGAGGCTACTTCCATCAATCCAAATGCCAAGGATGCTCTAAAGCCAAAGCTGCATTTACGGGGCTTGAAGCATCTAATTGAGAATGTGTGTAGCAGCAAGATGGCAGAGAGGCTCTGCAATCATCTACAAAAGCAACTTTCAGCAACAACAGAAACCAATAAATTGAAAAAGGCTAAAAGAATGAAGAAGCATAAATACACCAAAATAACAGAATGCTTTCAAAAAGCAGCAATGAAAGCATCAGATGATTCAAGGGAGGTAGAAACTGAATGGGGCAGCAGTGACAGTGATATTGACATTAGTGACTAAAAGTTAAAAATATTGAATTAATTTTTTTTGGATTATTTTTAATAAGTAATATCATGGCCCATGTTTATTCTTCAAAACAATTTGTTAGCCCAACATTTTGCAATCAAAAGATTTGGTAACCCTGTTGAATCCCTTCCGCCCCGGTCTGTTCCATACTTTATGACAGCTCCCTTAGGATTAGTGAGGATCAGTTAAGGATCAAGTAATGATAAGGTAATGATTAGGGATGATTAGTTAGGATTAGTGAGGATCAGTTAAGGATCAAGTAATGATAAGGTAATGATTAGGAATGATTAGTTAGGATTAGTGAGGATCAAGGTAATGATTAATGATTAGTTAGGATTAGTGAGGATCAGTTAAGGATCAAGTAATGATAAGGTAATGATTAGGAATGATTATGATTGGTAAGGATTAGTGAGGATCAAGTAATGATAAGGTACTGATTAAGTATGATTGGTTAGGATTGGTAAGGATCAGTTAAGGATCTACTGATGATCAGGTAATGAATAGGTATGATTGGTAAGGATTATCAAGGATCAGTTAAGGATCTACTGATGATCAGGTAATGAATTATGATTGGTTAGGATTAGTGAGGATCAGTTAAGGATCAAGTAATGATAAGGTAATGATTAGGAATGATTAGTTAGGATTAGTGAGGATCAGTCAAGGATCAAGTAATGATAAGGTAAAGATTAGGAATGATTAGTTAGGATTAGTAAGGATCAGTTAAGGATCTACTGATGATCAGGTAATGAATAGGTATGATTGGTAAGGATTATCAAGGATCAGTTAAGGATCTACTGATGATCAGGTAATGAATAGGTATGATTGGTAAGGATTAGTGAGGATCAGTTAAGGATCAAGTAATGATCAGGTAATGAATAGGTATGATTGGTAAGGATTAGTAAGGATCAGTTAAGGATCTACTGATGATCAGGTAATGAATAGGTAATTGGTGGTAAGGATTATCAAGGATCTCTACTGATGATCAGGTAATGAATAGGTATGATTGGTAAGGATTAATAAGGATCAGTGAAGGATTAATGATGGTATGATTAGGAATGATAATCAAGGATGTATTGAGGATCAAGTATTGAGAAGGTAATGACTAGGAATGATTAGCTAGAATGGAGTAGTCATTAATCAGGATTAGTTAGCATTATCCAAGGATTAAGTTCTGTTTATTCGGAAATATCATTCAGTCCCTCTCCCGTATCATATTGAATGGAGGAACTTATCTATAAAATCAAGCGAGTTGAGACTCTAGAATTCAGGGATTTAAGAGTTAGTTGGTAAGTATAAGTAAACAGCTAGCCATGAGTCAGTATAAATGTGATCAATGTGAATTTTCTTCCAAGTATAAAAGTAATGTTACACGACATGAAGAAGAGATGCACGAGGAGAGCAGTGAAGAGTCTGACTCAGATGATGAGATAGAAGTTGAAAGTGATCATGATAATGATGAAGCTGTCAACACTGATGAGGATCTTCCTTTAGGGAATGTATGGCCTTCTATGCGTAAGGAAGTGGATGAAGATGAAAACATATTGCAAGTTTTCAAACGTAGATTTTTATATAATAGAAGTGTTGAAAATGATGCTGTTGTAACTGCAGTTATAGCAACGATGCAAAAAGCACAGAGGGAAGATGATATGGATATGCAAGAGGCCTTAGATTATGCTATTGAGAAAAGAAAATATCTCATCATACGTCAAGCAAAGAATGACGAAGAAGAGGAAGCTAGTGATTCTGAGGATGCTGCTGTGAATGAACTTGAATTTAATAGTACTCCAGCATTTCCATATAGTAGGATATAACAATGCTTATAAAAAGGTTTAGATATTATTGTTTGCTAATGCAGAAAATGGTCTCTTTTCATGGCGTCTTTCTTCTTGAAACGTGTTAAAATAGTTTCTTCAACAGCTTGCACATTTTGTTTGAATAATGTCCATTTCAAGTTTTGTTTTAAAGTGACTCGAAATCTTGGCTATCAGCCAATCAGATTGCAGAGATTTTCTGTTTCTAGAAAATCTTTCAATGTGACGTCAGGGGATTTCCCCTCGGAAAAGTTCTAGAAATTTCTGATTTCCCATTTCTCATGACAGAGATTTGACGCGTACATTCGAACGTCGCATTCGAAAGTTTCTGATTGGTTCTTTGAATTCAATCTCGAGCTGATAACGTGAATTTGCCAGTTCCTTGATATTTTTCTGTTTTCTTGCGATTTATTTAACAAATTCTTATCATCTTATAAGTGCATGAAAAATATGAAATAATTCATTCAAGATAATCAAGAGATTTTCTTTTATTGCTGTAAAAATCTTTTTCATAAACAAAACCGTTTTTAGTTATTAAGCTTTTTATGGGTTTTTTATCAGCTTTGACGATGTTTTGCAACTTCAAACTAACTTTCCACAACCTGTCGTTTTCGATTATTTTTTACTGTTGATGCTCTTTTCAATTCTCGAAGATTCACGCGCATGCGTGATCTTAACACATTCTACTGCGCATGCGTGCGCCAGGACACCTACTTCTTCTCCTACTTACACAGTTACAAATCTTTCACACCTGACAACCAGCATACAAACTTGTTGTTCATAAACTCTACTACCTACACTATAGTCAAGAAGATCTTATAACTTCCAAATTCCTCCTGCTCAAAAAACACGTCTGCTCTCTGGCTCGATTCAATTCCAAAATATGGGAGAGATGTTTCCGTACTATGGGCTCCAGCATCATTTGGTAGCAATGAGATGAATCATGTTGTTCCTCTGTGTCCAATAACACCCGATGATGCAGAGTCCAACACTTGCGAGGTTGGTGCAGGCTGTAAAAATTATGTAAATAATTTTCCTGACTGTCAGAAGCTACAACTTGTAGCATGTAAATATTCTTTTCGAAAATTTCATTTGCAATGTTGTGCGCTGGACAATGCACATATCACTGAACGTGAATGGGATTGCAAGTGTTACGTGAAACGAGACACCCTTACCAGGTACGTTTTTAATTAGTGTAATATTTAATGATGTTGCTTATCATTTTGCCTTTTGTTTCAGATTTGATTTTAACAAGTCCCTTGACTTCTTTAGCCTTGCAAAATTAACATCAACATCTGAAGTACAGTTATGCTTGCAACAACACAACTCAGCAATAAAGGTTTGTCACATTAACTACATTAGTTTTTGACAACGAAGTTGCGATTTTAAGGCACTAAACTGATCTTCTTTGGTTTTTTTCAGGAATACATCACTAATATCTCGAAAGACAAGGTTTATTCCCCGTATATGGGCCTATTTAAATTTAAACATAAGAATGCGCTGAGGGATTTGGCAATAGAGAGGTTCCAGTTTGGAACAAATTTACGTGAAACGAGAGGCGAGGAATCTCCTGTAAGCTTATCATCTAATGTCATCATTTTAACCAATCTATAAAATGTACTTTTATATAAACGTTTCTTTTAATGGTTACAAGAAAGAGATTTTTCCTCATCCCTACTCCAATAATGCTCCTAATTATACACCTACTGGGTATATAACATACTAACATCTTGAATATCTTGTTTGTTTTAGGATGATGTGATAACAGATTACGCCATGAGAATTGGAATGCAACTTTCCAAATTTAAAGGCATAAGTCTATCGGACAGAGTGACATTGAATATTAATGTTCTTGCCCCAGAGGTATGGTACTTACGAATTGGTAAACATTTTAAACATTTTTCATTCACCTTGCACACGCACGTTTTCCTCAAAGCAAACTTCATTTTCTTTAACATCGTGTATCAGGGAGAATTAATAATCTTCCATGCATGATTGCCATTATACTCCAATAAAGCTCCCATTCAAAACAGAAACAATTTCTAAGCTTCTCAATTAGCTTTACTAAATGAAAGAAGAGCCTTCCAGCCAATATTAATTGATATAAAGACTCAACCCTCTAGAACATGCATTCTTTGTTAAAACGCTCTCATCAGCCAGAGAGAGTTTGATTTGCCTTTGCAACACAAAAAAGTCCTGGCAGAATTTTTCTGTTCATTTACCTGTGTATTTATATTTTCATAAGATGGATGAAGCGAGATATTATAAGTGTCAGCACACCCTGGAAAAATCGAATACCATTTTATTAACAATAAGCATTATCGACATTGGAATGCACCCAAAAGCTGTGCAATATAGAAGAGCAAATAGAAGCACAGTTTACACACACAATTATTTCATGAGCAGTGCAGAAATACCAACGCCAACTACTTAGTTTCCAAAAGGATTTTTTTCAAATCCTGATTATCTGATTATATGTTTTCATACAAGACGTAAATTTTAAATCTAAAAAATAACAGTGTGGTTTTTCTAGTGGAACCTATCAACCAGAAATGAACAATCCATGAAGAACATTGGGTCACGGTTCAAACAGTATTGGTGAAGGTGGCAGCAGTTGTCATAAACAACAGCTTCTGGAGCTAAAGTAACAAGAGACAGAGATTGAAGATGTAGAAAATAACAGTTCAAAGTCGAAATGTACTTCTTCAAGTATATAGCTACAAGAAAAGGAAAAAACCTGTCGAAAAGCGAGTCCTTAAGATCGTAAAAGGCACATTGACGGACTCCTGAGTCTCCATGACTTGAAAGCCGTAACAAATCTCTACAACACAGAAACAATCACCATTTTGACACAGTACACACAAGAATGTAGCATAATGGATAGAACATTAAAATTCTTGTTTTCTGATTCTGTAACAGTAAAAAAGCTGTTCTTAGTGAACCGCATTACCATGTTCACAATAAACAGTGAAAATTCCTTGAAGTAAATTTGGATGACCCAAGCATGAATTTGGTGCGTTTTTTTTATCTTTATCCAGTTGGTACCTCCCTCTTCCACAGAGAATTGGCCATGTTGGAAAAAAAACACAATTTTGTTTGTTCTGAACTGATGGCAGTCCAAGGTTATGAGGTGCGCCAATAAAACACTCTTTGCTCTTCGAATACAGCTGATTCAACAATAACGACCAAGTATTTGATAGTGGGGCAACAGGCAATTCCGTCAATGCTGCAAAAAGAACTGGGGGAGAGTGGTGAAGCTTAGAAAGACAATTTGGGTCTTCTCTTATCACAAAGCCATCAGACAGTTGCTGGATAATAGACTCGATCACAATTGAACAAGGAACATGCGAGGAGACGGGAGAATCAGACGACATGCATCGCACAAGGGATAAAATACCAGGCGGAATTTCAAGTCTACCGCCATACAATGCTTCACACTCATTCAAAAACCTGTGAATAATAGAGTATTGTCCAAGAAGACGCAGGTTTAACTTTGTTCTGTCAGCTGGAGATAAATCGTGCAAAGTGGCATATTTCTTCAATACCTTTCTTGTTTCTTCACTATTGATAAATACGCGCTGCTGAAAACTAGTGATAAAGAAAATAAGTTTTCGTAAGTATCATATTGTATACGTATACACATATATAAATAAAATATGTGATAAAAAGAATCAGTTATAATTATTAGTTGGGAGCACAGAAAAACGCTCGGGACATTCATCATTGCACCTGCACTCACTCACGGGAGAAAGTATCATTGAAGCATAGTAGGTTAGAACTCTACTTATCTTCCTTTCAACAATGTGGCATTATTTTCAATGTTTGTACCATCGTCAAGTGGAGTGGATGTGGCGAATTTTCTGCGATAGCCAAGAGATGTTGCATCGCAAAGAGTAATCTTTGGATATTGACCACATTTTTCGCAAAGAAATCCACTTTCATAGTCAATAGACAAAAGGCGCAAGAATGCATACCAAGTCATTCGCCATTGCTGATGATTCAAAGCAGACTTGATATCAAAGCCTGATGCAGCAAGGTTACAATCCCAGATTTCGAGATAGCTTATCAAACTACGACTGAATAACAAAATGAGAACAATAAATTAAACATTTAAGAAAGAAAAAGTGCAAAGAGCAAATATGAAAATAAAGGAGAATGCAAATTAATAAATTGGTGGCCATAATAGGTATATAAAACATTTCAAACCTATGACCATGCACATAATGCATCAAATAGTCACGCAAGACATCATGGCCAACAAGGAAACTGACCATGTTCAAAATTCCAGTTGAGCATCCATCAAAGAACTGTATCTTTCTGCAGTTAGTATTACTACATTTCCTGTATGGTACTAAATTGATCATATACAAATAACATCAACATAAAATCCTAATTTGGTTATTTGAAGCTCCTGAAATAATTTTACTACTTACCAAGAACAATAAACAAATTTTTGATAGTAAAGAACTTTTTCTCAACTTGCTCCCAGAGTAATAATTCCTCAATATGGTTGTTGCGATGTCTGCAGTTCTCTCCATCAAAATCAGGCTTTAATCTCATGGAATTATCTTCTGCAATTTCTGCTGCTGCTGACAAAAATTCATTGAAAATCGAACGCTGTGACTGAGTGACATTTGCTTCGATAGACTTTGTTGAAACTGCAAGACGGTTGTATGGATTCAGAAAGGTCTCTTTCAATGTGTCATGAAGCTCAATCATTTTCCGCAAGAAATCAGGAATATCCAGCTCATCATTGTTCACAAAATCAGTCAAAGATTTGACATGAAAACAAAAATGAGATGTCTCCTTGCACGATAAGCAAAGAAACCCTCTTCTATCCACACCAACTACTCCAAACTCCTTGCCAGGTGGCCTTATGCATAATAGTGATTCACTTGAAAATTGCAAATGAATTATATCTGGCAATTCCTAAAAAGCAAACAAATTTACAAGGTGTTCCATGCATAAAAAATTCATCAAACAAAAGAACAGTATTTAATAGAAAAATGATAAAGCAAAAAAAATTAAGATTGATTCTGTAAGAATGATATACTCTATTCCATCTAATTGTGAATTAAGCTTAAGAAGTTACTAACCTGAGAGTAAACATGCTCAAAATGAATTTCTGTAAAAAAAATTCTGTAAAAAATTTAAATTTAAAGAAACAAGGCTGCTTAGCTAGAAAATGCAAAAATTCCAGCTTTTCCAGGTCATACCTTACAAAAGGCAATGCATATATAATTGTAATTGCCTGGATCAGGTTGCACCTCAGTTATTCCACATTGCTGTTCCCAAGACCTAGTAATGTTTTGCATACATTAATATGCCGACATTCCGGATACTTTTCGTTTATATGGCCAAAGAACTCTAAAAGCAGAGAATCCTGAAATTAATTTACCAGGTAATAAATTGTTTACTTGCAGTGAAACATGTCAATATGTTCTTAAAATTCTAACCTTGATAGTCTTGCTCTATACTTGTGCTTAACCCAGTAATAAATTTACAAAATCCTTTGTTGCAATCACAGGAATACAACCAGCACAGAACATCAGCAAATTTAATGGCAGTAGCTTTAGTATACAAAACTTTCGCCTCTGTAAGAGTTAAGATAGTAATTCTTAAAAGTTGGAAAAATAGCAATCAAATGTTGATGTATGTTAGTTGCAGATACCATATGTAACAAATTATAGCCCTGTCAATAGAGCAAAGGCAATGAAATTGCCATTACCAGAAGCACATTCCGATCAAGGTCAAAATCTTGGATAAGAAAGAAGGTCTTCTTAGCATCAAGCACAACTAATGATCTTGCTGACAAAACTTGAAACATGTAGGAATCCACATATGTATTAGTCTTGAAAATAAAAACATAATCAATATTGATATTAATCACATATACTATCAATAGAGTAAGCCATTTCTGAAAGATTCATTATCAAGCACAGTGTATAAGAACATTGTAGATACTACTGAATTTTCCTCCTGCTGTTCATTTGGATTATCAACTTCTGCTGCATCATCTTCTGTATCCATTGATTCCTCGAAATCTGTATCTAATACTTATAATAGTTTACTACTTAGTTTACTTTTTTCTTATTAAACACCCATTCCAAGTCATTATTATCTCTCATTAAAATGGGCACCAAATAAACTGCATATGGGTCATACTTTCCAGTTGTAAACTGATTTACCAAAAACAAAACATTTCATCACAGTCATTCTAAACAAACATGTTTAAACA
Source organism: Sanderia malayensis (assembly GCA_013076295.1). Lineage (NCBI taxonomy): Eukaryota > Metazoa > Cnidaria > Scyphozoa > Semaeostomeae > Pelagiidae > Sanderia > Sanderia malayensis. The sequence goes on from RQOL01000834.1 coordinate 118,584, forward strand.
TATAGCTGCCAGAATGTCACTAATAGAGGTATGCATATGTAGCAAATTACCACATTCATGTTGTTGACAACTAGCAATGGGCAACTCCTCATATAAATGCTGATCTTCATTTATTTGACTTTCTGCAATGATTCTCTTGAATGAAACAAATCTTTTAATAACAATGTTCTAATTTAAAATAGAGCCCAGACTGCAGAGTACGTCATTGGTGCCGGGTTTTTTAGATATGAATGTTTCTGCCCTGTCCCTGGATTCCTATTATACTCGTTGGAATACTGCATAAAAACCTTATTAAGCCCTGGGCAGCTTATTTAATTGTTGAGGTTTCCAATAGAGAAGGAGGGGAGAGGGCTTAATAATTAGAAGTAGAGAAAAAAGCTCAATACAATTTTTGAGTAAAATTCAGCACAATGTTTGTGCAAAATAACTGTCCAATAACTTGCTATAAAGTAAATGAGTGCAGACGCAAAATTTCTTTCCAGAACAAAAGGTCGACCGGGGCTTTTTTTCAGGGACCAAACGAAACTGAGAGTGAGGTAGGGCGGGAGGTAAACCGATCAATTTGTTTGCTCAGTGAACCTATACCTCCGCAGATACTTTTTTTCTAGTATATCTTTTCGGCCGTCGCCTCTGTGACAGCATAGGTCCTGCAAAACTGCTATAATTGGGTAACATATCACTTGGTGACAGTATGGAATGCGAGACCTGCTCGGTAGAACCACTTTCAGGAGCCCCAGAACTAGAATCATAATTATAAACACCAGCAGCAAGTGCGCTTGCACTGACATTCAACTCAGGTCTCCCAATGATATTTCGAACTCTATAGCTTGGTTCATCCCTATTCGCCATCTAAAACTATTCAATAACTTGGGTTATTGAACAGTTTAATAAGCTGTACTATTCAATAAGCTGTAGGCCTCATTCGGGTACAGCTACAAAATTTGTTGGTTGGGAAAACCTTATTAAGTAGGCCTACTTGGGTTCGGCCTACAGCTACAAAATTTGTTGGTTGGGAAAGGGTCAGAATTTGACTCTTTTCATTCCTGCATCGAAGGGAAGATGGAGAATACTGAGTCAGAAAGTTCCTCTGGAGCCTTCATATGCTGCTGATATTGTTATTGCATGCACTGTTCTCCACAAAATCTGTCAAGATCACAATGAGGCAGTCGAGGAATTGTTTGTTGATGATTCAAGCAGCCAGGACAGTAGTTGTAACTCTTTCAGTGGAATGGGGGAAGAAATCGGAGATTTGCTTGTAGATAACATCAACAAACACGATGAAGATAACAAGTGAAGAAGCCTGAGCAAATTTTCATAATTACAATTACAATCTTCTATTATATCACATTTCTCATCATAAACCAAACATATAAATTTAAAAACGCTACAAATTTGTTGCTTATTTAAACATCCACTGTTCAATTTAGTATGTAAAACTTTTATTGTCATCGTCAGCATCTCTCCCACGTTTTCGGGTTGCCGAGCTTCCTTCGCCCACATCATTGCGTCCAGCAAATATTTTGGCTACTCGTAACAAGGTATCTGATGTGTGTCTATGACTACTTTCTTCCATTTATCTCATACCTTGAAAAAAATGCCCCATTATCCCTTCCTGCATCTTTTGTGCTTCCGCCAAGCACTGCACTAATTGGTTCACGGCAGCAGATTTTATGTATTTCTTCTTTTTTGTTCTTTTAGGCTGGGCCTTTTCTGTTTCTGTGGGGGCTTTTTCTGTTCCTTCTTTGCCCATCCCCGTGTAAACCTGGTCTTGTGTGGTTACTTCTTCATTTAAACCGGCTGCATTATCTGTTTCATGGGGCGGCACTATATTTGTCTCCCTGACTTCAGAAAACTGAACAATGCTTTGTGTTCCTAGCACCTGGTCCAAAATCTCATAATACTTGGAAACATTTCTTTCTTCCCCACTTTACTTATTCTTCCACTTGGCCTCCTTGTAACAATCTTTCAGATTTCGTAGTTTTTTTTACTTGTTCAGTGTCTTATCTCCAGGACCTTTCTTTTTTACATCAGCGAGAATTCGCCTCCAGGCAGCAGGATTTTTGTGGTTTTCAAGTTCAATAAACTCTTCTTTCCAAGCGTTCACAAGTGCATCAGTTCCTGAAAGGTTCCACGTGCATTTATGTGCAGCCTTCTTTGCTAGTCCGCAGAAAGTTGACTGTACATGGGCCCTTTTCTTGACAAAGTCTCCCATTCTTTGTTAATTTCTTTCACAAATAATTCCACTAAATGGCACTGGATGAGGGGAACCTGCCAACAGGCTCTGGCTTTTCGTTTGTATGTTCCTCTGCATAGCATCACACCAACTGGGACAAAGGCATATGGCAATGTGCAATTCCTGGAACTGCTGGCGAATTCTGCTGTTATTGTTACAGATGTTTCTTTTTGTTTTTTTCTGGAAATGATAAGGGTGATTGCTGGCGTTGGTGAAGCTGTGACTGTGGTGGTTCAAAAAGCAATCTTGTTGAAACTTCTTCATTTGCAATTAATGTGCCCTCTTTATCCCAGGGTGCATTCCATGTCAATCCTACACCGGATATTTTTTTCAGTATTTTGTTATTACGCCATAACATGACTGACTTAAAAAAGGTGGGTGCAGCAGTACCCCAAACATTTTTTATGTTCTTCTGTGAATCAAAAAGATTAAGGTGCGACCAGAGAGCAACCAACACAGTTTATAATTACAATAAACTAACGAACAGTAACAATGACTTAATTAACAAAACAAGTAATAGCATATAGTATTGCAGATTTTGCAGTGTATAAAGTAAAGTCATGGTCGTGAAGGGGCCGTGAAACATTTTCACGACTTCAACTTCAACAAAATGTTTAGTGAATGGTGCTGATTTTATTAACAATAAAAGTTTGGATGTTAACTTTGTTGACATTTATCTTTATTCCAGATAAATAATCAGAAAAAATGAAGTCTTAATGTTTTGTTTTGTGTCATTACTTTTTCAATGAAAACCAACAACCCAAAAGTGAAATTATAAGTAAAATTTGTATTGTAATTTGTATTGCAATTTGTTTAGCTGTGTAAGCCGAAGCAATGACAACAAAATATGAAATTTACTTCAAGCCTTGATATACCTAGAACATCTATGTAATGGGAGCTGTTTTAAATATAGGGCCCCCTTTCAACAAAACATGAAAGACGATCACTGACCAGGCAATTGCTCATCCTCACTACTCAAGCAAAATAAAGCAGCTTAAATACTGACATGCTTGAACTGAACAGAAATTACAGGACATGTACATACAAATTCAGATATGAACAGACAATTTAAACCGTTCACTTATCAGCAAGGAACGGGCAACAGCCTTTGTCACTATCAACCCAATCAATGACTTTTGATACAACATAGTCTTTGCATCTACTGGAAAAATATGTGTTTTGTCGGTGTGGTCGCAATTTCTCATCCCCCTCAAGGTATGTCTTGATTCCATCCTTGATAACATCTTTGCAGTTTTTCAGCGTAGGTAAGCTCCAATGCAACTTTGTTCTTCTCCCCAGTGTTTCATTCGATTGGCTACCCGAATGTTGTTGTGCTCTCATAGAGCTGTAAAAGCTTTCCGCAATTGCCTCAGGTCCTCCCTTGGCCAAAAGAATGTCCAGTAGGGCACAAGATGGCTTCTTTGCAATGTGGCATATTTCTTTACTGCAGTAAAGCAATTGATAAAGTCGTTGTTCGTGAAGGCGTACTTTCAGAACTTTGCCATTAGAAAAGACCATCTTGAACTGCAAATCTAATGTGTTGCTCTCTTCTGGTACAAACTCTTTAAGTTCGGCATCTTCAGGAGATAGATTGGTGTTGCTCTGTGTCATCTAATATTACTATTCTGCGGAGGTCACGTGATGACGCACTTTCTTGCCAAAAACAATAGATTTGACCCGACACAATAGGTCGAACGCCCAAAAACAATGAGCCGAAAGGCAAACCGTTTAATCACAAAGGCTTTTTTGTATGTGGATATATGGCAATGAAATTCACACTGAATGCTTAGTTTATTAATTTAAGCAGGGTAATGGATTTTGTTTTTCGATTTTCTCCCAAATTATTGAATTATTCTATTAATTATTCTGCTAATTGTGCTATCACGAAAAAACTACGGTTTACGGTGGCAAAACTTCCAAATGCGGGTTGCAAACTTCTTTTTCGAGCACAGTATTCGCTGTTCATGTGACCTGTTTCGTCTTTTGCTGTAATTTGATTGGCTCTTTCGCGACTTCACGTGAACAGTCACACAATTTTCGTTATCATGCAAATTTGCCCTCGGGTTGAACAGCAGGTACTTTTGGAGAAGACGTGTGTTTTTATTTTGCACACAAAAGAAAACTCGGCGCCTGAAGTGTTTTACGACCTGAATTATCTTTGTAAAGACTTTTTAATTGTTTGAGAGACGTCTCGAAAATTACAGGAGACAATTGAGAACACAAGTGATAGCTTTTTTTTGTTTTTCGAGTCAGATAGTTGTAGTTTAGGTGGTAGGCGACAGCCATTGTTGCTTCTGCATGCTTGCGACGCTTAAGCCTAATGTAAACAAGCCCAAAGGTTTAATAAACAAATTATGATAAGGGGTTATCAGGCGAATGCATCGAGCCAAACTGTTGTAAGAGGAGTAGGCAGAGGCATGAGGGTAAGCGAGTGCAGCGCACGAAGTGCGCCAACCACAGAGGCGAGCGTAGCGAGCTAACCCATTGTACATGGGGTTGAAAGGGGCATGAGCGTAAGCGAATGCAGCGCACGAAGTGCCCCCTATCAGTCTATGTTTCTTGATAATAGATAGACAGGCGAGTGCAGCGTGCTAACCCATTGTACGTGGGGTTGAAAGGGGCATGAGCGTAAGCGAATGCAGCGCACGAAGTACGCCCTATCAGTCTATGTTTCTTGATAATAGATAGACAGGCGAGCACAGGGAGCTAACCCATTGTACGTGGGGTTGAAAGGGGCATGAGCGTAAGTGAATACAGCGCACGAAGTGCGCCCTGTCAGCTTCACTGCCCCTGGCAGTGAAGCTGAGCAAGATTTGCTGCATCAAATACTTCAAATTCTGACGATGGCGATTCTTCTACAAGCAAATAAATTCTTCAATTTAAGGCTTCACGTAGTTCTTTGGCCAAAGCCTTGCGATCCTCCTTGACATCTTTATCTTCACGCAAATGCCATGCATACCGAGCTTTTTCAGCTGCATCATTTCCAATATCTTTTGCAATCAACCAGCCATCCAATGATTTAACTCTTTTGAATTCACCACCAGGTTTCAAAGAGTCCTCAACTTTTTTCAGTCTGGGAAAGACCAGAGGGTTTCCATTCTCAGCTTTTACCAATTTCTCTTCGACTTTGGGCCACCAAATTTTAAGCATCCGGATTGGAGTGTCATGTAACTGGGCTCTCAGCATCAGGTCAATAATAGGATCCATGATGTCCAGGAAGGATAACAGATCTGCCACAAAATCACTGCCGGTGTAATATGCGTCTCAGTCTGCCCATGCCAAAGAGTCCTAGGACAATTTAGCATAGGAAAAATTAGCCATGTAAAAGTGTCCTCCTATTGTTTTAAGGGGGTGGACAGTTTCGCATGGAATTTATAGCCATGCAAAAGAGTCCTAGGACACTTTAGCATAGAAGAAATTAGGGATGCAAAAGTGTCCTCCTATTCTTCTATAGGGTGGCAGTTTTGCATGGGGTTTATAACCATGCAAGAGAGTCCTAGAACAGTTTAGCATAGGAAAAATTTGCCATGTAAAAGTGTCCTCCTATTGTTTCAAGGGGATGGACAGTTTCGCATGGAATTTATAATCATGCAAAAGAGTCCTGGGACACTTTAGCATAGAAGAAATTAGGGATGCAAAAGTGTCCTCCTATTGTTTTATAGGGTGGACAGTTTTGCATGGGGTTTATAACCATGCAAGAGAGTCCTAGGACAGTTTAGCACAGGAAAAATTAGCCATGTAAAAGTGTCCTCCTATTGTTTTAAGGGGGTGGACAGTTTCGCATGGAATTTATAGCCATGCAAAAGAGTCCTAGGACACTTTAGCATAGGAAAAATTAGCCATGCAATGGTGTCCTCCCATTGTTTTACAGGGTGGACAGTTTCGCATGGAATTTATGGCCATGCAAAAGAGTCATAGGATAGTTTAGCATAGTTTATCCTTTTTTATCATTAGCATGATAAAAAAGAAAGGCCGCATTTAGGTGTGAACATATAGACAAAAAATGATAATCTTTCAATTGCAAATTTGAATGACATGCAGATGTCAAACCCATTCGACTTCCTTCGTGAAGGAAATTGACATCCTAAAGCAAGTTTCACGTAATATACAATAATAACAAACGATAGACACTTGTTCTCATTCATTAAGAAAATTTTTTGTTTAATATGACATAAAAACTATTGCAATACGCACACAGTATCACTAAGAAATGTATATTTAGAGACTGTGTGCTGTTGGTGAAGTTTCTTGCAGGGTTACGAATTAAAAAACGTCTTTTATACATATTCTAAGAAAAGAATGCAATGGAAAATAGAGAACTGAAAACGTTCACCTCCTTTGCACAAAATTATGAACAAAGTTAAGAAGGCGAGGCAAAGAATGACTTTGCCTTCAATATATTTCTGCTACGCCTTTCGTTCTTATTCATTTATTCTTTGAATTGCCGCTTAATTTTTAGTTTGAATTGTACTAGTTTTAAGGAAACTGAATTTAGCTGGAGTCCCATCATTAAACCTCATAAAAATAACAACAATGATGGTAATACATTAAAATGGGACTGCAAATCATAAGGCATAACAAAATCCTGAATTGTTTTGCTTTATATAGTTCACATAAATCTGTCTGCATTGCTTTGCCTTACTTTTATGTTTCCATACTTGTTTTTTTTTGCATACACCCACAGTGAAATGCGTGTCACGTGTGTGTAATGTATGTCATTAAACCGTGTCGGCATTTCATGTACACATGATGAATCTGGTATGTTACTGAAATGCGTACCGTTTGAGTAACATGAAGGAGGACACTTTCACATGGGGGACACTTTCGCATATTACACCGGCAATTATGTACTGCCATTCTTCTTCTTCATCCCTTCGTGGTTGCAACAATTTCAATGCTTTCCAATATGACTGGTAGCTCTGTTCAATTTTGAGCCACTGCTCGTATGATGAGCTCATGAAGCGCTGGGTGGCAAACGACACAGGTCTTCTTTCAGCACTGTCAACCATCTGTAAAAAAGCAAAACCTTTTCCATTTGATAACAAGTGGTTAAATATATTACAACTCTTGACAAATCTTCGGAAATGTTCACCACCAGGAGAATCGGCATCTCTTACTTCAGTAACTGCAATGTTCAAGACATGAGCTGTATCCCACGTTATGGGAAGAGCAATCTTCTTGTTTACATGCTCTGGGATCTCCAACTGCTGAAAAAGTGTACTTCTAAATCCAGAAGCCTTGTACGGGCCATCAGCAGCCACACCACAAAGTCTTTCCAAAACTTGGGGAGAAAATTGATCAGAAATTGTTCCCAAAAGCTGAAGTGCCAAAGGATCGTATGATGCTTTAGTGAAATCAGTGTAAATAGCAGGAGCTGCAACGGGTATAGGGGAAGGTATACCATGTTTGTCCCCGGCAACAACCAGTACTGCTTGGTTTGTTGTTCTGGAGGGTGTATAGACAGGGCATACACAACAACAATCTAACAAATTGGGTAACTTCTTGTTTTAAAGTTGATTTTGGTACTTTAAGGCTTGGAGAACAAAATTAGCCCATGGGCCTTTCCAAATTTGTGGTATTTTGGGCGTGGCTGATGACGTCATCAAATAATTTTTTTTGCGCCACTACAGTCTAGCAAATTGAATAACTTCTTGTTTTAATGTTGACTTTGGCACTTTAAAATACGGGGAACAAAATTAGCTTATGTGTTTTTGAAAATTTTGTATTTTGGGCGTGGCTGATGACGTCATAAGTGTTTAATTTTTTAATGTTTAAAATAAGTTTTCCACTTGCATGCAATTTTGTGTATGATAGTGCATACAATTTTAAGGAAATTATGAATCAGAAGAACATTTTTAGTATACTAGCAGTCTGCAGTATGCAGATGAAGTCACCGGAATTTTTACGACAGCAACAATATCAACAGAAATATAAATAACCGTTCAGTCAAAACAAATAATACAATTATGGCAAATAATCGCTGTCCGAGCTACCCTGGTCACCAGATGACGAAAAATTGCTTTCCCATTGTGAAGATCTTGATTCACTCTTTGCTCCCTTACTTTCAAATCATTGTGGGCAATTTCGGGAAGCTCGCAATCTGTGTCGTAATGCGCACTGTCAATAGCAGGACTTTTTTTACTCTTTGTTACTTTAACTTTTTTGTTGGTGGCAGCTCTGTTCTATCGGTGCTATCACTTTCATCATTTGCATTGTCCGAAGCTTGTTTCTTTTTTCTTGTTCTTTTCTGTCTTCTCAAGGATGGAGGAAGCTGATTGCCTTCATACCGCAATGGCCTAATATGAGTATTATTATCTTCACTGCGCACCCATCCATATTCTGTCAGTGGAAGCTCCAACACTATCGGTTTCAGGCACTGTTTCCAACTATAAGCTTGCAAGTGCGCTTGTAAAATTGCTAGTTTGACTGATGCTGGATCAGGTGGCAAACTGACTGAAGATTTTTGCTTCATTCCTTTGTATAAACGCACTCTTGTATCCACGTCACGTAGCTTTCGTTAACTTTTCCTGCGTACATGACTGTTTGGATAAATTTTTTGGTGTCTTCTAACATCTCTTCTGAAAGTGTAGCTTTTTCACCAATTCCTTTGATTACTTCAATGACTTCTGGATTTTTGATAATTTGTTTCAATACCCTGACTTTCTTCACATTGAACATGTATGAAGTTCAGTCGCATCCAGTGATGGCGTGTAATTGTGGCAGTATCTCACATATTTTATCTCCAATGTGGTGACGAGCCTTTGCAATATTGATAAATTTTTCATGATCATTTTTCATGAACCATTGATGTTTTGGGTTTGTTTTCAAGTGACGATAAAGGAGAAGAATGAGTACATTGGTGTACAATGGTAAGGTATTGTCGTCCAACTGTGGACTGCAATACCTTACCATTTCAGAGCTTTTAACGTCTATGGGCGGATGGCCCTTGCCGACGACCTGTCAGTTTTGCGGCCATTTGCCGTCATTATGAGAGCCGCCATGTTATTACATACTTTCTCTGAAGAAAAAGCATGGTGTACGAGAACAGAGGGTTATAACTCCATACCAAAATGAATTGATATTCTTAGTTTCGCTAAATGACCACATATGGGCAACAAAGTATCTGCTCTTCTCTTCGTTGTCACAAATTCATGAAAAGTTCTGTTATACGGATCAAAAGATCTATGCTGCAATTTTCACCAGGCACTGTCATCCATCATATTTAAAAGAAAACGCTATTCAGAAGATAATTTCCTTGAACTTCCAAATTGCTTTTAAAATCGGAAACATGGCGAAACGTAGTAAATACTAAAGCTTTTCGTCTGACACTCATCAGAGTAGTAGGTCAGAAAGAGAACGAAAATGAAAACCTAACGAACAATTATACCCAGAAGAGGATCAAAATTGGCCAATCATTGGCCATTGGCGAACAATAGATTATTGAAACAGTCCCAGTGGGAAAACGAACTCTCTCTGTCTACACAATATGGGATCCATGGTTTTGATGTAGACATATTCTAAAATTCCTAAGTGAAATTTTGTGAAAATGAAACCTAGCTCTGCCGATAATGCGAAAACAGTCCTCACTGTAGTTTTGAGCACATTCTGGGTTGTCGAGTAAATGTTGGCCTATAGCGGAGTCGTGTTTTAGAGTTTTAGATGTTTTGGAGGCGCGAGATGGTTGTTCTCGTTGCGGAACCATGTTTCCGATTTTAAAAGCAATTTTGAAGATAATTTCCCTTTGAAGGGATAAAATGGAGAAATTGATTGAAAATTCAAATGCACACTGCCAGTGGCTACTTGATTCATGATTAAAACATCGTTATAAGCTACACATATTTGTGGAACGCCTGTGTACCCTTGCTCATCGTCAGACTAGGATACAGAGCAGGCTGATAAAATTCCCATGGTCAACAATTGTCAGCAATGTTGATGAATGGTGACAATATCATTCGTTGCTACTGAAGCCAAGACATTGCAGAACAGGACATCAGTGAGGCTCAAAATGGAATGCTTTCTTCAAAGAATAGTTTTAATGACAAAACTTAAAAGCATGTTTATATCCCTAGAAGATTGCTATTTTTGTAAGAACAGGAATGGTGTCCGCCGCTCGAGGCTAAGTTGTTCACAATGTTACTTTACTGTAAAATTGCCCATTGCAAGGGATAGCCAACACATGATGATTGAGAATAAAAAAGCATTGACGATTAAGCTTTAAATGATGCACATTAAGGCGGTAAACATGCTGGACACACGTGATGAAACTGCAAAGGGGACAGTATGGCTCTATACCCACAAGGCGTTGTCTGGGGAGTGCATTGGAAAGCACACGCAAGGATAACACTGTCAATTGACATAGAAGCCAAGTAAAAAGCCGCAGAACGGTTTAGCTTGCAAAAAAGCAAGTGTTGTTGTCGTTCGAAAGCAAATACAATTGTCTCTGTCAATTAAGAAAGGCACAGATTTTTGATGAATAGTGACAGACAATCAGCTGTGATGGCATTTGGCAGGGTTGGTCAATCCCCGGGTGTAAAAATATTCGAGACAGAGGGCATTCAAAATGACTCGTCTATCTGACCATCGCTTTTGGTCGCAGCGTGGGTACGGTTGCACAAGCAGACAACACAGCGTTCAGTACACTCGATCCTCGCAGGACAAATGCAAAATGCAATTGTAATGCAAGCCTAAAATATAATGATTGCACACTTCAAAGTCAACAAGGTGTTTTGTGTACGAGTGCAAAGTCCTAGCGGACTAAAGAAAAAAATGTGGGACTCAGCCTTGTTGTGTATGGAGGGGTACAAGGTACCCCTCCATACACAATGACGTATGTCTGAGGACTGATAAAATAACCAAAGTTTGCTGTAAAATCAATATCGAAGGAAAAAACAATGAGAAACAAGCTAACCAAGTGGACTCTCTTTTCTCCTTTCTATTGTCTTATGCGCAATCCTTCCAAGCCAAATAGTTCCATGGCTCATCTGATCTTTCTTCAGTACAGTGAACCAACGTTAATACCAGTGTAACAAACACAACAACAAACGTGGATAGCAAAGAAATCAATCCTTGTTCTTTGCAAGGATTGATTTCTCACCCATCAGAAATCAATCACCCATTAACTGTTCTTAAATTAAATTTAGGAACTTTTGAAAACTGGTAAATAAATGTGTATTTTACTTAGCTTCAGCTGCAAAAACGTGGATTCAGGAGCAACTTGTGTGAATAAATGTTAATATAAATATACTGAGAATTACTGAAAACAACTAAATGAATGTGTATTTTACTTAGTTTTGGCTCTAATAATGTGAATTCATGTGTAGTCTGTGTGAATAAATGTTAATATTACTGAATACAAGTAAATGAATGTGTATTTTACTTAGTTTCGGCAGTAATATTGTCGATTCATGTTTAACTTGTGTGAATGAATGCTAATATCACGAAAAACAAGTAAATTAATCTGTATTTTTCTTAGTTTTTGCTGTAGTAACGTGGATTCATGTGTAATATGTGTAAATGAATGTTAATATCATTGATAACTAGTAAATGAATGTGTATTTTACTGAGTTTCAGCTGCAAAAACGTGGATTCATGTGCAACTTGTCTGAATGAATGTTAATATAAATAAAAACAACTAAATTAATGTGTATTTTAATTAGTTTTAGCTGTAATACCATGGATTTATGTGTAATTTGGGCGATTGAATGTTGATATTACTGAAAACAAGCAAACAAATGTGTATTTTACGTAGTTTCAGGTGTAATAACATGGATTCATGTGTAATTTGTGTGAATGAATGTTAATATTACTGAAAACTAGTAAATGCATTTGTATTCTACTTAGTTTCAGCTGTAATTTACGTTGATTCATGTTTAATTTGTTTGAAGGATTGTTATAATCACTGAAAACAAGTAAATGAATGTGTATTTTACTTAGTTTCAAGTGTAATAACATGGTTTCATGTGTAATTTATGTAAATGAATGTTAATATCACTGAAAACGAATAAATGAATGTGTATTTTACTTAGTTTCAGCTGTATTAACATAAATTCACGTGTAATTTGTGTGATTGAATGGTAATATTAATGAAAACAAGTAAATGGTTGTGTATTTTGCTTAATTTCAGCTGTAGAAAACGTGGATTTATGTGTAATTTGTGTGATTAAATGTTAATATTACTGAAAACAAGTAAATGAATGTGTATTTTACTTAGTTTCAGCTGTAATAACTTCGATTCATGTTTAACTTGTGTAAATTAATGTTCATATCACTGAAGACAAGTAAATGGATGTGTAGTTTCCTTAGTTTCAGCTGAAATAGCGTGGCTTTTTAGTAACTTGCGAATGATAAAGTTACTAAGCCGAATTGATTAATACGAATGCCAACTTTAACTTGTCCGACTAGAAGAACAATATATATAAAACAAACAATTTCCCTGACTTTACTCTTGATTCGAATATTCTGAACACGATGAAATAAACTAACTAATGATCATTCTATTTCCAGGGTATTTATATTAAAGTTAAAGGTCATGATGACTAAGCAAAATAAGTTTAGATATTTCGAGAAGAAAAGATTACAACATGATTACAAAGTTAAAAATAAAATGATGCAATTGATTACGTAATGGATTAAAATTAGATATGACGTACTGATAAAAATAGGCACGCTACAATAGCTCCCCCCCTAGAATGCGACCGGAGAGAAGCGTTCGACATAAAAAACGTATAAATGAGAAAAGAGAAAAAAAATGTATAAGTCTGAATTTACGGGTTCAAATTAACAGTATCTAGTCATGTATCAAATCCATAACGCTGAGGGAAATGAACATGACGACCAGCGCGGGTGGCACATGGTACCATGGCGGGCGATGGAGATGGTGATGCGGGGGCTGGAGACGGTGATTGCGGAGGAACTGTTTCCGACGGAGGAAGAAACGGTGTTGAATTCGTTGTATCGGTGATGTCCACATCAACATGTGCCGGTTTCAAATGGTCCAGACTGATTGTCTGTGGCTTTGATTTAATTTCCAAAGTAAAATGTTTGTCGTTGCGGCGGAGAATTTTGAAGGGACCATCATACGGTTGTTGTAACGGTTTACGAACGGCGTCATGGCGGACAAACACATGTGTGCAGGTAGCCAGATCTTGAGGAAGATGTGCAGAAGTTGTTTGCGGGCGAAGAGAAACCGGACGGAGTTTTTCCATGGCGAACTGTAATCGTTGCGAATATACGGTAGGATCCAAACCCGTAATGGTAGTGGGCGTGAAGAACTGACCAGGTAGGCGAAGAGTTGTGCCATAAATTAGTTGAGCTGGAGTAGCATCAAGGTCAGGCTTGAATGTAGAGCAGATGCTGAGCAGAATCACTGGCAATATTTCCGACCACATTGAAGGATCCGGCTGGGCTTTCACCGATGCTTTCAGTTGCCTATGGAAGCGTTCCACCATGCCATTTGCCGAAGGGTGATATGAAGTCGTGTGAATGTGTTTGATGCCGAGTAGTGACGTAAGCTCGTTGAATAGTGACGATTCGAACTGGGAACCGCGATCCGTTGTAACTGTGGATGGAAGACCGAAATTGGAAATCCATCGAGAAACGAATGCACAAGCCACAGTTTCAGCCGTGATGTCGGAAATCGGAACGGCTTCAGGCCAGCGAGTGAATCGGTCAACACAGGTGAATAAATAACGATAACCATGGGAAGGAGGCAGGGGTCCGACAATATCGATGTGCACGTGATCAAAACGAGCGTCTGGAGCTGCAAAGGTGCCGATTGGACTCACTGTGTGACGTTGGATTTTTGATCGCTGACATTGAAGACAAGACCGTGTCCAGTTTCGGAGGTCTTTCTGAATACTGGGCCAAACGTATCATTGTGTGATTAGTCGTTGAGTAGCGCGGATTCCAGGGTGAGACAGGTTATGAAGTTTGTCGAAAATTAGGCGTCGAAAGGACGAAGGGACGTATGGGCGAGGTGTGGCTGTTGAGATGTCGCAGAGAATGGTGCCGGAAGATGAAGGTAGTGGAACTGCTTGAAGCTGCAGAGAGGACGTTTGCAATGATGGTAGATCTGGATCAGATTGCTGAGCTTGGGCGAGCAAGTTGAAATCGATGGTTGAGGTTTGAACCGAGTTAATGTCCATGCGAGAGAGTGCATCTGCGACGACATTTTCCTTGCCAGTAATGTGACGTATGTCAGCCGTAAATTGAGAAATATAATCAAGATGCCGGGTTTCACGAGGAGAGTAACGATCAGGTGAGGTCGATAAGGCGTAGGTTAAAGGCTTGTGATCAGTCAGGATGTAAAATTCGCGACCTTCCGAGCAGTGCCGAAAGTGTTTGATGGTGAGATAGATGCCAAGTAACTCGCGACCAAAGGTACTGTACTTGACTTCTGCTGGTTGTAAGCGCTTGGAGAAAAATCCAAGTGGCTTCCAAGTATTGTCGATGCGTTGCTGTAGAACTCCACCGACGGCGACATTTGAAGCATCAACCATTAAACAATATGAAGACGCCGGAGAAGGATGAACAAGAAGCGTAGCATTGGTTAATGCAGACTTGATCTCACGAAATGCGGTGATGGCTTCTTCAGACAACTGCAAAGTCTCCTTTGTTTTCTTTGGTGATAGGATATCCGTCAGAGGGTGAATGATAGAGGCGCAATTCGGTATAAATCGCCGGTAAAAGTTGACAAGACCGAGAAATTCACGAAGTTGGCGAAGCGATGTGGGTGGAGGAAAGTCTTCAATAGCCTGGACTTTGGAACGCAGAGGAGAAATGCCACGTGCCGAAATGTGATGTCCGAGGAAATCCAATGACGAGGCACCGAAAACACATTTAGCAGGGTTGAGAACAATGCCATATTGGGTGAGATGCGCAAAGAGGATGTCGATATGTTGAAGATGTTCGTCTTCTGAGGAGCTTGCGATGAGGAGATCGTCGATATACGCAAATACAAAGTCCAAGCCGCGAAATACTTGATGTATGAACCGTTGGAATGTCTGAGCAGCGTTACGTAATCCGAAAGGCATTCGGACAAACTCGAACAAACCAAATGGTGTTGTGATAGCGGTCTTGTGTATGTCGGCGGGATCTACGGGAATCTGATGGTAGGCTCTGACGAGATCGATCTTTGAGAAGATAGACTTGCCGTGAAGAGATGCGGAGAAATCCTGAATATGCGGGATGGGATAACGATCAGGAACAGTGGCTGTGTTTAGAGCACGATAATCACCACAAGGGCGCCAATCGCCTGGCGTTGACTTTGCGACCATATGTAGCGGCGAAGACCAATTGCTTTCGGATTGGCGAATAATGCCAAGTTGCAACATGTGGTCAAATTCAGCTTTAGCGATTTTGAGACAATCCGGTGCGAGGCGACGAGGGCGACAAAAAGCAGGTTGGCCATGAGTGTTGATATGGTGTGTTACGCTGTGTTTGATATCCGTATCTTTGTAGTTTGGACGTGTGAGGTCTGGAAATTTCTTGAGAAGCTCGCTGTATGGTGACGAGACCTCAGGTAGAGCGTAAACAGGGCGAGGTGACTCAACGCCAGCTTGAAGACCATTGATAATCAGGCTTGTGGTAGTGTCGATCAGTTGACGGCGTCCAACGTCTACTTTTAAACCAAAATAAGCAAGAAAATCAGCGCCAAGAATCGGAGTAGGAAGATCGGCAATAATAAAAATCCATCTGAATTGACGGCGAAGACCGATATCCAACGTGCAGGATTTTTCGCCGTAAGTCGTGATGGGTGTGTGGTTAACAGCTTGTAGAGTGACAGGAGAAGTGCGTAATTTATCAGAAGATGACGGCGGTAAAACACTAACATCGGCTCCAGTATCCACCAAAAAACGTGTACCAGTGTAGCGATCGGTGACGTAAAAGAGACGACTGGATGGAGATAAGCCAGGGGAACTTGTCGTCATTAGTCTCTGGCTTGATAGTTTTCCAACTGCTGAGAGCGATATGACCGTTGCTGTTGTTGTTGTAGTTGTTGTGGTTGTTGTTGTTGTTGAGCTGGCGAGTTAACAGGAAAACTGCATGGGGAGTTGCATCGAGTTGCACTGGCTCCGAAGTTGTAGTGGTACCAGCAAAATGCTCCTGAAGGGTCGTCCGGGCGGCGGTTTGGAGATCGCGCGAAGGAGTTGCGGCGAAATGGCGATCGCGCACGAGATTGTTGACGTCCGCGAGAAGGAGGCTGAAGCTGGAAGTGCTCGGCAAGTGCTTGCATTTGCGAAGTGAGCTGATTGATTTGTCCTCGAAGTTCTGTAATCTCACTTGACGATGAACTCGGCGTTTCTGCTGTTGGTTTGGATTGCAAGGCAGCTATGGCAGGTGTAGGCAAGGCAACTTCTAAAATCTTGTCTGCTAACGCAGCCAATTCATCCAAGGGAACTCTGTCCGCAGTGGAGGCCAGTATGAGCTGAGCGTTCATGGGCAGTCGTTGTAGGAAAAGCTGTTTGAAGATAGATTCTTCGAGAAGATTGTCCCCCAAAAGTTGTTGCATGCCTCGCAATAACTGTGAAGGTTTTCGATCTCCGAGTTCTTCCGAGATTAGAAGACGATGCAAACGCTTTTGTTCAGAAGCAGAGGTACGTTTAATTAGCTCTGTCTTGAGATGCTCGTAAGGCCGTACAGTTGGTGGATCAATGAGTAAATCTCTAATTTCCTGGGCTATTTCGGGCGGCAATACGCCAACAACATGATCGAACTTGGTGGCTTGTGCTGTAATGCCACGAGTTTTAAACTGGGATTCGATCTGAGCGAACCAAACCTTGGGATCGTTGGGCCAAAACGGTGGAAGTTTCAGACTATGATATGCAGCTATTGGAGTTGGAACAGGCAAAGTACGAGCGGTAGAGGATGGGCCTGGAGTGCTGGCAAGAGTGTCAGAGACTTGCTCATCAGGATTCATATTTTAATAATGCCGTTGTCCAAGAGTTAATATGTGCAATTCTTCAAAATGTACGCAAATAAAAGGTAAATAAAGTGTTTACAAAATACCTCGGCGGATGTAGCTTGGAAATTCGCAGACAAAGCCGGAACAAGTGAAATCAGCAAAATAATTCTTGTAGTTGAAATATAATACATGACCGTCTTTCGGGTCACGTCGTGGTCACCAATTTAGTAACTTGCGAATGATAAAGTTACTAAGCCGAATTGATTAATACGAATGCCAACTTAAACTTGTCCGACTAGAAGAACGATATATATAAAACAAACAATTTCCCTGACTTTACTCTTGATTCGAATATTCTGAACACGATGAAATAAACTAACTAATGATCATTCTATTTACAGGGTATTTATATTAAAGTTAAAGGTCATGATGACTAAGCAAAATAAGTTTAGATATTTCGAGAAGAAAAGATTACAACATGATTACAAAGTTAAAAATAAAATGATGCAATTGATTACGTAATGGATTAAAATTAGATATGACGTACTGATAAAAATAGGCACGCTACAGCTTCATATGTAATTTGCCAAAGTAAATGTTAATATCACTGAAAACAACTAAATGAATGTCTACTGTACTTAGTTTCAGCTCTAATGACATGGATTCATGTGTAATTTGTGCGAATGAATGTTAATATCACGGAAAACAAGAGAATGAATGTGTATTTTTTTAGTTTTTGCTGTAGTAACGTGGATTGATGTTTAATTTGTGTAAATGAATATTAATATCACTGAAAACAAGTAAATTGATGTGTATTCCATTTAGTTTCAGCTGTAGTAATGTGGATGCACGTGTAATATGTCTGAATAATGTTAATATCACTGAAAACAACAAATGAATATGTTCTTTACATAGTTTCAGCTGTAATAACATGGATTCATGTGTACTTTGGGTGAATGAATGTTAATATTACTGAAAACAAGTAATAGAATGTGGTTTTTACTTAGTTTCGAGTTTCGGGTGTAATAACATGGATTCATGTGTAATTTGTGTGAATGAATGTTAATATCATTGAAAACAAGTAACTGAATGTGTATTTTACTTACTTTCAGCTGTAATAACGTAGATTCATGTGTAATTTGTGTGAATCAATGCTAATATCTCTGAAAACAAGTAAATGAATGTGTACTTTACTGAGTTTCAGCTGTAGCAACCTCAATTCATGTGTAATATCTATAAATGAATGTTAATATCACTGAAAACAAGAAAAATATATGTGTATTTTATTTAGTTTCGGCTGTAATAACGTGGATTCATGGGTAAATATGTGTAATATGTGTAATACGTGTAAATGAATGTCAATATCACTGAACACTAGTACATGATTGTGCATTTTACTTAGTTTTAGCTGCAATGGGGTTGATTCATGTGTTATTTGTTTGAATGAGTGTTAAAATCACTGAAAACAAGTAAATGAATGTGCATTTTTCTTAGTTTTTGCTGTAGTAACATGGATTCATGTGTACTTTATGTAAATGAATGTTTATATCACTTATCGTTATCTGAAGAAATTGGGCGTTAGTATACAGGCCCGAATTGTTTGAATAGGAATAAGCTTTTACGGTCGGTGATACCGATTTGCTGTGCAAATTTTGACCGATACGCCTGGCAGTAATAGCCAGATTGGTGAAACTGCAAACTAATGACTCCAATCATAATATATCCTCAAACAAAGAATAAAAGAGGACAGGGTGGGTGGGAGAAATCAATCCTTGTTCTATGCGCTAGGCCTTTGAATGATTGTTGCATCTGAACTTTGCACGAACATGCCTTGAATAAATTACCCAAGAGATGACCGCCGTCAATCTATCTGCTGGGCTCATTAACCACACCCTTATGGGATCATGTTGCTGGACATACAAATGACACTATTTTGCAATTGCAATTTCTATCGCCCATTACCTGTTTTTAAATTGCGTTTAAGAACTCTTTAATGTTATCTCAAGAAATTGGGCGTTAGCATACCAGCCCGAATTTCTTGAATAGGAATAAGCTTTACGGTCGGTGGTACCGATTTGCTGTGCAAATTTCGGCCCACAGAACACGAAGTGTGACCCCACCGAACGTATTACTATATGTGTTTATTTTTGTTATTATTGCCCTTCGTATTTTCCGTCAGGACTTAGAACTTCCAAAATTAACTATTCCTGGGAACTAAGTGGAAATGACCTCTCCTCGCCCTCCAAACAAAAAGACTTATCGAAAATGGCAGGTCAGGAACAAATCGTTAAATATAAATGCAAATCAAAAAATCAAAATGGAAGTCACCTGTTGCCAGCTCCAGCGGCTGGTGGTAACTTCCTAAGGAAACTAAAAGCCAAAAAAGGCCGCAAGCATAGGGCCTCACGAACCCAAAGAGTGGCATGTTGCACCAATTTCAAATACAATTGTTATTAGCCCACCAACAAGAGGCGCATAACTTCAGTTTGTATTAGCCCACCAATGACAGGCGCATAATTTCAGTTGGTATTAGCCCACCAACGTGAGGCGCATAATTTCAGTTGGTATTAGCCCACCAACGAGAGGCTCATAATTTCAGTTGGTATTAGCCTACGAACGACAGGCGCAAAATTTCAGTTCGTCATGAGCGACCAACGACCGCCGAATAATTTCAATTGGTAAAGTGCTACCAACCACCGCCAAATAATTTCAGTTGGTAATGCGCAACCAACCACCGCCGAATAATTTCAGTTGGTAAAGTGCGACCAACCACTGCCGAATAATTTCAGTTGGTACTAGCCCACCAATGAGAGGCGCATAATTTCATTTGGTATTAGCCCACAACGACAGGCGCAAAATTTCAGTTCGCAATGAGCGACCAACAACGTCAAATAATTTCAGTTGGTAAAGTGCGACCAACCACTGCCGAATAATTTCAGTTGGTATTAGCCCACCAATGACAGGCGCAAAATTTCAGTTGGTATTAGCCTGCCAACGAGAGGTGCATAATTTCAGTTGGTATTAGCCCACCAACAACAGGCGCAAAATTTCAGTTCATAATGAGCCACCAACGACCGCCGAATAATTTCATTTTTTACAGCGCGACCAACAACCGCCGAATAATTTCAGTTGGTAAAGTGCGACCAACCACCGCCGAATAATTTCAGTTGGTATTAGCCCACCAAAAAGAGGCGCATAATTTCAATTGGTTTTAGCCCACCTACGACAGGCGCAAAATTTCAGTTGGTATTAGCCTGCCAACGAGAGGTGCATAATTTCAGTTGGTATTAGCCCACCAACAACAGGCGCAAAATTTCAGTTGGTATTTTCCTGCCAACGAGAGGTGCATAATTTCAGTTGGTATTAGCCCACCAACAACAGGCGCAAAATTTCAGTTCATAATGAGCCACCAACGACCGCCAAATAATTTCATTTTTTACAGCGCGACCAACAACCGCCGAATAATTTCAGTTGGTAAAGTGCGACCAACCACCGCCGAATAATTTCAGTTGGTAATAGCCCACCAAAAAGAGGCGCATAATTTCAATTGGTTTTAGCCCACCTACGACAGGCGCAAAATTTCAGTTGGTATTAGCCTGCCAACGAGAGGTGCATAATTTCAGTTGGTATTAGCCCACCAACAACAGGCGCAAAATTTCAGTTCATAATGAGCCACCAACGACCGCCGAATAATTTCATTTTTTACAGCGCGACCAACAACCGCCGAATAATTTCAGTTGGTAAAGTGCGACCAACCACCGCCGAATAATTTCAGTTGGTATTAGCCCACCAACGAGAGGCGCATAATTTCAGTTGGTATTAGCCCACCAACGACAGGCGCAAAGTTTCAGTTCGTAATGAGCCACCAACGACCACCGAATAATTTCATTTTGTGAAGCGTGACCAACAACCGCCTAATAATTTCAGTTGGTAAAGTGCCATCAACCACCCCCGAATAATTTCAGTTGGTATTAGCCCACCAATGACAGGCCCATAATTTCAGTTGGTACTAGCCTACCAATGAGAGGCGGATGATTTTTTTTGGTATTAGCCCACCAACAAGAGGCGCATAATTTCAGTTGGTATTAGCCCACTAGCGACATGCCCATAATTTCAGTTGATATTAGCCCACCAACAAGAGGTGCATAATTTCAGTTGGTATTAGCCCACCAACAACAGGCGCAAAATTTCAGTTGGTATTAGCCCACCAACGACAGAGGCATAATTTCAGTTCGTCATGAGTGACCGACAACCACCAATAATTTCAGTTGGTAATGCACGACCACTCAATGCTGAATAATTTCAGTTGGTGAAGCATGACCAACCACCGCCAAATAATTTCAGTTGGTAAAGTGCGACCAACAACTGCTAAATAATTTCAGTTGGTATTAGCCCACAAACGACAGACACATAATTTCAGTTGGTACCAGCCCACCAATGAGAGGCGCATGATTTATGTTGGTATTGGCCCACCAACGAGAGGCGCATAATTTCAGTTGGTATTAGCCCACCACCGACAGGTGCATAAGTTCAGTTGATATTAGCCCACCAACAAGAGGTGCATAATTTCACTTGGTATTAGCCCACCTACGACAGGCGCATAATTTCAGTTGGTATTAGCTCACCAACCAGAGGCGCATAATTTTAGTTGGTATTAGCCCACCAACAAGAGGCGCATAATTTCAATTGGTTTTAGCCCACCTACGACAGGCGCAAAATTTCAGTTGGTATTAGCCCACCAACGACAGACGCATAATTTCAGTTCGTCATGAGCAACCAACGACCACCGAATATTTGCAGTTGGTAATGCGCGACCAACAACCGCTGAATAATTTCAGTTGGTAAAGCACGACCAACCACCGCCAAATAATTTCAGTTGGTAAAGCGCGACCAATCAAAGTTGCAAAAATCCAGTTGGTATGAGGCAACCAACAAAAGCGTATCATATCTGTGGGTATTAAGGTGCAGCCAACGGGGAATTACATTAAAAACCTGTTGGCCTTGAAAACCCAGTTGATTTTAAGTAACGAAAAGGAATGGAAATACGGGACAAAGGAATTTGTGATGGTATACAGCTACCAACCACAGCATTTAATTCCTGTTGGCATACCGCCACAATGACGGGGTGTAACTGCTGAGCCCCAACCGACGGCGTATTCTGTCTCGGCCTAAAATTCCCTTGGTATTCAACCAACAACCATTGCCTATGGGTTTTAGGCTTAAATTATTGTGGTGGTACTACGCGACCCATGACGGCATGTACCTTTTGTTGATATTAAGGCACCAACAATAGTGTATAACTCTTGTTGATATTAAGTCATCAATAGACTTGCTCCAAGTCTATTTCGTAAAAACTCTGTAAAAGTAAGGAGGGGGAACAGCGAAATAGACTTGTACATCTTGGCTGCTCATGAATAATTAATGAGATTTTTAATATGCAGCGTCCCGATTTTGGGACGCCTTCGGCACTTTTGATACTGAGCCCAGCCAATCATTGAACTCTCAACAACAAAAGAAAACAATTGGAAAGCCTCATTGAAAGTGAGGCTGGAATATGGCGGGGTGTTGTGTTGTTCACTTTTTCCAGTTTAAAGCAACGAACAAAATGGCGGAAAGTAAAGTTGAAGTTGCAGTGGAATCGCTTGAATCTTGTCGACGGAGAGCAATCGAAGCTTCCAAGAGAGTTTTGAAAATTGAGTCACTGCGAGTGTATCAAGTGAATGCCATGTTAGGATTGTTGCAAGGTAGGGATGTGCTGGTAGCACAACCCACTGGCTCAGGTAAATCAGTTGTTTATCAGCTGATCCCATTCGTGTTTGACATCCTGGACGTCCTATGTGATCAGAGCTTGAGAAAGAAAGAGCAAGAGAAGCGTGTAGAGGATATTATAAATTGCAAGAGAACCAGATCCGTAGTTTTAGTCATTCAACCTCTTATTTCGTTGATGAAAGATCAAATCCACTCGTTGGAAAGAAATGGGATTTGCGTATCCAGGCTGATGCATTTGTCAGAAGGTGAAGGAGGATATCAGATTCAGAAGAAGGGGAAAAATCTGCATGATGTGGAGCAGGCATCAATCCTTTTGTCATCGCCTGAAGCAGCTCTTGATACACACAGAGCACTTCTTAGATCTCCTGATCTCACAGGAAAATTTGTGGCTGTTGCTGTTGATGAGAGTCATTGCATTGTTAAATGGTAAGAACTACACTTCTTCTCTCTCTCTCTCTCTCTCTCAAAAAATAATAGCAGTTTTCCGAAGACCCCCAAATATGACAGCAAAGCCAAAGTTGTCAAAACAAAAATGAAAAGAGTCAAAAGACAAGAGACAAAAAATCTTTTATGCAGACAATTATAAATGATTTTTTCTCCATTTTTCTTTTTAAAAGTAATCTTGTTGTGTGATGATAATATCATTGATATGTAAGCTGAGTTGTTATTAAGAGTTATTAACTTTGTATAAGCAAGCAAATTTAATTTGCAGGGGTACAAATTGTACAAAGACAAAAGCATTTCGTCAAGATTATTGTAAGCTAGCAGAGCTTAGATCTCTTGTGAGCTTTGGAAGGAATCTCCCTTTTGTGTCACTTACAGCCACTGCTCTCCCAAGTGTAGAAAAGTCCATAATTGTCAATTTACAGATGCGCTCAATCTTACAACTTGCTATGGAGCCAGATCGTCCTAATATCCATTATGTAGTGCTGTCTTTCAGAACGGATGATCCAGCTGTTATCTTTTCATCTGTCATTGATGAAGTTCGACAGCATGGTTATAATTCTAGGAGGATAATAGTTTTCTGCCGCAGCCATAATCATTGCCGTGCACTATTCCGTTTGTTCGACCAAGAATTTCACCATCTATATCCCAATTATAAGTCTAGGCCTTATGCCATGTTCCATGCTGGAACAGACGAGGAGATAAAAGACCATGTCATCAACTCAATGGGAAAAATTGATAGTAGTGTTAGAGTTGTCTTTGCAACAACAGCATTTGGCATGGGGGTTGACTGCAAAGATCTGTACCACATTATTCACTTTGGACCCCCAGGCGATATTGATGATTACTTGCAGGAAAGTGGAAGAGCTGGTAGGGATAATCCACAAAGTCATGCCATATTGGTTTTGTACCCAAGGTGTACATCAGGAAAAGTTAGCCAAGAGATGAAACTATATGCCAAAAATTCTGAAGTTTGTAGAAGGCAAGCTGTATTGAAATTATTTCCGAAGTCGAAGCTGCCTGTTGATATTGCAAAGCATTCATACTGTGATATTTGCTCATCGTCATGCACCTGTGCTGCTTGCGATGGCCCAGCTTCTGAGCCATTCAAATCTTTCTTCGAGGTAGCAATTAGTAAAAATGCGTTAGTAGAATCACCACAGTCCACCTTGCAGAAAGTTTATATTTCAGATGAAGGAGAAGATTTCCTTAAGCAAAATTTATTTATGTTGAGACATTCACTTTTATCGGAGAGCTCAAATTCCATTATTGGCAATGATATATCATCAGGTTTCCCTTTGTGCGCAATTGAAGAAATATTGGCAAAAGCTAACATTGTTTCATCTGCACACCAAGTATGGCTTCATTCTAGCTTGTTTGACCTATCACTTGCAGCAAAAATCTATTCTTTGATAGAGAATGCTATATGTCGGTTTGGTGTTACCAATCTTACTGAAGCTGTCAAGATATCAGAAGTATCAGATACCAATTCATCTGAACAATCAGGAAATTCCTCTAGTGATTCAGATATTGAAGTTGATAATGCCAGATTATTAAAACACCGAGCCAATTATAGAATTATATCTGACAATACAGATAATGATTCAGACAGTGATTAGTTTCAGATTAGTATTTGGGAATTTTTTGTTGAATTTGGAAATTTATTGCTATTGCTTCTACTATTTAATGTGGATGTATTGCTATTATGTACCAATATAACTATAACTAAACAATAAATTCGTAACAAATTCTGGTGATTTTTTAAAAGTCTAAACTGTTTTCGGGTCACTACATAAAAGAATTCTATACGTGCATATTCGCGATCTTTTTCTTTATTCGAACTGTGAATAAACATTTAGTCCTCTAAAATGCTTTATTTTTTGCACCATCCACTGTTTTAATGAGGGTGCATCAAGACGACTAAACAAATTATCGGGGAAATCAGGGTATGACCCGTGCTTTCTACCAGGCTTAACTTGGAAAAGGTTCTGACTCTTGAATTGATCAGCAAGTGCAATTACATCGTCATCAGCATTTTTCCTTGCATGCTTCCCAGAGGGACTATGTACCGAAGTACTTTTGTCAAAAGCCTTCAAAATACCTTCAAAAGATTGATACGAACAACTGGTTCTTTCAATACTTTTGGTTGTTATTTTTCCGTTGAACTCCTTACAGTCCATTTTGAACAATTTATTCCAGTGTTCTACTTCTCGATCAATTTCAACATTTGAATCTGAGAGTCCTCTGTTGTTGGTAAATCTATTGAAAACAATGTCAAAGGCAAGCTCGTCCGGGAGAAGATAGAATACTTGGCACAAAAACTGGAATGAATAAAAGGCATACTTTGTTTTACCAACCATTTTGAACATGAGAAAAAAAAATTTGTAAAGCCTCAAGATTCTTTTGCCATCGCCATGCTTTCTTGCATCCGTAAAATTACAAGCAAACAGTCCCAAAAGCAGTGCGGATCGTGAGTACATATGAACGTAATCACCTTCGTTGGTTTCTTCTTTCTCGTGATCACCGTTCAGTTTTGGTAAAGTGTCGGGAATAACTGCACTGTCTCTGATCTCTTCAGTGAGTAACTGCTCGTCTATGGCAACTCCAGCTTCATCATGATGCTTCAAATTGTGTCTTCTGAAATTGGCAATCCTAACATAGAACTTTGTACAATACTTACACTCATATCCTTTAACAATTTCTTGCCCTTCCCCGTGCTTTTCTTTTGTATGCTTTCGCAGGCCAGCTATCTTCTTGTATGTTTTGTTACATTTCTCACATTTCCATTGAGTTTCTTCAGGTTTCCAGTCGACAGCAATGCTGGGCAATACAAATGTGTCGACTATCGTGTCTATGATTGAATTCATGACTTCCTCTCGCTCTTCTTTAAGTCCACAAGCATTACTGCCATGACCTTTAACTTCTTCAAATGCAGCCAATATCATGGCATCGGTATACTGCTCAAGAAAATCGAACGTTGCATCAACATCATCCATCGGATTTAAAGGGACATTTCTGGCATTTAAAAAGTTCCGTGCAGCATGGAGAGTGCCAATATCAGCAGAAGATTCTGTATCATAAAGAATGTCCCAGATCACCTGAAATGAGTGATAATTATTTCCAGCGAATAAAATATCAGTAACTCGCAATCCTGATATCATTTGATGACAATTGCTTGTTAACATAAAAAAGTTAGGCGGTTATCATAAAAACGGGCTTGATTTCCTTTTCTGTCACCTTAAAAAATATACCTCACAACCAGGTGGCTAAAATGGAAACATCTTTATAGCTCGGGCATTTCAATCAAAACCAATTCGTTTGTAGTGAAAATAGGAAACAAATCTTACCATCAAGAAATTTCCAAAGGTGTGAAAATCAGCAATGCATGGGATTAAACCCTTCAGTCATTTTAGAGTTGACGGTGCATCCCGTTGGTCTTCTTGTGCATTGTGCTCCCTCTCGCACGTGAGTTCATCGCCGAATGATAAGACATTTTGAATTCTACCATCTTTTTTTGGCACAAAGTGATGCAAGAATTGCATAATTTCTGTTATGTCTTTCGTGACATTTTCGTCCTTAGATAGAACCCCAAGGCAGACCTGTAAAGATACGGTTCCCTTTTAAATATTTACTTTCTTTCAAGAGCCGCATTTAGGAGGTAAATATATTAATCAAATATATCAATTAAACCAAACAATTGAGGTAAATTTATAATTCAACATTGTATTTTAAGTGTTGCCTGGAAATCTAATTCGTGTTGCAATACATCGTATATCGAACGAATTCAAATTTTTAATTAACAATAACTCTTTTATAAAGATACAAATATTAAGAACTTGTCTTAGCGTTTCAGATTTAGATTTTGTGTATGGAATATTCTCGTGATGCAAATTATTCGGCAGTAATTTCTCGAACCACTTTATTTCCTTCACGTATTTGATTAACGTTAAACCAATTTTATGCTTAAATTCTGCTCTCAGGGATGCTTCTTCATCTGTACCAGGCAAGAACACTTTCAGTGGTACCTCGGCAGGCGCTGTACATATGGGCACTTTTCCATCTATTCTATCCTTAGCGTATGGGACTCTTTTTTTGGTTGCAATGCAGTTGAATAGATTTATTTGCTCATTTCGTTTTAATCGATCTGTGTGTCTCGACTTTGGTGCAAAATTCACATTGTCCCCAGCTAGAATGAAACAGGGTACAGTTTTTGTCGTAGAAACTTGCAACGAGGGCTAGTCGGCAGTTTCATGTAAACATTCTGTGGAACGTGCTTCATCCACACTGAATTCTTCCAAAACAGTCGACAAATTTAAGATATCTTCACCATCTTCAATGAAATCCCATTCATTCCACCCATATTCACTATCTTTCGTATCTTGAGCAGCTTGTTGCATTTCTAGCAAGTTATTTTCGGGAGAATGGTCTCCTTGAATGTCATTTGACCTTTGATCTGTAATATTCACAATTGAAATGTTACATTGGTCTTTTTCGTCTGCTTCTGCTACTCCCAATTTTTCAGTTGTTTCTTCTGTTCCCACATCATCGTTTGCACCCGCCCAGCACTTTACTACTGATGTATTATCTTTCCCTAGAGCACTTTGACAAGTCAAGGCTTTTCCATAAGAAGTGCATAAGCCTAATTCATTCAATCGCCTGTAGGTCATTTTGTCAGCACCGCCTCTTCGGAGTATAATAGAATTGACCAGCGTATTCATATTCATATATTGATTTCTGCATTTGAGAATAACAGCTATTGACGCAAGAAGAGCTGGTTTGATTGAATCGATTGTTTTTCTTTTATTCCTTGAAAGATTCCTCTTATTGCTTCCAGCGCTGACGACAATTTTCCACAATAAAGGTGAGTTTTTTTCAAGCTCTTTCTCTTGGCCCTCAAATGAAAATTGTTCGATAGAGCGTTCTTGTACAGCTTTGAATGTACTTTGTTGGTCTGAGCATATCTTGGCACACTCGACAGCAACTTGACAGGAGACAATTTTCTCTAATTCTGCACGGCATCCTGGAAGTTTCCATATAATGTTAGCAATCGCTTCGCAATTTCCCGAGCATAGGCAACGAATGACGGCTTGCAAGTCGCTTGGGACAGCTTTTGTAACTGTTAAACCACCTGATACGGAAATGACCTTGAGAGAAAATATAAGTTAAAACACATTAAAATAAAAGAAAAACAGTTATGGTCATTTGCGGTATTTGCAAGCCCTATTTTGGTGGTTGTAAGCGAGAACAAGATAAACAACAGATATAAACTCGGCACGGGGACAAATTCACAAACACCAACCTACCTGGACTTCTTCTTTCACAACACCATCTTGAAAATGGGAAAGCAGATTTTTCCCTAGTTCGCGAAATGGCCATTTATCCTCAGTTTGTGCCGAAGCGTCACTCACCAGTTGTCTTCTCCTTTCAGGTTTTTCATGAACTGATCTTTTGCTTTCTGGTGGACATTCTGTGTCTGTGGGCACACCCCGTTTCACTTTATTTGACAGGTATTTTAGTCGAACTGTTTCCCTTCCCCTCAGAAAACTTGCTCTCTTCTGCTCCTTGTTCTTCACCGCTGTTTTAACACTGCGGTAACAGGCTTTGCACGATATCCTGAAATCAATATCCCCAAGCTCTACATCCAAGTGTGCCTCCAAAATCTGACCAAATTCTGTCTTGTGTCCGTTCGGATGAAATAAATTGATTATGTGATCTTTTGGAGTCTTGTATTGGTGAACATCTTTCATACACACTGCACAATAATCACGACTTACCAATGGAGAAATACACTCTCTTAATTTTTTTGGTGTTCCGTCCATGAAGTTAGACGCACATGGTATGCCTCATGTAATGCAAAGAATTGATCTATTGAACGTTTTGTAGGTGTTGACACACGTTGCAGGCCCCCCATATAAACAGATGCGAATTATGACTCTATTACCCCCTGGAACTGTTTTCATTACTTTTTGTCACACAACTTCACGTTTTTAAAATTTTATTGAAGGACTCCAGTATGAACAATTCAGGTGGTAAATAATTGGTTTTTGGTTTGATTTGATAATTTTTGACATTAAAATATTTACAATATAAAAGGTTAAAGAGTAAATAATTAACCATAAAAGTAATCCCTGAAATTTTATATATTGTTTGAAAATATTTAGGGAGGAAGCTTGTTTCCACTCAGTTGTAAGGCTATTCCATATTTTCTACCAGAAAAACATTTTTTCCGTTGGAGGAGTTTTTCTCCCGTATCCTTGCATCCGCATTAGTGTTACGAAGGTTACGCAAAGAAATTTTCCAGTTTTTGATGAAAAGTTGACAAAGATATTGAGGAGCAAGATCGTTGAGAGATGTGTAGACCATTGTTTTGGTTTCTGTAGTGATCATTAATAGTCTTCCATACCAATTTCTCTATTAGTAGTCTAGGGGAGACGTCAAAGCTGCTATCAGTTATAATTCTGGCAGCTCTATTTTTGCAACTTATTTATTTCCGTCACTCCACAGCAATAATGAAAATGGGGCTCTACAATATCTAGGTAAAGAATGTTAAGTGTGTGTGATGGAAGAATTTTTTGGCATGCTTTAGAAAACCAATAATTCAGTGATAAACAACAAAGTATCCAAAATATTATTTCATGATATAAAATAATTTTTCATAACAGTTTCAACAGTCCTCAAAATTTTGAGAAAGTCATATTGTGCCTGCCATACCCTTCTGTCATCTAATTATATGGATGGTGTGCTGGAGCTGAATATGAACCAAGTTTTTCAGTAATATGTTGCCTGCTAGATCTTGTTATGGTGCTGGTGTAATCACATTTACTTGTTCATTGATGCAATGAGTATGGTTACTTCACTTTTTTCTTCCAATTTTGATGTGCATATTGACACTGAAATAATAATAAAATGATGACAGTCCAAAGAGGCAACAATTTAACAAATTATAAATATCAAAAGACAAAAAAATAAACATGTATCACATGGTTGAGCAAAGTATAACTGTTTGCTCTGAGTAAAAATGTTCTAGTAATCACAATATTCTGTGTCTTCCTGCACACATTTTTTTTTCATAAGAAACTAATTATCAGAGAAACTGCTGGCTTACTTTTAGATGGACAGATTTAAATAGTTAAGAAATTAATAATATAAAAGTATTGTGAGGGACAGTCAGTGAGACTATTTTTGGCCTAACCTATTTTGGCCTAGCATTTTTTCAATGACAAGCTGAATCATACCTGTTGGTGATACGGAGCAAATATTCTTAGCTTTACTCTATACATCGCATCGTTTCTTCTGCTAAGCCAACGCTTTGTTCGTTATACCTAAAAAGCTATCTATGATTCGCTGCTCCCCAGTCTTGTTGTTGCATTGCATGCCGCCATCTTTCCTCTGCTTCCGCCAATTTTGCTTTGCCAACTTCTCTGAACAGAACCCCCTGGCATCTCAGTGACCAACCATGAGTTTGCTCATCTCATTAATTATTCATGAGCAGCCAAGATGTACAAGTCTATTTCGCTGTTCCCCCTCCTTACTTTTACGGAGTTTTTACGAAATAGACTTGGAGCAAGTCTAAGTCATCAAGGACAGCTTTAATTTTTATTGGTATGAAGGCACCAACTATGGCGTATAAGCGTTGGGCACAGAGTTCTCTTGGTATTAAGTCCCAAACCATGGCGAGTACTTTGTGGGCATGAAGCCCCAGCAGCATTGCGCCATTCACCATGGCCTATAGATTTAGAGCATACCATTATCTTAACAATGGTACATAATGATGGGGTAAAACACGGTTGATGTTAAACCCGCGGCGATGGCATATACGTTGTAGGCGTAATTCTCTTGGCGGCTATTAAGCCCCTAACGACACCGTATAATTTTGGTGGGTATAAAATGGTGACACTGGCGCATAGTTGTATCACGATAGCCACGTGCAGGTATCGTTTGCAATACGTTGACTTTGATTGCTCACATTTTCTGTTTGATGTGAAATCGAACAGAGAATCACTTTTGTTGTCCAACTGTGGACTGCAATACTTTACCATTTCAGAGCTTTTAAGGTCTATGGGCGGATGGCCCTTGCCGACGACCTGTCAACTTTGCGGCCATTTGCCGTCATTATGAGAGCCCCCATATTATTACATACTAGGGGTCTTCACTCGCTTCGCTCGTTCGCCCCAGCCCGTCAAGTAAAAAAAGCTTAATCTGGTTGGCGCGCTTCGCGCGCTGCATTCGCTCCCGCTCATGCCCATACATACATACATACATACCTACATACATACATACATACATACATACATACATACATACATACATACCTACATACATACATACATACATACATACCTACATACATACATACATACATACATACATACAAACATGGGCCGGGTTCGGTCGCTTCGCTCCCTCCCCGGAGCCCGTCAAGTGAACAATGCTTAATCTGGTTGGCGCGCTTCGCGCGCTGCATTCACTACCGCTCATGCCCATACATACATACATACATACATACATACATACATACTACATACATACCCTACAATACATACCCTACATACATACCCTACAATACATACCCTACAATACATACCCTAAAATACATACCCTACAATACATACCCTACAATACATACCCCACAATACATACCCTACAATACATACCCTACAATACATACCCTACAATACATACCCTACAATACCTACCCTACAATACATACCCTACAATACATACAATACAACACATACCCTACAATACATACCCCAAAATACATACCCTACAATACATACCCTACAATACATACCCTACAATACAAACCCTACAATACATACCCTACAATACATACCCTACTATATATACCCTACAATACATACCCTACAATACATACCCTAAAATACATATCCTACATACATACCCTACAATACATACCCTACAATACATACCCCACAATACATACCCTACAATACATACCCTACAATACATACCCTACTATATATACCCTACAATACAAACCCTACAATACATACCCTACATAACATACCCTACAATACATACCCTACAATACATATCCTACAAAACATACCCTACAATACATACCCTACTATACATACCCTACAATACATACCCTACAATACATACCCTACAATACATACCCTACAATACATACCCTACAATACATATTACGACGCAACATTTCTAAAGAAAGTAAAGGTGGGAGGTCGAATCTTCCCCCCTGCCAAGCGACCGCCCCGCGTCCATGCTGCCCCCCTGAAAGCTGTTTCTGAAAGTTGATAGCTTCAGTGTGGAGTTTGAAAAAAAAGGTGCTTTCAAAAATTTAATCCATCCTTGAAAATTTAAACTCAATCTGTAATAAAAAATATATCAAACTGTAGCTAAGGAAACAACGAACACGTTGCAAATAGTCTCATCTCTTAAATAAGTAGTACTGAATTCTTAGAGACCATTTGGTGGATTCTTAGAGTCCATTTGGTGGTTTGAATGAAATTTCCGAGCCGTGCAAAAAGCAAAACCTTTGAACACACTTTAGCAAGTAAAAATAGTATTTACCGTGGCAAATAGTGACCCAGTTGAACTCAAAAAACACCAACATGAAGGTAATATGTTGGGGAACAATTATCGAAAGTGTTTGGGTAAAAAATAATCAATTGTGGCAGGCTGAAATTGAATTTTCCCAAATGCAAAAACAACGCGTGTTGCGTGAACAATTGTTCCTTCCCGAGTGAAAAGCAACTTTGTTGGAAATCGTAAAAAACAAAAAAAAAACAAAAAAAAACAACACATTATTTTAGTTGTGTTATCAGACAACACTTGTCAAAAATTTAAATGGGGAAAATCGTGCAAATAGGGCCGGAAAAATTCAAAACTTTGACCATGGCCTAAACGTTGTTAGCATGCCGAAGCAACAATGGCGGCCGCCTACTACAAAACCCACAACTATTTCATTCAAAAAACAAAACAAATACAAAGCTATCACCTGTGTTCTCTATTGTTTCCTGCAACTCTCCAGGGGTCTTTCAAACAATTAAGAGCTCTTTACAAAGATAATTCAGCTGGTAAAACACATTGAAAGGCGCCCACCTCACTTTTTGTGTACAAAACAAAAACACGCGTCTTCTCCAAAAGTACCTGCTGTTCAACCCGAGGGCTAATTTGCATGATAACGAAAAACGCGTGACTGTTCACGTGAAGTTGCGAAAGAGCCAATCAAATTGCAGGAAAAGGCGAAACGCGTCACGTGAAGAGCGAAAACTCTGTTCGAAAATGGAGTTCGCGACGCGAATTTGGAAGTTTCGCCAGCGTAAACGGTCGTTTTTTCGTGATAGCACAATTAGTGGAGCAATTAATGGAATAACTCAAAAATTCTTTTAAAATAGGCTTGCAAAAATAGATAACTTTTGCCTACTCCAGAAACGGAGCCTTTCCATTCAAGTGTCAACCTTTTGCGACCCCATTGAAAAAAGCCTTATTGATCACCGATTCGCCGTTTCGTCCCATTGTTTTGAGGCGTTCGACCTATTGTTTCGGGTCGAATCTATTGTTTTAGGCAGAGTTTCGCCACCGTCACGTGACATCACAGAATATATATATTAGACTTTCCCTGAAGAAAAAGCATGGTGTACGAGAAAAAAGGGCTATAACTCCATACCGAAATGAATTGATATTCTTAGTTTCGCTAAATGACAACATATGGGCAACAAAGAATGAGCTCGTCTCTTCGTTGTCACAAACTCATGAAAAGTTCTGGCATACGGATCAAAAGATCCATGCTGCAATTTTCACCAGGCACTGTCGTCCGTCATATTTAAAAGAAAACGCTATTCAGAAGATAATTTCCGTTTGGAGGGATAAAATGGAGAAATTGATTGAAAATTCAAATGCCCACCGCCAGTGGCTACTTGATTCATGATTAAAAGATCATTATAAGCTAGACATATTTGTGGAACGCCTGTGTACCCTTGCTCATCGTCAGAATGGGATACCGAACAGGAATGGTGTCCGCCGCTCCTGGCTAAGTTGTTCACAATGTTACTTTACTGTAAAATTGCCCATTGCAAGGGATAGCCGACACGTGATGATCGAGAATAAAAAAGCATTGACGATTAAGCTTCAAATGATGCACATTAAGGCGGTTAACATGCGGGACACACGTGATGAAACTGCAAAGGGGACAGTATGGCTCTATACCCACAAGGCCTTGTCTTGGGGTGCATTGGAAAGAACACGCGAGGATAACACTGTCAATTGACATAGAAGCCAAGTAAAAGGCCGCAGAACAGTATAGCATGAAGAAAACCAATTGTTGTTGTCATTCGAATGCAAATACAATTGTTTCTGTCAATTAGCTGTGATGCCATTTCGCGGTGTTGGTCGATCCCCGGGTGGAAAAATATTCGAGACAGAGCGCATTCAAAATGACTCGTCTATCTGACTATCGCTTTTGGTCGCAGGGTGAGTACGGTTGCACAAGCAGACAATACAGCGTGCAGTACACTCAAACCTCCGAGGAAAAATACAATTGTAATGCAAGCCTAAAATATAATGATTGCACAATTCGAAGTCAACAAGGTGTTTTGTGTACGAGTGCAAAGTCCTGGCGGACTAAAGAAAAAATTGTGGGTCTTAGCCTTGTTGTGTATGGAGGGGTACAAGGTACCCCTCTATACACAACGATGAGGAACAAGCTCACCAAGTGGACTCTGTTTTCTTTTTTGTATTGTCTTATGCGCAATCCTGCCAAGCCAAATAGTTCCATGGCTTATCTGATCTTTCTTCAGTGCAGTGAACCAACGTTAAAGCCAATGTAACAAACACAACAACAAGCGTGGATAGCAAAGAAATCAATCCTTGTTTTATGCGCTAGGCCTTAGCATGATTGTTGCATATGAACTTTGCACGAACATGCCTTGAATAACTTGCCAAAGAGATCGTTAACAACACCCTTATGGGACCATGTTGCTCTACATACAAACGAGGCTATTTCAAAATTGCAATTTCTATCACCCATTAACTGTTCTTAAATTCCACTTAAGAACTTTTGAAAACTAGTAAATGAATGTGTATTTTACTTAGTTTCAGCTGCAAAAACGTGGATTCATGTGGAACTTGTGTGAATGAATGTTAATATAAATAGAAACAACTAAATGAATGCGTATTTTACTTAGTTTCAGCTGTAGTAACATGAATTCATGTGTATTTTGGGTGAGTGAATGTTAATATTACTGAAAACAAATGAAGGAAGGTGTATTTTACTTAGTTTCAGGTGTGTTAGCATGGATTCTTGTGTAATTTGCGTGAATGAATGTTAATATCACTGAAAACAAGTAAATGAAAGTGTATTTCACTTAGTTTCAGCTGTAATAATGTAGATTCATGTGTAATTTGTGTGATTGAATGTTAATATTACTGAATACAAGTAAATGAGTGTGTATTTTACTTGAGTTCGGCAGTAATATTGTCGAATCATGTTTAACTTGTGTGAATGAATGCTAATATCACGGAAAACAAGTAAATGAATCTATATTTTCTTAGTTTTTGCTGTAGTAATATGGATTCATGTGCAATATGTCTAAATGAATGTTAAAGGGCTACTCCCACCATATTTTTTTACTTCATTTCTGGGTAGTTTTTGACGGAAAAACAGGTACTGCACTTTTTAAATTTCAAAATTCGCTCATTAACATCTCTTTTCACAGCTCCAAAAGTGCAATTTTCAGGCCATTTCTGAAAATGTCGCGCAACATGAAACAATCTGGGCGGAGGTTGTATGACGTAAAAGCCGGAACGGAATCAACTTCTCTCCTTTGCTTCAGTATGGAAAAATGAAGGTCGCGTCCGGTTTTCTCCCTTGTTTTCAATGATAAATACAAATGTTTTTTCAAACCACTTCAACACCATCATTATAAAGCTTATTTACATCTCCCCGTGTGTTTCTTTTTAATTTTCGGCATTGTTAAGGGCTGAAAATTGACCCCAAAGCTGATGCAGTGACAATGGATTTTTCCAGTATTCACACGCCTCACGTGGTTATTGGTTCATCACTCAACCTCTTCCTTCCTTTGATTTGCGTGATAAAACAACCAGCTAACGTCCTTGAATCGTGATATAATAAATTTGTTTATATCGTTTCCATCAGTTCTATGCTCTTTTTTAACACGTTTTGCCATGTGCTTGGTTTTAGCAAGATAATTATGGATTATTTTTGTATTTTCTACTTGGGTTTTTGTCAGTATGAAGCCCGACATTGTGCTGGAAACTTTTTCTTCGAATTCACATTGAACTTGTGAAATCTTCGATCTCTGGGCATTAATGTTTACACTCCTGGAAGGGATTTTCGAGTTTTTCTACACAGTTATGACCATAACTACATTTGAAATATTACAAAAATATGAGCTGCTGCTTCAAATACACACCAGATAAAACAAATGAGGTTATTTTCATGCATTATTAGTCCAAAATAGCATTATTCTACTTTACCCGTGCCAGGACCCGCTCAGCCTAGTGATTTTGCAAATTTTTGACTGACCCGATTTGGGTTAAATCTTATAAGTGCGTAGATAAGAGATCACAAATTTTCCATACTATCAATTCTATCGAAAAATTGTTGAAAGAGAGCTTGCTCGTCTTTAATTGAATAGATTTCGAATTCATATTGTTATTTAAAACCATCCCGCACCACTGAAGACTGTATGTGAAGCTCGCTTGAGACTGCGACGTTGAGGTTGAAAAACATGCCGGCTTGCAGCTTAAGCGTGAGCAAATCATCCTCATTTGTGTAAAAAACTCACGCTTTTCATGATAAACGAGGCATCAACAGATTCCTTAGATCCTGAACTAGTGCGTGGCAGAGTTTAATTTTTTAAATACAACTTGGTTTTGACTATAGACATGCAAAACGTTTTCGTGCGAGCTTTGGTACTGAACACAATAAAGTAAAGTTTCTGTGTTCCGGCATCTGCGTCACACCGGCCTCGCCCCAGTTTTCTTTTTGCCCGACTTTTTTCTGGAATGTGCATGTTTGGAGGCGTAAAAAAGGTTGTTAATGAGCGATTTTAAAGATTTAAAAACTGCAGTACCTGTTTTCACGCCAAAAACTACCCAGAAATGGAATAAAAAGATATGGTGGGAGTAGCCCTTTAATATCACTAAAAGCTAGTAAATGAATGTGTATTTTACTTAGTTTCAGCCGCAAAAACGTGGATTCATGTGCAACTTGTCTGACTGAATGTTAATAAATATAAAAACAACTTAATTAATGTGTATTTTAATTAGTTTCAGCTGTAATACCATGGATTTATGTGTAATTTGGGCGAGTGAATGTTAATATTACTGAAAACAAGTAAACGAATGTGTATTTTACTTAGTTTCAGGTGTAATAACATGGATTCATGTGTAATTTGTGTAAATGTATGTTAATATAAATAAAAACAACTAAATGAATTCGTATTTTACTTAGTTTTTGCTGTAGTAACGTGGATTCATGTGTAATATGTGTAAACAAATGTTAATATCACTGAAAACTAGTAAATGAATGTGCATTTTACTTAGTTTCAGCTGCAGAAACGTAGATTCATGTGCAACTTGTCTGAATGAATGTTAATATAAATAAAAACACCTTAGTTAATGTGTATTTTAATTAGTTCCAGCTGTAATGCCATGGATTTATGTGTAATTTGGGCGAGTGAATGTTAATATTACTGAAAACAAGTAAACGAGTGTGTATTTTACTTAGTTTCAGGTGTAATAACATGGATTCATGTGTAATTTGTGTGAATGAATGTTAATATCATTGAAAACAAGTAAATGAATGTGTATATTACTAAGTTTTAGCAGTAATAACGTCGATTCATGTTTAACTTGTGTGAATGAATGTTAATATTACTTAAAGCAAGTAAACATATGTCTACTTTACTTAGTTTCAGCAGTAGCAACCTTAATTCATGTGTAATATCTATAAATGAAAGTTAATATCACTGAAAACAAGTAAATATATGTGTATCTTACTTAGTTTCAGCTGTAATAACGTGGATTAATGGGTAATATGTGTAATATATGTAATATGTGTAAATGAATGTCAATATCACTGAACACTAGTACATGATTGTGTATTTTACTTAGTTTTAGCTGTAATAGGGTTGATTCATGTGTTATTTGTTTGAATGAATGTTAAAATGACTGAAAACAAGTAAAGAATGTGTATTTTACTTAGTTTCAGGTGTAATAGCATGGATTCATGTGTAATTTGTGTGAATGAATGTTAATATCACTGAAAACAAGTAAATGAATGTGCATTGTACTTAGTTTTAGCTGTAATAACGTACTTTCATGTGTAATTTGTGTGATTGAATGTTAATATTACTGAATACAAGTAAATGAATGTGTATTTTACTTAGTTTCGGCAGGAATATTGCCAATTCATGTTTAACTTGTGTGAATGAATGCTAATATCCCCGAAAACAAGTAAATGAATCTTTGTTTTTCTTAGTTTTTGCTGTAGTAACGTGGATTCACGTGCATTATATGTAAATGAATGTTAATATAACTGAAAACTAGTAAATGAATGTTTACTTTACTTAGTTTCAGCTGAAAAAATGTGGATTCATGTGCAACTTGTCTGAATAAATGTTAATATAAATAAAAACAATTTAATTAGTGTGTATTTTACTTAGTTTCAGCTGTAATACCATGGATTCATGTGTAATTTGGGCGAGTGAATGTTAATATTACTGAAAACAAGTAAAGAATGTGTATTTTTCTTAGTTTCAGGTGTAATAACATGGATTCATATGTAATTTGTGTGAATGAATGTTAATATCCCTGAAAACAAATAAATGAATGTG
The DNA here is from genome assembly GCA_013076295.1 of Sanderia malayensis. Taxonomy (NCBI): domain Eukaryota; kingdom Metazoa; phylum Cnidaria; class Scyphozoa; order Semaeostomeae; family Pelagiidae; genus Sanderia; species Sanderia malayensis. Next base: position 157,780 of record RQOL01000834.1, read on the forward strand.
TATTTTACTTATCTTCGGCTGTAATAACATAGATTCATTTGTAAATTGTGTGATTGAATGTTAATATTACTGAAAACAAGTAAATGAATGTGTATTTTACTTAGTTTCAGCTGTAATAACCTTGATTCATGATTAACTTGTGTGAATGAATGTTAATATGATCGAAAACAAGTAAATTAATTTTTTAATTTTTTCAGTTTTTGCTGTAGTTACGTGTATTCATGTGTAATATGTGTAAATGAATGTTAATACCACTGAAAACAAGTAATTGCATGTGGATTTTACTTAGTTTCATCTGTAATAACGTGGACTCTTGTGTAATATGTGAAAATGAATGTTAATATTACTGAAAGCTAGTAAATGCATTTGTATTTTACTTGTGAATGAATGTTTGTATCTTACTTAGTGTCAGCTTTAATGAAATGGATTCATGTGCAATTTCTTTGAATGATTGTGAAAATCACTGAAAACAAGTAAATGAATGTGTATATTACTTAGTTTCAGCTGTAATAACATGAATTCATGTGTAACTTGTCTCATTGAATGTTAATATTACTGAATACAAGTAAATGAATGTGTATTTTACTTAGTTTCAGCTGTAATAACGTTCATTCATGTTTAACTTGTGTGAATGAATGTTAATATTATTGAAAACAAGTAAATTAATTTTTTATTTTCTTTAGTTTTTGCTGTAGTTACGTGTATTCATGTGTAATATGTGTGAATGAATGTTAATACCACTGAAAACAAGTAATTGCATGTGTATTTTACTTAGTTTCATCTGTAATAACGTGGACTCTTATGTAATATGTGTAAATCAATGTTAATATTACTGAAAACTACTAAATGCATTTTTATTTTACTTGTGAAGGAATGTTATTATAAAGAAAAAGAATAAACGAATTTGTACCTTACTCAGTGTCAGCTGTAATGAAATGGATTCATGTGTAATTTGTTTGAATGATTGTTAAAATCAATGAAAACAAGTAAATGAATGTGTATTTTACTTAGTTTCGGGTGTAAAAACATGGATTCATGTTTAATTTGTCTGATTGATTGTTAATATGACTGAAAACAAGTAAATGAATGTTTATTTTACTTACTTTTAGCTGTAGTAACTTGAATTCATGTGTTATTTGTGTGGTTGAATGTTAATATTACTGAAAACAAGTAAATAAATGTGTTTTTTACTTAGTTTCAGCTGTAATAACATCGATTCATGTTTAACTTGTGTAAATTAATGTTCACATCACTGAAAACAAGTAAATGGATGTGTAGTTTCCTTAGTTTCAGCTGATATAGCATGGATTCATATGTAATTTGTCAGAGTAAATGTTAATATCACTGAAAACAACTAAATGAATGTCTACTGTACTTAGTTTCAGTTCTAATGACATGGATTCATGTGTAATTTGTGCGAATGAATGTTAATATCACGGAAAACAAGAGAATGAATGTGTATTTTTTTAGTTTTTGCTGTAGTAACGTGGATTGATGTTTAATATGTGTAAATGAATGTTAATATTACTGAAAACAAGTAAATTGATGTGTATTGCACTTAGTTTCAGCTGTAGTAATGTGGATTCATGTGTAATTTGTGTAAATGAAAGTTAATATCACTGAAAACAACTAAATGCTTGTGTATTTTACTTAGTTTCAGCTGTAATAATGTAGATTCATGTGTAATTTGTGTGATTGAATGTTAATATTACTGAATACAAGTAAATGAATGTGTATTTTACTTAGTTTCGGCAGTAATATTGTCGATTCATGTTTAACTTGTGTGAATGAATGCTAATATCACGGAAAGCAAGTAAATGAATCTATATTTTCTTAGTTTTTGCTGTAGTAATGTGGATTCATGTGCAATATGTCTAAATGAATGTTAAAGGGCTACTCCCACCATATTTTTTATTTCATTTCTGGGTAGTTTTTGACGGAAAAACAGGTACTGCACTTTTACTACTGCACTACAGGTACTTTTTAAATTTCAAAATTCGCTCATTAACATCTCTTTTCACGGCTCCAAAAGTGCAATTTTCAGGCCATTTCTGAAAATGTCGCGCAACATGAAACAATCTGGGCGGATGTTGTATGACGTAGAAGCCAGGACAGAATCAACTTCTCTCCTTTGCTTCAGTATGGAAAAATGAATGTCGCGTCCGGTTTTCTCCCTTGTTTTCAATGATAAATACAAATGTTTTTTCAAACCACTTCAACATCATCATTACAATGCTTATTTACATCTCCCCGTGTGTTTCTTTTTAATTTTCGGCATTGTGAAGGGCTGAAAATTGACCCCAAAGCTGATGCAGTGACAATGGATTTTCCCAGTATTCACACGCCTCACGTGGTTATTGGTTCATCACTCAACCTCTTCCTTCCTTTGATTTGCTTGATAAAACAACCAGCTAACGTCCGTGAATCGTGATATAATAAATTTGTTTATATCGTTTCCATCAGTTCTATGCTCTTTTTTAACATGTTTTGCCATGTGCTTGGTTTTAGCAAGATAATTATGGATTATTTTTGTATTTTCTACTTGGGTTTTTGTCAGTATGAAGCCCAACATTGTGCTGGAAAGTTTTTCTTCGAATTCACATTGAACTTGTGAATTCTTCGATCTCTGGGCATTAATGTTTACACTCCTGGAAGGGATTTTCGAGTTTTTTTACACAGTTATGACCATAACTACATTTGAAATATTACAAAAATATGAGCTGCTGTTTCAAATACACACCAGATAAAAGAAATGAGGTTATTTTCATGCATTATTAGTCCAAAATAGCATTATTCTACTTTACCCGTGCCAGGACCTGCTCGGCCTAGCGATTTTGCAAAATTTTGACTGACCCGATTTGGTTTAAATCTTATAAGTGCGTAGATAAGAGATCACAAATTTTCCATACTATCAATTCTATCGAAAAATTGTTGAAAGAGAGCTTGCTCCTCTTTAATTGAATAGATTTCGAATTCATATTGTTATTTAAAACCATCCCGCACCACTGAAGACTGTATGTGAAGCTCGCTTGAGACTGTGACTTTGAGGTTGAAAAACATGCCGGCTTGCAGCAAAAGAGTGAGCAAATCATCCTCATTTGTGTAAAAAACTCACGCTTTTCATGATAAATGAGGCATCAACAGATTCCTTAGATCCTGAACTAGTGTGTGGCAGAGTTTCATTTTTTAAATACAACTTGGTTTTGACTATAGACATGCAAAACGTTTTCGTGCGAGCTTTGGTACTGAACACAATAAAGTAAAGTTTCTGCGTTCCGGCATCTGCGTCACACCGTCCTCGCCCCAGTTTTTATTTTGCCCGACTTTTTTCTGGAATGTGCATGTTTGGAGGCGTAAAAAAGGGTGCTAATGAGTGATTTTAAAAATTTAAAAACTGCAGTACCTGTTTTCACGCCAAAAACTACCCAGAAATGGAATAAAAAGATATGGTGGGAGTAGCCCTTTAATATCACTAAAAGCTAGTAAATGAATGTGTATTTTACTTAGTTTCAGCTGCAAAAACGTGGATTCATGTGCAACTTGTCTGACTGAACGTTAATAAATACAAAAACAACTTAATTAATGTGTATTTTACTTAGTTTCAGGTGTAATAACATGGATTCATGTGTAATTTGTGTAAATGTATGCTAATATAAATAAAAACAACTAAATGAATGCGTATTTACTTAGTTTTGCTGTAGTAACGCCCGTACGTAAATTACATTATGGGGACAAGAATATGTTTACATAGTCGCATCCTGGGGACTGTCACCATTGTGGGGACAGAAAACGTGACCCCACTACGTACATTCGCTATTTCTCCTTATACCACCGTTTCTGGTGTCTTCAACTCGATTTGAGGGTGTCCCCACAATGTGGGTTTATTAATGTATGTGTAACATTGTGATGACTTGTGTATGATGATGTCAATTTCTGAAAAAGTTTATTCTGGGGACACATTATACACAAAATACAGTATTCCTAAATTACAGAAGAAGTCACATCCAAAATGCTTTTGAGGGACCTGTCAACGTTATGATATTATCGTATCAACGTTATCGTATTCATGATAGTCTTCGTTATAAACCTTACAGGCAAAAGATTCTTATTTGAAGGTATGATCAAAGGATCCTTGGGGTGACTCCCAACAGATTGATTTTGTTTCAATTTTTTAATATTATCCAGAAAGTGAAGAAAATAATATCAAAATAAAGTAAAACTTTGCGAGCCTAAAAGTTGAGCTTGAGCAAAACTGAATAACTAGTTTTATTGACTTTTCACGTGTTTTAACTCCTGGACATAAAAACCCTGGATTTAATGTTTAGGATTGAACGCAGCAAATTCAAAAACATTTGTTTTCAGACCACTAAGGCAATTTTTTTTACTTCAATTTTCGATCTTGTTTCATCAAAGCTAAAAAGCTTTCTTTTTCCAAAACAAAAATGAAATATCATAACTGTTGTATTAGTTGCATAAGCATAGAGCTAGAAAATTTTCTTCTTTTCGCGAGATGCTTCCAGCAACTGGTTGTCTCGCCCTGCCACAACGTGCCCAGAATCTAGTATGGTACGTCATGGTGTTTGTTGTTTCAACAAGTTTACATTTTATTCCAATGAAAAATTGGCAAAGTGACATCATACCTTGTGGCCTCATTCCAAATCAAAAGGGAACGTTTGAATCTGAGGCACATACCTTACATGGGAAAGTAGACAGAAACACAGAACAGAGAACACAACATCTTTTCCCACACATCAATGTCTACTCGCTTGCGCATGCGTGTCGCGAGTCAAAAATGAAGGAATTCGTAGAATAAAAACAGCAACTTACAAAAGATCTTTTTATGATCAAATTTCCGATCAACTAATAATTTACCTAAAATTTCGTTAAATCACAGACAACAATAAGTCAATGAATAGCATTCCCAATAGTTTTAATTACTTCATTTTAAAAGAAAAAGGTTCTCATCTCTGCTCATTGCATGAGATAAGTGAGGTAAATTGTATAATGAGAGCAACAACTAATCAAACGAAACTGCCTTATCATGGAAAAAAACAAAACGTCAATATAAAATACCCTAATGTAAAACAGCTTTAATCACAACAAAGAATTAATCGGAATTAGTTAATCAAAGTTAAAAAGAACATGAAAGCCAAGAAGACTGGAAAAGAGGATCTACATCTTGTAAAAATTGGAGGAGGTTCATTGCTAAGCATTCCTTCAGAAATCGATAAGGCTTTGTAAGTTGTTCATTTTTTTTTAACTTTCTAACTGATATAAAATTGCGATAAATAGGGGAAAATCTTCGGGCATACTCAAAAACCTTTTTGATCTGACACTCCAAGAGTACTAATGGCAGAAAGATACTCATACAATAGTTTAAGGTGGAGTAATTTAAGGACCCAGATGCGCATTGAAAGGCAAAAATCAGAAAGAGAGGATGAATTAGTATATCCAATCTGATAGCGAAAGGGATGGAGGGAGGTCAATGGACTTCAATGCACAGTCCAGGTGGGAAAAAAACTCCGCTTTTCTTTTTTATTCTCAAAAATATTCTTAACTAATGAAAAGATTCCAACTCAAACATTACATTAGAAAACTAGTCTCATTATCGACATGACATACTTTTGCTTTCGAGAATACAAATATTCAGGCTGATGGTAAAAACGTGCAGCCACGACGCCGTCAGAATACATTTGATAATATATTGAAGAACTTGTCCTGCTTGACTGAACATGAATTCTGCTTAAATTGAACTTTACACTGTTGAAGAGAAAGTAAAAGCTAAGAACGAGTCGAAAATATCACAAGGTCAAAAACATTGAATGCAAAGATTGATTTGAAGGCTTCTCCATTGACCTCTATTTCATTTTCATGTTTATTTTCGATAAGGAAAGAGTTTACGTCATAATCGCGGTATTCGTCCGTATTTAAACTGAAAGCATTTCCTTCTTAACAAGAATTGTATCTACAGTCAAATCTGCATAGTTTGAACTCGTGTAATTCGAACTCTATCTAATGCGAACGATATTCTCTGTACCTTCAAGGGTCACTAATGAACCAATTCTTATAAAACAAACCTCTATAATTCCAACTTTTTATAAATCAAACATTTTCACGCTTCCCCAGGGTGTTGGAATTAGACAGAGTTGACTGAAGTCTAGCTCTTCAGTTTGAAAACAAAATAATTGTATCTACATAAAGCAAACCCTAATTACAAAAAGTTAACCCAATAGCAACCGGCACTCTGCTTCCGATCTTTGATAAAGGCCCTACCTCAGTATATTAATTGGCACTTTCTTATAACATATTGAGCAGTAAAATTTTCAAGCTCTTCCAGTCAACTGACAAAAAACGTTTTTCAAGCGTCTGAGCTAAGAATAGCTAATTCCATCACTGATAATATTAAGTAAACAACTGGTTGGAAAATATCTTCAGGCCAGCTTTTTAAAGGTTTTTCATAAGAAACTATTCAAATAACAGCATATAATTATACCAGAATAGTACCTACTAGGGGTCATCACTCGCTTCGCTCGTTCGCCCCAGCCCATCAAGTTAAAAAGGCTTAATCTGGTTGGCGCACTTCGTGCGCTGCATTCGCTTACGCTCATGCCCCTTTCAACCCCACTTACAATGGGTTAGCTCGCTGCGCTCGCCTATCTATCTATTATCAAGAAACATTGACTGATAGGGCACACTTCGTGCGCTGCATTCGCTTCGCTCATGCCTCTTTCAACCCCACATACAATGGGTTAGCTCGCTGCGCTCGCCTGTCCATCTATTATCAAGAAACATTGCCTGATAGGGCGCACTTCGTGCGCTGCATTCGCTTCGCTCATGCCTCTTTCAACCCCACTTACAATGGGTTAGCTCGCTGCACTCGCCTGTCCATCTATTATCAAGAAACATTGACTGATAGGGCGCACTTCGTGCGCTGCATTTGCTTACACTCATGCCCCTTTCAACCCCACTTACAATGGGTTAGCTCGCTGCGCTCGCCTATCTATCTATTATCAAGAAACATTGACTGATAGGGCACACTTCGTGCGCTGCATTCGCTTCGCTCATGCCTCTTTCAACCCCACATACAATGGGTTAGCTCGCTGCGCTCGCCTGTCCATCTATTATCAAGAAACATTGCCTGATAGGGCGCACTTCGTGCGCTGCATTCGCTTCGCTCATGCCTCTTTCAACCCCACTTACAATGGGTTAGCTCGCTGCACTCGCCTGTCCATCTATTATCAAGAAACATTGACGGGTAGGGCGCACTACGTGCGCTGCATTCGCTTCGCTCATGCCTCTTTCAACCCCACGTACAATGGGTTAGCTCGCTGCGCTCGCCTGTCCATCTATTATCAAGAAACATTGCCTGATAGGGCGCACTTCGTGCGCTGCATTCGCTTCGCTCATGCCTCTTTCAACCCCACTTACAATGGGTTAGCTCGCTGCACTCGCCTGTCCATCTATTATCAAGAAACATTGACTGATAGGGCGCACTTCGTGCGCTGCATTTGCTTACACTCATGCCCCTTTCAACCCCACTTACAATGGGTTAGCTCGCTGCGCTCGCCTATCTATCTATTATCAAGAAACATTGACTGATAGGGCACACTTCGTGCGCTGCATTCGCTTCGCTCATGCCTCTTTCAACCCCACATACAATGGGTTAGCTCGCTGCGCTCGCCTGTCCATCTATTATCAAGAAACATTGCCTGATAGGGCGCACTTCGTGCGCTGCATTCGCTTCGCTCATGCCTCTTTCAACCCCACTTACAATGGGTTAGCTCGCTGCACTCGCCTGTCCATCTATTATCAAGAAACATTGACGGGTAGGGCGCACTACGTGCGCTGCATTCGCTTCGCTCATGCCTCTTTCAACCCCACGTACAATGGGTTAGCTCGCTGCGCTCGCCTGTCCATCTATTATCAGGAAACATTGCCTGATAGGGCGCACTTCGTGCGCTGCATTCGCTTCGCTCATGCCTCTTTCAACCCCACGTACAATGGGTTAGCTCGCTGCGCTCGCCTATCTATCTATTATCAAGAAACATTGCCTGATAGGGCGCACTTCGTGCGCTGCATTCGCTTCGCTCAGGCCTCTTTCAACCCCACTTACAATGGGTTAGCTCGCTGCGCTCGCCTGTCCATCTATTATCAAGAAACATTGACTGGTAGGGCGCACTTCGTGCGCTGCATTCGCTTCGCTCATGCCTCTTTCAACCCCACTTACAATGGGTTAGCTCGCTGCGGTCGCCTGTCCATCCATTATCAAGAAACATTGACTGGTAGGGCGCACTTCGCGCGCTGCATTCGCTTCGCTCATGCCTCTTTCAACCCCACGTACAATGGGTTAGCTCGCTGCGCTCGCCTGTCTATCTATTATCAAGAAACATTGCCTGATAGGGCGCACTTCGTGCGCTGCATTCCCTTCGCTCATGCCTCTTTCAACCCCACGTACAATGGGTTAGCTCGCTGCGCTCGCCTGTCCATCCATTATCAAGAAACATTGACTGGTAGGGCGCACTTCGTGCGCTGCATTCGCTTCGCTCATGCCTCTTTCAACCCCACGTACAATGGGTTAGCTCGCTGCGCTCACCTGTCTATCTATTATCAAGAAACATTGACTGATAGGGGGCACTTCATGCGCTGCAATCCCTTCGCTCATGCCTCTTTCAACCCCACGTACAATGGGTTAGCTCGCTGCACTCGCCTGTCTATCTATTATCAAGAAACATTGCCTGATAGGGCGCACTTCGTGCGCTGCATTCCCTTCGCTCATGCCTCTTTCAACCCCACGTACAATGGGTTAACTCGCTGCGCTCGCCTGTCTATCTATTATCAAGAAACATTGCCTGATAGGGCGCACTTTGTGCGCTGCATTCCCTTCGCTCATGCCTCTTTCAACCCCACGTACAATGGGTTAGCTCGCTGCGCTCGCCTGTCTATCTATTATCAAGAAACATTGACTGATAGGGCGCACTTCGTGCCCTGCATTCGCTTCGCTCATGCCTCTGCCTACTCCTCTTGCAACAGTTTGGCTCGCTTCGCTAGCCTGATAACCCCTTATCATAATTTGTTTGTTAAAACTTTGGGCTTGTTTACATTAGGCCTAATAAGCGTCGCAAGCATGCCGGGGCAACAATGGCGGTTGCCTACTACCTAAACTACAACTATCTCACTCGAAAAACAAAAAAAAGCTATCACCTGTGTTCTCAATTGTCTCCTGTAATTTTTCAGAGGTCTCTCAAACAATTAGCAAGTCTTTACAAAGATAATTCAGGTCGTGAAACACTTCGAAAGGCGCCCAGTTATCCTTTGTGTTGAAAACAAAAACACGTGTCCTCTCCAAAAGTACCTGCTGTTCAACCCGAGGGCAGATTTGCATGATAACGAAAAGCGCGTGACTGTTCACGTGAAGTCGCGAAAGAGCCAACCAAATTACAGCAAAAGGCGAAACAGGTCACATGAACAGCGAATACTGTGCTCGAAAATGGAGTTTGCAACGCGAATATGGAAGTTTCGCCACCGTAAACCGTAGTTTTTTGGTGATAGCACAATTAGCAGAATAATTAGTGGAATAATTCAAAATTTCAGGAGAAAATCGAAAAACAAAATTCATTACCCTGGTTAAATTATGAAACTAAGCATTCAGTGTGAATTTCATCGCCATATACCCACATACAAAAAAGCCTTTGTGATCACATGGTTCGCCGTTTCGGCCCATTGTTTTCGGGCGTTCGACCTATTGTTTCGGGCCGAATCTATTGTTTTTGGCAAGAAAGTGCGTCATCACGTGACCTCCGCAGAATAGTAATATTAGATCAGGCACAGATATTGACCTAGCTCAGAGAGGTCTTGTAAAGAAGCAAAGACTTCCGTTCCGAAAACGAAATAACATATTAAACTATAAACTTTGAAAATATTTATCCATACCTTTACTTTGCAATCTTTTCGCACATTCATTCACACTAATTGCACATGAATTCACGTTATTACAACTGAAACTAAGTAAAAGACACATGCATTTGCTTGTTTTCAGTGATATTAACATTCATTCACACTAATTGCACATGAATCCACGTTATTACAGCTGAAACTAAGTAAAAGACACATGCATTTGCTTGTTTTCAGTGATATTAACAATTGTTCACACTAATTGCACATGAATCCACGTTATTACAGCTGAAACTAAGTAAAAGACACATGCATTTGCTCGTTTTCTGTGATTCTAACATTCATTCACACTAATTGCACATGAATTCACGTTATTACAACTGAAACTAAGTAAAAGACACATGCATTTGCTTGTTTTCAGTGACATTAACATTCATTCACACTAATTGCACATGAATTCACAATATTTCAGCTGAAACAAAATAAAAGACACATGCATTTGCTTGTTTTCAGTGATTTTAACATTCATTCACACTAATTGCACATGAATCCACGTTATTACAGCTGAAACTAAGTAAAAGACACATGCATTTGCTTGTTTTCAGTGATTTTAACATTGATTCACACTAATTGCACATGAATCCACGTTATTACAGCTGAAACTAAGTAAAAGACACATGCATTTGCTCGTTTTCTGTGATTCTAACATTCATTCACACTAATTGCACATGAATTCACGTTATTACAACTGAAACTAAGTAAAAGACATGCATTTGCTTGTTTTCAGTGATATTAACATTCGTTCACACTAATTGCACATGAAATAACGTTATTAAAACTGAAACTAAGTAAAAGACACATGCATTTGCTTGTTTTTAGTGATTCTAACATTCATTCACACTAATTGCACATGAATTCACGTTATTACAACTGAAACTAAGTAAAAGACACATGCATTTGCTTGTTTTCAGTGATATTAACATTCGTTCACACTAATTGCACATGAATCCACGTTATTACAGCTGAAACTAAGTAAAAGACACATGCATTTGCTTGTTTTCAGTGATATTAACATTCAATCACACTAATCGCACAGGAATTCACAATATTACGGCTGAAACAAAGTAAAAGACACTTGCATTTGCTTGTTTTCAGTGATTCTAACATTCATTCACACTAACTGCACATGAATTCAAGTTATTACAACTGAAACTAAGTAAAGGACACATGCATTTGCTTGTTTTCAGTGATATTAACATTCATTCACACTAATTGCACATGAATCCACGTTATTACAGCTGAAACTAAGTAAAAGACACATGCATTTGCTTGTTTTCAGTGATTTTAACATTCATTCACACTAATTGCACATTAATCCACGTTATTACAGCTGAAACTAAGTAAAAGACACATGCATTTGCTTGTTTTCAGTGATTTTAATATTAATTCACACTAATTGCACATGAATCCATGTTATTACAGCTGAAACTAAGTAAAAGACACATGCATTTGCTTGTTTTCAGTGATATTAACATTCATTCACACTAATTGCACATGAATTCACAATATTACGGCTGAAACAAAGTAAAAGACACTTGCATTTGCTTGTTTTCAGTGATTCTAACATTCATTCACACTAATTGTGCATGAATCCACGTTATTACTGTTGAAACTAAGTAAAAGACACATGCATTTGCTTGTTTTCAGTGATATTAACATTCGTTCACACAAATTTCACATGAGTCCACGTTATTGCAGCTGAAACTAAGTAAAAGACACATGCATTTGCTTGTTTTCAGTGATATTAACATTTGTTCACACTAATTGCACATGAATCCACGTTATTACAGCTGAAACTAAGTAAAAGACACATGCATTTGCTCGTTTTCTGTGATTCTAACATTCATTCACACTAATTGCACATGAATTCACGTTATTACAACTGAAACTAAGTAAAAGACACATGCATTTGCTTGTTTTCAGTGATATTAACATTCATTCACACTAATTGCACATGAATCCACGTTATCACAGCTGAAACTAGGTAAAAGACACATGCATTTGCTTGTTTTCAGTGATTTTAACATTCATTCACACTAATTGCACATGAATCCACGTTATTACAGCTGAAACTAAGTAAAAGACACATGCATTTGCTTGTTTTCAGTGATTTTAATATTAATTCACACTAATTGCACATGAATCCACGTTATTACAGCTGAAACTAAGTAAAAGACACATGCATTTGCTTGTTTTCAGTGATATTAACATTCATTCACACTAATTGCACATGAATTCACAATATTACGGCTGAAACAAAGTAAAAGACACTTGCATTTGCTTGTTTTCAGTGATTCTAACATTCATTCACACTAATTGCGCATGAATCCACGATATTACTGTTTAAACTAAGTAAAAGACACATGCCTTTGCTTGTTTTGAGTGATATTAACATTCGTTCACACTAATTGCACATGAATCCACGTTATTACAGCTGAAACTAAGTAAAAGACACATGCATTTGCTCGTTTTCTGTGATATTAACATTTGTTCACATTAATTGCACATGAATCCACGTTATCACAGCTGAAACTAAGTAAAAGACACATGCATTTGCTTGTTTTCAGTGATATTAACATTCATTCACACTAATTGCACATGAATCCACGTTATTACAGCAGAAACTAAGTAAAAGACACATGCATTTGCTTGTTTTCAGTGATTTTAACATTCATTCACACTAATTGCACATGAATCCACGTTATTACAGCTGAAACTAAGTAAAAGACACATGCATTTGCTTGTTTTCAGTGATTTTAACATTCATTCACACTAATTGCACATGAATCCACGTTATTACAGCTGAAACTAAGTAAAAGACACATGCATTTGCTTGTTTTCAGTGATTTTAACATTCATTCACACTAATTGCACATGAATTCACAATATTACGGCTGAAACAAAGTAAAAGACACTTGCATTTGCTTGTTTTCAGTGATTCTAACATTCATTCACACTAATTGCGCATGAATCCACGTTATTACTGTTTAAACTAAGTAAAAAACACATGCATTTGCTTGTTTTCAGTGATATTAACATTCGTTCACACTAATTGCACATGAATCCACGTTATTACAGCTGAAACTAAGTAAAAGACACATGCATTTGCTTGTTTTCAGTGATATTAACATTTGTTCACATTAATTGCACATGAATCCACGTTATCACAGCTGAAACTAAGTAAAAGACACATGCATTTGCTCGTTTTCTGTGATTCTAACATTCATTCACACTAATTGCACATGAATTCACGTTATTACAACTGAAACTAAGTAAAAGACACATGCATTTGCTTGTTTTCAGTGATATTAACATTCATTCACACTAATTGCACATGAATCCACGTTATTACAGCTGAAACTAAGTAAAAGACACATGCATTTGCTTGTTTTCAGTGATTTTAACATTCATTCACACTAATTGCACATGAATCCACGTTATTACAGCTGAAACTAAGTAAAAGACACATGCATTTGCTTGTTTTCAGTGATTTTAACATTCATTCACACTAATTGCACATGAATCCACGTTATTACAGCTGAAACTAAGTAAAAGACACATGCATTTGCTTGTTTACAGTGATATTAACATTCAATCACACTAATCGCACATGAATTCACAATATTACGGCTGAAACAAAGTAAAAGACACTTGCATTTGCTTGTTTTCAGTGATTCTAACATTCATTCACAATAATTGCACATGAATCCACGTTATTACAGCTGAAACTAAGTAAAAGACACATGCATTTGCTTGCTTTTAGTGATATTAACATTCATTCACACTAATTGCACATGAAATAACGTTATTACAGCTGAAACTAAGTAAAAGACACATGCATTTGCTTGCTTTTAGTGATATTAACATTCATTCACACTAATTGCACATGAAATAACGTTATTACAGCTGAAACTAAGTAAAAGACACATGCATTTGCTCGTTTTCTGTGATTCTAACATTCATTCACACTAATTGCACATGAATTCACGTTATTACAACTGAAACTAAGTAAAAGACACATGCATTTGCTTGTTTTCAGTGATATTAACATTCGTTCACACTAATTGCACATGAATCCATGTTATTACAGCTGAAACTAAGTAAAGGACACATGCATTTGCTCGTTTTCTGTGATTCTAACATTCATTCACACTAATTGCACATGAATTCACGTTATTACAACTGAAACTAAGCAAAAGACACATGCAATTGCTTGTTTTCAGTGATATTAACATTCGTTCACACTAATTGCATATGAATCCACGTTATTACAGCTTAAACTAAGTAAAAGACACATGCATTAGCTTGTTTTCAGTGATATTAACATTTGTTCACACTAATTGCACATGAATCCACGTTATTACAGCTGAAACTAAGTAAAAGACACATGCATTTGCTCGTTTTCTGTGATTCTAACATTCATTCACACTAATTGCACATGAATTCACGTTATTATAACTGAAACTAAGTAAAAAACACATGCATTTGCTTGTTTTCAGTGATATTAACATTCATTCACACTAATTGCACATGAATTCACAATATTACGGCTGAAACAAAGTAAAAGACACTTGCATTTGCTTGTTTTCAGTGATTCTAACATTCATTCACACTAATTGCACATGAATCCACGTTATTACTGTTGAAACTAAGTAAAAGACACATGCATTTGCTTATTTTCAGTGATTCTAACATTCATTCACACCAATTGCACATGAATTCACGTTATTACAACTGAAACTAAGTAAAAGACACATGCATTTGCTTGTTTTCAGTGATTCTAACATTCATTCACACTAATTGCACATGAATCCACCTTATTACAATTGAAAGTAAGTAAAAGACACATGCATTTGCTTGTTTTCAGTGATTTTAACATTCATTCACACTAATTGCACATGAATCCACGTTATTACAGCTGAAACTAAGTAAAAGACACATGCATTTGCTTGTTTTCAGTGATTTTAACATTGATTCACACTAATTGCACATGAATCCACGTTATTACAGCTGAAACTAAGTAAAAGACACATGCATTTGCTCGTTTTCTGTGATTCTAACATTCATTCACACTAATTGCACATGAATTCACGTTATTACAACTGAAACTAAGTAAAAGACACATGCATTTGCTTTTTTTCAGTGATTTTAACTTTCGTTCACACTAATTGCACATGAAATAACGTTATTAAAACTGAAACTAAGTAAAAGACACATGCATTTGCTTGTTTTTAGTGATTCTAACATTCATTCACACTAATTGCACATGAATTCACGTTATTACAACTGAAACTAAGTAAAACACACATGCATTTGCTTGTTTTCAGTGATATTAACATTTGTTCACACTAATTGCACATGAATCCACGTTATTACAGCTGAAACTAAGTAAAAGACACATGCATTTGCTCGTTTTCTGTTATTCTAACATTCATTCACACTAATTGCACATGAATTCACGTTATTACAACTGAAACTAAGTAAAAGACACATGCATTTGCTTGTTTTCAGTGATTCTAACATTCATTCACACTAATTGCACATGAATCCACGTTATTACAATTGAAAGTAAGTAAAGGACACATGCATTTGCTTGTTTTCAGTGATTTTAACATTCATTCACACTAATTGCACATGAATCCACGTTATTACAGCTGAAACTAAGTAAAAGACACATGCATTTGCTTGTTTTCAGTGATTTTAACATTGATTCACTCTAATTGCACATGAATCCACGTTATTACAGCTGAAACTAAGTAAAAGACACATGCATTTGCTCGTTTTCTGTGATTCTAACATTCATTCACATTAATTGCGCATGAATTCACGTTATTACAACTGAAACTAAGTAAAAGACACATGCATTTGCTTGTTTTCAGTGATATTAACATTCGTTCACACTAATTGCACATGAAATAACGTTATTAAAACTGAAAATAAGTAAAAGACACATGCATTTGCTTGTTTTTAGTGATTCTAACATTCATTTACACTAATTGCACATGAATTCACGTTATTACAACTGAAACCAAGTAAAAGACACATGCATTTGCTTGTTTTCAGTGATATTAACATTTGTTCACACTAATTGCACATGAATCCACGTTATTACAGCTGAAACTAAGTAAAAGACACATGCATTTGCTTGTTTTCATTGATTTTAACATTCATTCACACTAATTGCACATGAATCCACGTTATTACAGCTGAAACTAAGTAAAAGACACATGCATTTGCTCGTTTTCTGTGATTCTAACATTCATTCACACTAATTGCACATGAATTCACGTTATTACAACTGAAACTAAGTAAAAGACATGCATTTGCTTGTTTTCAGTGATATTAACATTCGTTCACACTAATTGCACATGAAATAACGTTATTAAAACTGAAACTAAGTAAAAGACACATGCATTTGCTTGTTTTTAGTGATTCTAACATTCATTCACACTAATTGCACATGAATTCACGTTATTACAACTGAAACTAAGTAAAAGACACATGCATTTGCTTGTTTTCAGTGATATTAACATTCGTTCACACTAATTGCACATGAATCCACGTTATTACAGCTGAAACTAAGTAAAAGACACATGCATTTGCTTGTTTTCAGTGATATTAACATTCAATCACACTAATCGCACAGGAATTCACAATATTACGGCTGAAACAAAGTAAAAGACACTTGCATTTGCTTGTTTTCAGTGATTCTAACATTCATTCACACTAACTGCACATGAATTCAAGTTATTACAACTGAAACTAAGTAAAGGACACATGCATTTGCTTGTTTTCAGTGATATTAACATTCATTCACACTAATTGCACATGAATCCACGTTATTACAGCTGAAACTAAGTAAAAGACACATGCATTT
The DNA here is from genome assembly GCA_013076295.1 of Sanderia malayensis. Taxonomy (NCBI): domain Eukaryota; kingdom Metazoa; phylum Cnidaria; class Scyphozoa; order Semaeostomeae; family Pelagiidae; genus Sanderia; species Sanderia malayensis. Next base: position 174,608 of record RQOL01000834.1, read on the forward strand.
GCTTGTTTTCAGTGATTTTAACATTCATTCACACTAATTGCACATGAATCCACGTTATTACAGCTGAAACTAAGTAAAAGACACATGCATTTGCTTGTTTTCAGTGATTTTAATATTAATTCACACTAATTGCACATGAATCTATGTTATTACAGCTGAAACTAAGTAAAAGACACATGCATTTGCTTGTTTTCAGTGATATTAACATTCATTCACACCAATTGCACATGAATTCACAATATTACGGCTGAAACAAAGTAAAAGACACTTGAATTTGCTTGTTTTCAGTGATTCTAACATTCATTCACACTAATTGTGCATGAATCCACGTTATTACTGTTGAAACTAAGTAAAAGACACATGCATTTGCTTGTTTTCAGTGATATTAACATTCGTTCACACAAATTGCACATGAGTCCACGTTATTGCAGCTGAAACTAAGTAAAAGACACATGCATTTGCTTGTTTTCAGTGATATTAACATTTGTTCACACTAATTGCACATGAATCCACGTTATTACAGCTGAAACTAAGTAAAAGACACATGCATTTGCTCGTTTTCTGTGATTCTAACATTCATTCACACTAATTGCACATGAATTCACGTTATTACAACTGAAACTAAGTAAAAGACACATGCATTTGCTTGTTTTCAGTGATATTAACATTCATTCACACTAATTGCACATGAATCCACGTTATCACAGCTGAAACTAGGTAAAAGACACATGCATTTGCTTGTTTTCAGTGATTTTAACATTCATTCACACTAATTGCACATGAATCCACGTTATTACAGCTGAAACTAAGTAAAAGACACATGCATTTGCTTGTTTTCAGTGATTTAATATTAATTCACACTAATTGCACATGAATCCACGTTATTACAGCTGAAACTAAGTAAAAGACACATGCATTTGCTTGTTTACAGTGATATTAACATTCATTCACACTAATTGCACATGAATTCACAATATTACGGCTGAAACAAAGTAAAAGACACTTGCATTTGCTTGTTTTCAGTGATTCTAACATTCATTCACACTAATTGCGCATGAATCCACGATATTACTGTTTAAACTAAGTAAAAGACACATGCATTTGCTTGTTTTGAGTGATATTAACATTCGTTCACACTAATTGCACATGAATCCACGTTATTACAGCTGAAACTAAGTAAAAGACACATGCA
>RQOL01000835.1:0-22014 GCA_013076295.1 Sanderia malayensis
CGTGTTCTATTCGCTTTCGCTTAGGCTTATGCTTTTCCAGTAGTACAGCACACTTTTGGGGGTGTGTGAATGGAGTTTGACATATTCGCCTCGTTTTGATAAAAGTAGCCTTGTATTGGTGGACAGATAAAAATGGATCATATAGTGGCAATACACCTCTAAAAACACAATACTTTTGATGAAAGGTTAGTGAAAAGCTAATTAATGTAAATCGTAAGTTAACTTTAACTTGACTAATATATATATATGTCATAACGATGAGGTTTGATATTGGGCAAGTATTTTATTTGAATCACAATGATGTAGGTAATACATTGCCACTTTAGCAGCTTCCCATTTCAGTCAATTACTATGAGGCAATAGCCTGTCACAAAAGGCTAGTGGAATTAAATAGTGATTGAAACTTACCTAGACAGAATTCTCTTTCCATGACTTTGTTAAGGATTCCATTGACTTTTCATATATGTTGTAGTAAATGTTTGTTTGAGCCACTTGACAATTGCATGGTGTGAATAGCAAACATTAGTGACATTGACAGCTTTGGTTTATCACTTCAGCATTTGTTTCACTAAGTACCATATGGGGAAAAAGAAATAATTAATAACAAAGTTAAATGAACATATAAAGGTGCCAAATAATAAAGAACAATATAACAATATGATAGTTGTGAAGCTGCATTCATTGATTCCCTTTTTGGATTATTTGAAAAACATGTTTGAAATGCAAATTCTGTGAAAATTATCTTTATGTTTTCCTACATAACTTGATGTACTAATAGAAAGAGGTAGATAGAGATTGTTTATCAATTAGTGGAAACAAACTTTCATGTTTTTGTAATATATTTTCATTGGCTTTATGCACTTGTGCATTGAGAGGTTGGTAAATGTCAATTGTTAAGTGTTCACGTAATGCATGAAATACTAATTAGATGACCTGACAGTGTGTGTATGTAACATCCAGGTTAGTTTTCCTAGAGCTTAAAAAATTATTACTGTAAACATCATTACAGTAGTTTCCTTGACATACAATAATGAAAGTAAACAGGAAAAGCCTTTGAAGATGATTTTTAGGTCATTCATCATTAATATTGGGAAAAAACTTTAGTTTCAAGAAGATGTTGATGTATGTAACACATATAGAGAGGAGAGGAGGCAATGAACACAAAGGAATCCATAAAGTGGCAAATAAAATACTGGAAGAATTATTTTGAGTCCAAGCTTGCACTCGTAGGCACATATAGTCAGGGCACCAGAAATTTATTTTTGAATCAGCGAAACTGTAAAGTTGTAAAACAATTGTTGAGGTTTGCATGGCCTAACCGAAGAAACTGTCGTGTCGTGTGGGGGCAATAAGTTAAGTTTGGATGGCCCAATGAGGTATATAGAATGAGGTCTATATACCTCATTGGGGTGGCCTAACCAAAATTTAGCTGGTGATTGAATTGCAAATAGTTAAATATAAGATGTAAATGTATTCACTTACCTGTAAGACACATTGAAAATGTTCTCTGTAAATCTGGAGATAGTTTTAGAACTTTAAGTTGTCATCTTGATAAATTTTTGTGATGCCAAAGTTAAGCTGTTTCTTGAATGAAATTCATATTTCATATGGGCCATTTCAAATGTTAGCGGTGCCATTGATGGAATTGAGGCCAAAGTCTTTTTCAATTTAATACAATGGCCTCGTTTCAATGTCAAATAAACTGCTATTATTGGTTAAGATAAACTACAGAAATGCATCTTATTAAAAATGAACATTGATGAAGCTTATTAGATACTAACAGAGAGTAGATTAATCCTGCAATTTTGTTATATATGATACATTAGTACAAAAATAGTAATCAATTAATTATTATTCTTGACAGTTATCAATAGATGGTGAAGATGAATAAGAGATAATTGGTGCCGTCTGAAGATTGTACTAATGTCTTCATTCATCATGTGGAGTGTTCGGCGACGTTGACAGCATTGTTCAATATCAAATTCACACTCGCATGGCACAAATCAACGACACGGATGTCTGTTCTCTTGATGCTTCGTGCATTCTCACCATTAATTTTGGTCATAGTAAAAAAAGAAGATTGCCGGTTACATTAGTTTAAAGCTCGAACACCAACTTCAAGGGGTAACCTTTGTTCGAGGTTTCCTTGGTGTTCATGAAAACTGCAATTTTAATATGGAATATGTAATACTACATATTCAAGAGTTAAGTTTAATAAGTACATTAATTATCATTAGTTATTGGGATGAAAGAGTGATAATCTTAATGTTATATGCAATTTCTTATCAGAAAAAACTATTGTCAATGGACAGATTGCAGTTTTTACAGAGAAAAGGAAAGCCATACTCCCATAGGCAATATCGGAGAGCATGGCAAAGCATATCTCTTTTGATACAGGCGCTACGCAGGACCCAGATCGTGTTGTTGTTGATAAACACCCCCGGACACTGGAGTGTTGTGAAAGTGTCCGGATCGTTCTTGGTGGATCTTAATAACTGGAGTGGCGTGGCAAACCAGGAATGAATGTTCATCACACTATAGAGTGCAACAAAGCCGATCCGGTAGAACCACAATCTGAGCCCTCGTGATTTGTGTGTGTGTATTTTGGTAGACGCCCTTGAGAGCAACGCGATTTATGCTCTATGGTTTGTGAAGGCCTTTACAGGACTTCTTGGAAGACAATATTTTTTGTCTTCATGTGTGTTTCCTCTGGGAGGAATACTTTAAGCCCGTAAAATGATGTTGCTCTTGACATGGCCACATATAACTGACCATGTGTGAACACGGGCTCTGGTAAATACAAACCAACATACCTGAGAGATTGTCCCTGTGCCTTGTTGATAGTAAGGCAGTATGCTAGTCTGACTGGAAATTGCCGTCGTTTGATGTTGAACGGCATCTCAGTGTCTTGTGTTGACAATGTTATTCTGGGAATCATGACCTGCTGGCCTCTGTGTTCCTTCGTGATGATCTCTGCTGTGATCACGTTCCGTCGGAGATGGCGTACAATAAGTCTTGTGCCATTGCAAAGACCTTTCTTTGGATTTAGATTCCTCAGAAGAATGATTGTTGCACCAACCTATAATAAGGAATGTTCGAGATTACGATGTGTATCATCGAAGGACCATTATTAATATTTAAAATAAGTGTAGAATTAATGTATAATTAGTACATATAGGTAAATTATACCTTGAGTCTAAGTCGATGTAATGGCATTCCGTTAGGAGTTAGATTGTTGATAAACTCAATTGGATATGCCGCCTCCTCATCTGGATAATCTGTTATCACACTGTCTGTGCTGTAGTATGTTCTGTCAGGAGTCTGTAGTCTTTCCAGAATGATGTCATTGATTTGATGTGAGAAGTCATTCTTTGGGGTAAGACAACAACGTTCTAACATGGTTACCGGATCCAGCATGAGGTGGGACTGTGGTGTATTAGGCTGGGGATATATGAAGTTGAGCATTTCCTCTTGCGAAGATGTGCATATTTGATGTGGCAAAGTGATATTGTCAAGTGCATCATGTTGTTCTTGTTTGTTGCCGAGTCTTAGAAGCCATTCTGAGAATTCTCTGTAAGATTCATCTTGGACAGCTCTCATGTTTGTGTGCAGGCGATGTTGTTGAAACTGTGCCCACAAATCACTGATTTGATACGATTTAAGACTCTCTGATACGATTTGCTCTCTTCCTGCCTTGGGAACAACCGGTAGAACTTGTCTAAAATCGCCACCAAGTAACATGAATTTGCCACCAAATGGCTTGTCAATTCTTGTGATATCCCGAAGCAGTCTGTCAACTGCTTGTAATGCCAATGCTGGTATCATTGAAGCTTCGTCCCATATGAACAGGGTTGTTTCACGCAACACTTGCGCTCTTCGGCTCTGTCTCTTAACATTGCATGTTGATTCCAGCTTCAATGGTATTGGAATTTGGAATTGTGAATGCGATGTTCTGCCATTGATAAGCAGTGTTGCTGCAATTCCTGACCAAGCCATACACTGAACTTTGTGCCCAGAAGTATTGAGGTGGCGAACCAACGTGTTGTAGAGAAATGTTTTCCCTGTGCCAGCTGGTCCGTCGAGAAAGTGACAGTTTTGTTCTGATTGCGCCTCAATTGCTTCAATAATGGCTGTGAAAACAACTCGTTGTTCTGGATTCAATGCAGCTCGCATTTGTTCTCCTTGCCCTCTTTCAATTTCAACATCCATGTGATCTTCCTCTGAAAACATAACAATAGTTTATTTTGGTATAAGTAGAAGTATATCTTGGCTAAATTATACAGTGATTGTCATCATGTTAAATTGTAAATCACCTTGTTCGGGAATGACAAAGTCGGCCGGTAGCTGAGGAAGGTGGTCGTAATTAGTGATGGACAAACCATGAACCTTCAAATTGTTGTCAATATCATGTAGACATTGATACATGTGTCTGTCTTGAAAGGTTATGTCTGGATTGTTGAGTTGATCACGTCTGACAAAGTCTTCACTCAACGCTTCTTTGAAGGTGTCGAAGAGTGTTCTGATGTCTGAAGGCGTTTGAAAGAGTAGCAATGTGGCAAACAACTGTCTGAGTTGTGGTGGCATATTAAAGATGACTGCGTCTTGTAAACAGCGTGTGATTTCGGCAGCATCTTCTAAAAGCCCTAAAGCTAATGCTGCATCTTTGAAAGAGTCACATAGATGACCTTCTACCGTTCGAAGGTCTTCAAATGACGTAGCTCCTCGTTTATGCAATAGCAAGAGTCTTAAAGCGAATTTTTGCTCGCAAGGTCTAGGCTGCACTTGAGTTATTCTACCAATGACTGGCATTATTCTTCGTTGTCTGGGTGTCCATGTTTTTGAACGCTCCTGGAAGACATAGTGCTCTGGTATCTCATGGTAGAGGTACTGATGTGCAGCTGGATCTTGCTGGTTGAGTTCAAACCATGCTGTGAGTGTTGTTCTATCACCAATGTTGTTCAGTCTTTGTTCGTCATCATTGTCATGAAAGATGACTTGTTGCTCAAATGGTAGATGAACAGAAAGCCGTTTGATTGTGTGGCTTTTTTCGTGCATGGGGAACTGCAGAAGCCGATGGACAGCTTCATGTGGTCCAACATATCTTGCGTTGATGTATTGGCGCACCTCGTCGTGTTCAATGTCTTGAGGTACTTGCTGTTGATTTTCTTCAAGAACTTCAACATGTGCCATATCGTGACCTTTGTGGATATATTTGAAAATGTACTTCACGCTTTTAACAGTACTGCATATTTCCAGGTTGATATGGCACTGATATTTGATGAGTAGGTGTCTGTTGTGTGGCACTACCCAAGTATCATCCAAAATGCGATTATTAACATTGACTGGATGGAGACAGCGTCGTCTGTAGAGAGGATAGCCCTTGACATTAATTTGAGTTTCAGCAACTTGTTCTTTCGGAAAGTGCTTTTTGCATTTGTTATTTTCCATGCACACGCATCGAGGATTTAAAACTCCACAGGGTCCATGTGTCATGTGTTTTAGGACCAACTTGTGGTATTTTGATCCTGTGGGTCTGGAATCTCTGCTGATATCAGTTGATCCACCTGATAATGAATATGATAATCAACAATTTTATAATAGAAATGACGTACAGAATAGTTGTACTGTGCATTGGATATAAATTTGAAAATGAGAGAAAGAATTATTAGTGTTTGCAAATATTACCTGTTGTGGTGTTCGTGGTTTATCAGCTTGCGAAAGAAACAGGATCATGTGTGCGTGTGGTAGTCCTCTCTTCTGAAATTCTATGACATACACATGTGCAGTGACATGTCCAAGAATGTTGTTGTGTAGTATGTCTTCGAGTAGTTCTTTGAGTTTCAGTTGAAATACTCTTGTGACAATGTCCGGTCGATCATTGGCCGTCTGATACGGATGAATATTTTCTTCAATCTCCTTCCATTTAGGATTGGCAGTCATTGTGAGGAAGATGTCTGGCTTGCCATACTTCCTTACGATTGTCATTGCATCTTGAAAATGTTGATACATGTTTCTTTGGCTGCCTGGAAAGGATGATGGTAGAATGATAACACGGCCAACATCGATATGGATGGGCTGATTCGGATTATTAGCCCTGGCCATCTGGTTCTCAAGTTCAGCTCTTCTATTGAGATGATCCATCAGGCCTTGATACGTGTCAACACGAAGTTGACGTTGATTGTTCATAATCCAGCTCAGTTTATTGCCTTCTACTTTTGTATATGCATCTACCAGATACTGTTGAAAGAGAAGTGACGCAATGTGGATGGTTGAGAATGCATCCCTGACCTGGATTCTGTATGAGTAGTATTCGGTGAGGGTTAGTTTTGTACGACGCTGACGATTGTTGTGCTGTTCACCTCCTACGTTTGCTGTTGGCAATCGTTGAAGGTCCAAACTGTATCCGCTGTCACCGTGAAAGAACATCAATGGATACGTAAGAGGATCGGCAATGGGATTAGTTGCGTAAATCTTCATGAGATTACCGCGTCTTGTTTGAACTTGCAGTTCTCTGTCGTCAGGATTTGGTGCACCTCCATTTTGTACAGTATATATAGCTGCAATTTCTCTGGCAGTTGGATTATCTTATTTGCGATCTTGTTGTGGGCGACCTGTTATGATCATTTTGAATGTCGGAGCAGGCTGATTGTTTGCAATAGCTTGCTGCAGCTGTTCCTCCAATATTTCACCCATGCTTCGATAATGTGGCGCAAATCGATTGACTGCCATTAATTCATGCTGTAGAAGTGCAACAATGTCCAAATCAAGACATCGTTCTCTTGCAGTGTTTTGCCGTTCCTGCAATGCTTGTTGCGTATCCATGATGTAAGTTCTGCATATTTTCTGGATCTGTCTGTTTCTGTTACACCTGTTAATGATCCAACAAACCATAAGTTTGGGAATTAGAAATTACACTGCATCAATATGAGGGAGTTGATATTTAATGTTGAATGGAATTATTTTAAGTGTAAACATATTCTATCAGTTACCTGTCATGTGATATGCTTCCCGTGAATTGTGATCACTGGTGGTCCAGCTCTAGCATGATGTACAATATTAGCCTTCCATGATGCCATGGCCATTAATGAGTTGTATTGGCGGAAGTGCTTTAAGAAATACTTTGATTCAGCAGTATCACCAGTATATAAATGCATGACACTGTTTGGAGGTGGTTGAATTGCATCCAGAGTGATTAAACCTCCCATGCAACATTTGTTGTAACGTTTTTTTGTGTTAAGTTCTTCTTGAAGTATTTTGCACCACAATGAATGCATGTTCTGTTCATCTTGTTCAAGTGGGTGGTGGTAGTGGGGAGAAGGGGATGAGGTTTTTCAGCTTCATGTTCCCAGGGACAGGATTGCCAACTTGCATTTGCTGATCTTCAAGGGGTTTTAGTATCTGATTTCATCAGGTACTGGAACTGGCGTGTTGCATTTCAATGTCTGCAGGTTGTTTCTTGCTTGAAGCTCTTGGTTCAGAATGGGAAGCTCTTGGTTCTGAATGGGAAGCTCTTGGTTCTGAATAGGAAGCTCTTGGTCTGATAGGAGCTTTGGTTCTGATGGAAGACTCTTGGTTCTGAATGGGGAAGCTCTTTCTTGGTTCTGAAATGGGAAGCTCTTGGTTCTCAATTGGAAGCTCTTGGTTCTCAATTGGAGCTGTTGGTTCAGAATAGGAAGCTCTTGGTTCAGAATGGGAAGCTGTTGGTTCAAAATGAGAAGCTGTTGGTTTAGAATGGGAAGCTGTTGGTTCAGAATGGGAAGCTGTTGGTTCAGAATGGGAGCCATGGGATCTGATGGGGAGCTGTGGGATCTGAATGGGAAGCTGTGGTTCCATGCCCATCTGCATTGGCTGTATACTGATAAAGGGGATACTGTGCAGGAAACGGTTGATATTCAGGGGGCTTCTAGCTGACGGTTTTCAAGCTGCAATTGCTGAAGATCGTTGGCTGCTGCAAGTTCTGCATTGGTGGACTCTGCCTCCGGAAGCTGAGGTTGTTCGTTCTGCTGGGTCTTTGGACGCTGACGATACTGCCTCATCTGATTTCTACGTCCCGCTCTGTGATACTTCTCTTGACCTTGCGCGGCAGTGGTGCAAGTTGTAATGTAAAAAAGAAGTATAAAGTATGAGATATACATTAGGCCAAATTATTGTAAATGTTATTGCTTGTTGACAATGGTCTTAATAGTAACAACAATGGAATAATTATGGCCTTGTGTAAAGCTAAACAAAAGAAAATAAATATGATATTTTTCAAGGGTTCCATAATGATAAGGTAAAATTAGTACTAAAGTAAATGGAAAAGTATTGCTATATAATATAATGTATGTTAAATGAATATACTTACGTTTAAACTGTGGTCGTTTCTGTTGGGTAAACAGTCACTAAAATGGAATAGAGTAAATTTATAGTTGAAAAAGAAATGAATAATGGACAAAAGCTCAGAATACCTGAATAAATAAAAATGAACTGTTTGAATCAAGTGCAGCAGTTTTTAATAATCTGTTGAAACACGATTTGAGAATTTGTTGTTAATAAACTTACTATCCATGAAAGAAACACTGAATTAACGAAATAGTTTCTTGTACAGAGGCTCATTTGGAAAGAGAGAAATAAAAAACAAAAATATAAGTTTATTGTGGAGATGAGTTTGTGAAAGAGAAGTGTCCGTTATTTGAAAATAGATTTAGCTGGGCCTTTATTTATAAGAAAAACACACAGTTAAAGAGTAAAATAGATCAATGAGCAAGGAAAACTGTCGTCAAACAATAAATATCTTACCGAGCCTTGTGTCTTTAAAATCTATGGATAGAAACAAAAGAGAAATCAGAATAGTTGTAAACTTAAAATATTTGATAAAGAAATGATACCTGCACAACACGTAACCCGTCTTTGCAATTAAAAGCATACGAAAAAAACAATAATTTTCGTCTTATGAGGCGAAGTAGTGATAAGTAATTTGGCTAGCTTGTAGTTATTAAAACATGTTGAAAGTAGGTATACTTACTCAGCGATAAATAAGATAAGATAATTATAGCCTTTAGTAAATTTGGCCGGTTAAAAATAGACAAAGTCTAATTTTAGAGGCGGGATTTCTATTGTACTACATCGCCTCTGTGATTGGTTTATACGCGTCACGTGACAATAAAGGAGGGAAAATTCTCGTGGAAAGGGATTTCCCCTTCATCCTTCTGACTTTTAAAGGTGGGAAGGAGAAGATTAGCACGTGACAGACTGGTTGTCAAAGAGATAAGAGATAAAATAAGAAACATTATAATTAAAATATTATGTTATGCTCATTTTACTGAATATTTACAGTTGGTTTAACAATATTAATACTTTTTAAATAATATATTATTATTCAATTGGGCAAGTTTATGGAGATCACAGGGTTCTGATGCATCAAGTTGATAAAAAGTGGCCGATAGCGTCTGGAGTGTAAGCCTCGTTAACACTATGGGGCAGGCACGTGTGCACGTCTCCTCTGTCCCTGCAAGAGAAGACAAAGGAAAAGAAGAAAGACAAATGAAACATTGTAACAATCTCTCACGTGCCAGAATTATTCGCGAAATTATTATTATTATATTGTAAAATGAATTTGAAAAGAAGCCTCGGCCTCGGCAGATAGCGTTGACGATGAAGAGAGCCGATCAAATCGGAGGAATAAGATAAATGGTAATAATATAATTTGATCTTTGTCAATCTTTTCAATCAAACACCATTAAGCAAACTATAATGAGTTATGGTGTGTTTAACTTGAATTGTTATCTATCAATTATAGAATTTCGACATGTTGGAAGAGAATATGCATCCTTTCATTAAAAATAGTCAACATGCATGGCAGGCCTGGGTAAGTTTGTTACTCTAGTTTTTGTATGAAATAAGACAAAAAGGCAAATTCAAAGCAGTTGCATAGGAATAATGGAAATCTGCTCCCCTTCTGTGTTTCGGTGGGCTAGCTCATACTGCTATAAGCAATGAGTTGGCATTGCTGTAACCTGGAAAGTATTCTGAATTATTGAAACTCTGTGTTTGGTTAATGGTTTCACTTAATTTTATTGTTGCTTGCAGGTGCTGATAGCTGAACAGAAAAGGAAAGGATGTCCCTACTTAGTTTTTTGTGTGGTAAGTGTCTAATTAATATGTGGGTTTTAAAATTAGAACAATAATATATCTATGGAACTGAATATTACGATGAACTGAATTTGGAACTATTTAAACAGGAAAAAGCATTGACCATGCATAAATATGAGAAATTTGTGAGATTGATTGCTAGGCCGAAAAAAGGTAAATTATTATTAGTATGAATAATTCATGCATGATCAAGGCCACTAAGCTACAAAACAACAGAACTACAAACTATCAAAGTACATAACTTAACTATCGAACAGCATAACTACTTAACTACAAACTATCTACAAACAGTAAAAACCTGCATATAACATCCTCCATCTTATTTTGTAGGCTATTTTGGTTGTGAAGAATGAAAAACAATGGGTAAACTATAAGACAATATCATGTAAATATGACTATGAAAAAATACATTGAAAAATGGAATATTAGGTGTTAGGTTGTTAAAAATAGGAGGTTGTTATATGCAGGTTTTTACTGTATAACTATGTACAATATCTACATATTAAAATACGATATTTTAACAATTTTGGCACCACGTGCCAATTGGGCCTGCTCAGCCGTCAGTTGGTGGGAAGGGTTTTGGGCAACCACCTTCCCAACCTCTTTTTTGGGGGCCTTTCTTTTTCGTTGGCCTTCGCCAATTCTAATAAAGCCTCTTTTGTGTTCTGTAAATTAACACACATAAGATTGATATGTTAAAGGTTGTTAAATTTTGTAAAAAGATGAATGCCATTGTTAAAGTGTGTATGACAAACATGTGAAATACAATGTAAAAAGCTGTACGTACACAATTTCATTTGTTGGGATTCTTCTCCCGGTCGCAAAGACTAAAGTAAAACGTTTGCCGACCAATTCCGGAATTGGTCGGCACATTTCTTCTTCAACGAGTAGACGCTATATGTTATTTCCTAGGAGAAAAAGAGGATGCAAAGAATAATGGTTGATAGCAGTTATGAAGATGGGAAATTTACTAATAAATATATTAATGTATTTAATATAATTACTTTGGTATTATTGTCAAAAGTTATGCAATGGTATTTCTTTGCCTTGCATTTGCCATGTTGAAATGTTCTTAAAATGAAATGTTGAAATGCATGTAAAATTAGTATAAGGTTAATAGGAAATGCTGGGATAGTTATAAAAGTTTAGAAAATGTTTTAGTTCTCAGTTAGCAATATTCTGATAATATGGAATTTGTGTGAATTAATATATGAAGAGTGAAGATTGAAAATATTAATAATAGGAAAGATACTTACAAATCTGTAATTGGGCGCGTAAGCTGCGAGTAACGAATACTGAAGTAAACAAAGGTATAGTGTTAAAAATTGGTACACAGTGAGTGTAAACTTTTTGTTAATAACTATGGATACATTTAAGGCTCTCTTAGTTAATTTGCCTTTGTTTTCTTTAATGTTTCAACTTTTAAAAATAATGTAGAAAAATTTTTCACTTACTTGAAATTGGTGCGATCGAAATAAATCTGAAAAGGTTTTTCGCGCGCTCGAGTAAAAGCTATTGTCTTTTGAAACTATAGCAACAATATCAAGATGGCCCCACAGAAAAGCGCGTTGGGAAGGAGAAGATTAGCACGTGACAAACTTGTTGGGCTGAAAGAGATAGGATATAAGATAAGAAACATTATAATGTTTGAAATATTATGTTATGTTCATTTTACTGAATATTTACGGTTGGTTAAACAATATTAATATTCTTTCAACAAATCAACAATATATTATCGTTCAATTTGGCAAGTTGATAGACTTCGAGGGTGGAGACCACAGGGTTTCGATGCATCAAGTGGCCGATAGCGTCTGGAGAGTAAGCTTCCTTAGCATTGAAGATTTCACAGTGGTTGCGTCATGGGGCAGGCACGTGTGCACGTTTCGTCTGTCCCTGCAAGAAGAAGACAAAGGAAAAGAAGAGAGGCATATGAAACAAAGGAAACGTTGTAACAATCTCTCACGTGCCAGACAGAAGTTATTCGCGAAATTATTATTATTATATTGTAAAATGAATTTGAAAAGAAGCCTCGGCCTCGGCAGATAGCGTTGACGATGAAGAGAGCCGATCAAATCGGAGGAATAAGATAAATGGTAATAATATAATTTGATCTTTGTCAATCTTTCAATCAAACACCATTAAGCAAACTATAATGAAGTTATGGTGTCTTTAACTTTAATTGTTATCTATCAATTATAGAATTTCGACATATTGGAAGAGAATATGCATCCTTCATTAAAAATAGTCAACATGCATGGCAGGCCTGGGTAAGTTTGTTACTCTAGTTGTTGTATGAAATAAGAAAAAAAAGCAAATTCAGAGCAGTTGCATAGGAATAATGGAAATCTGCTCCTTCTGTGTTTCGGTGGGCTAGCTCATACTGCTATAAGCAATGAGTTGGCATTGCTGTAACCTGGAAAGTATTCTGAATTATTGAAACTCTGTGTTTGGTTAATGGTTTCACTTAATTTATTGTTGCTTGCAGGTGCTGATAGCTGAACAGAAAAGGAAAGGATGTCCCTACTTGGTTTTTTGTGTGGTAAGTGTCAATTAATATGTGGGTTTTAAAATTAGAACAATAATATATCTATGGAACTGAATATACAATGAACTGAATTTGAACTATTTAAACAGGAAAAGCATTGACCATGCATAAATATGAGAAATTGTGAGATTGATTGCTAGGCCGAAAAAAGGTAAATTATTATTAGTATGAATAATTCATGCATGATCAAGGCCACTAAGCACAAAACAACAGAACTACAAACTATCAAAGTACATAACTAACAAACTATGAAAAACATAACTACTTAACTAAAAACTATTACAAACTATCTACAAACAGTAAAAACCTGCATATAACATCCTCCATCTTATTTTGTAGGCTATTTTGGTTTTGAAGAATGAAAAACAATGGGTACACTATAAGAAAATATCAAGTAAATATGACTATGAAAGAATACATTGAAAAATGGAATATTGGGTGGTAGGTTGTTACAAATAGGAGGTTCTTATATGCAGGTTTTTACTGTATAACTATATACAATATCTACATATTAAAATATGAGATTTTCACAATTTTGGCACCACGTGCCAATTGGGCCTGCTCAGCCGTCAGTTGGTGGGAAGGGTTTTGGGCAACCACCTTCCCACCCTCCTTTTTGCCGGGCTTTCTTTTTTGTTGGCCTTGCCAATTCTAATGAAAGCCTCTTTTTGTGTTCTGTAAATTAACACACATAAGATTGATATGTTAAAGGTTGTTAACATTTAGTAAAAAGATGCAATGCCATTGTATAAGTGTGTATGATAAACATGTGAAATACAATGTAAAAAGGTGTACATACACAATTTCATTTGTTGGGATTCTTCTCCCAGTAGCAAATACAAAATTAAAACGTTTGCCGGCCAATTCCGGGAATTGGTCGGCACAGTTTCTCTTTAGAGTAGAGATACTACTATATGTTATTTCCTAGGAGAAAAAGAGGATGCAAAGAATAATGGTTGATAGCAGTTATGAAGATGGGAAATTTACTAATAAATATATTAATGTATTTTAATATAATTACTTTGGTTTCTTTTCCGAGGGTTATAGCAATTTGATTGTCCTTTGGCTTTGCATTTGCCATGTTGAAATGTTCTTAAAATGAAATGTTGAAATGCATGTAAAATTAGTATAGGTAATAAGGTTAATTGAAAGTGCTGGTAAAGGAGAAATATGAAGAATTCTAAAATGTTGTATATCTCAATTAACAAATTGTGATAATATTGTCGGAATTTGCGGGAATTAATATATGAAGAGCAATGATTGAAAATGGTAATAATAGGAAGATACTCACAAATCTTTGATTTGGGCGCGTAAGACAAAAGTAAGGAATGCTGAAGTAAACAAAGGTAAGTAGTGTCAAAATTGGTACACAATAACTGTAAACTTGTTATTAATAACTATGGATACATTTAAGGACCTTTTAGTTAATCTGGGTTTGTTTTCTTTAATGATAAAGCTTGGAAAAGATATTTAGAAAATTTTTTCACTTACTTCAAATTTGTACGATCGAGATCTGAAAGGTTTTTCGCGCGCTCAAGTAAAAGCTATTGTCTTTCGAAACTATAGCAACAATATCGAGATGGACCCACGAAAAAGAATGAGATCGAGGTCCTGCGGACGTATGGAATCAATGTGGTGTTGGGTCAATTGTGATGTTGCAATAATTCTGCATAGCCAAAGTAAGAATGGCAAGGACTATAGAATAGAGTGAACTACGAATTGGTGTAAAAATATAGAGAGTATGTTAGTTGAATAATAGTAACGAATGGCATAAGTAGCCATAAATTGGGATAAAATTGCAGTTGACTCCCACACTAAATAATGCTATGATGATTCAGTAAATTTCTTTCATTTTGCTACAAATCGCTATGAAATTTCAACACTATTTAGTATTAAAATTCACATGCTAGAAGGTATAATATATTTCTGACCTTATTATATATTATTTATTGTTAGATGGATTGTTATTTGATTGTCTTTCTTTATTATGTAAACAAAATACAATATTTTCTCAATCACTGTTTTGAATGTGGTAGTTTTCTGCAAGGTATATAACTTGTCTGTTCTCTACTGTACCATACTATAAATTTCATTATGTTATACATTACTATAAATTAATATACATACTATACTATACTGTACATTACTATACATACTATACATTACCATACCTACTATAAAAAGATCCTATACCCACTATACCTACTATACAAACATACTTTACCTACTCTACCTACTATAAAAACATACTATGCCTACCATAAAAATATACTATACCTACTATACAAACATACTATACCTACTCTACCTACTATAAAAACATATACTATACCTACATACATAAATACATACCTACATACATACCTACATACCTACATACATACATACATACATACATACATACATACATACATACATACATACATACATACATACATACATACATACATACATACATACATACATACATGAGCCGGGTTCGGTCGCTTCGCTCCCTCCCCGGAGCCCATGAAGCAAGAGAAGCTTAATGTGGTTGGCGCGCTTCGCGCGCTGCATTCGCTTCCGCTCATGCCCATACATACATACATACATACTTTACCTACATACTATACCAACATACTATACCTACATACTATACCAACATACTATATACCTACTATAAAAACATACTATACATACTTTACCTACATACTATACCAACATACTATACCTACATACTATACCAACATACTATATACCTACTATAAAAACATACTATACCTACTATACCTACATACTATACCAATATACTATACCTACATACTATACCTACTATACCTACATACTCTACCTACTATAAAATCATACTATACCTACATACTATACCTACATACTATACCAACATACTATACCTACTATACAAACATACTATACCTACATACTATACCTACATACTATGCCAACATACTATATACCTACTATAAAAACATACTATACCTACTATACCTACTATAAAAACATACATAACTACTATAATAACATACAAACACTTGTCGAAAGTTTAAATGAGGAAAATAGTGCAAATAGCGCCTGAAAAATTCATAACTTTGACTTTGTTTTCATTGGGCCTAAGCGTTGCAAGCATGCCGAAGCAACCCTACTGCAAAAACTATAACTATTTCAACTCAAAATTCAAAACAAAGCTATCACCTGTGTTCCCAATTGTTTCCTGCAACTCTCCAGGGTCTTTGAAACAATTAGCAGCTCTTTACAAAGATAATTCAGCTCGTAAAACACTTTGAAGGGCGCCCTTTGTGTGCAAAAAAAAAACACGCGTCTTTTCCAAAAGTACCTGCTGCAACCGATGGCGAATAACAAAAAACGACGGAAAATTCGCATGGGTCGCCTGCAAGCCGAGGACGAAAAACGAAATTGGATCGACATCCACGTGGGTCGCGGGAAAAGAGCCAATGAAATTGCAGGAAAAGGCGAAACGCGTCACGTGAAGAGCGAATACTTTTTTCGAATTTGGAATCGGGGACGCTAATTTGGAAGTTTCGCCAGCGTAAACCGTCGTTTTTTCGTGATAGCCAATTAGGCGAACAAAAATAAAGAATTTCCTAACCTTTTAGTCGAAACTGTGAGCTCTCATATAGATAACTTTTTGGTTCAGCCGGCAAAGAACAACTCACTTAAAAATAGGACAGATTGAGGGCCTCAAAAAAAAGCCTTTATGGATACCTCGTTCGCCGTTTCGGCCCATTGTTTTGGAGCGTTCGACCTATTGTTTCGGGTCGAATCTATTGTTTCAGCGTAGTTTCGAGCCCTTGTCACGTGACGACGCAGAATAGTAATATTAGACTAGCCGGGGGCACTCGCTACGCTCGCTTCCCGGAGCCCGTCAAGTACAAAAAGTTTAATGTGGTTGGCGTGCTTCGCGCGCTGCATTTGCTCCCGCTCATGCCCATACATACATACATACATACATACATACATACATACATACATACATACATACATACCTACATACATACATACATACATACATACATACATACATACATACATACATGGGCCGGGTTCGGTCGCTTCGCTCCCTCCCCGGAGCCCGTCAAGTAAACAAAGCTTAATCTGGTTGGCGCGCTTCGCGCGCTGCATTCGCTACCGCTCATGCCCATACATACATACATACATACATACATACATACATACATACATACATACATACATACATACATACATACATACATACATACATACATACATACATACATGGGCCGGGTTCGGTCGCTTCGCTCCCTCCCCGGAGCCCGTCAAATAAACAAAGCTTAATCTGGTTGGCGCGCTTCGCGCGCTGCATTCGCTAACGCTCATGCCCATACATACATACATACATACATACATACATACCCTACAATACATACCCTACAATACATACCCTACAATACATACCCTACAATACATACCCTGCAATACATACCCTACAATACATACCCTACAATACATACCCTACAATACATACCCTACAATACATACCCTACAATACATACCCTACATAACATACCCTACAATACATACCCTACAATAAATACCCTACAATACATACATACATACTTACATACCCTACAATACATACCCTACAAAACATACCCTACAATACATACCCTAAAATACATACCCTACGATACATACCCTACAATACATACCCTACAAAACATACCCTACGATACATACCCTACAATACATACCCTACAACACATACCCTACAATACATACCCTACAATACATACCCTACACTACATACCCTACAATACATACCCTACAATACATACCCTAAAAAACATACCCTACAATACATACCCTACAATACATACCCTACAATACATACCCTACAATACATACCCTACAATACATACCCTACAATACAACCCTACAATACATACCCTACAATACATACCCTACATAACATACCCTACAATATATACCCTACAATACATACCCTACAATACATACCCTACATAACATACCCTACGATACATACCCTACAATACATACTTGGACGCAACATTTCTAAAGAACGGAAAGGTGGGAGGTCGAATCTCCCCCCCTGCCATGCGACCGCCCCGCGCCCACGCTGCCCCCCTGAAAGCCGCTTCTGAAAGTGGATAACTTCAGTGTGAAGTTTGAAAAAAAAAGTTGTCTTCAAAAATTTAATCAATCTTGGAAAATTTAAACTCAATCTGTGATAAAAAATATATCAAACTGTAGCTAAGGAAACAGCGAATCCAATAAATATATTCACATTTCTTAACAGTGTTGTTTTGAATTTTAAGAGAGTATTTAGTGCAGCCCAACACAAAAGCCGTGAAAAAATTTATTCATCAGCCAACTTTAAGAACACAAAAACTCCCCTAACTTGGTCAAAATTTGTCCATTTGAACTCAAATTACACCAGCATGAAGCTAATACCTTGGCAAATAAATATCGAAAGTACTTGGGTGCATATGAAAAGCTTTTCGCAATTTTAGTTGTAAATTTTTGAAGTCCAAGACATGATTTTCTTCACAAAAAATAGCCGTGAAATCAAAACCCTGCAAAAAAGAGCAATTGAAACACGATTCACCAACTTTCAAATTAAATTAACGTGGCCAATTTTTGTCCTACACACCCCACGAAAATATCAACATGAAGCTAATAGCTTGGCGAACATTTATCGAAAGTATTTGGGTGAAAAAAACAAAGTTTTGGCAGGTTAAAAATTAATTTTCGCAAATGCAAAACCCACGCGTGTTGCGTGAAAATTTCGTGTTTTCCAGCAAAACCCAATCTCGGCTAAAAGTGTCCGAAGACAGAGGAAAATTGACAAAACAAAAAAAACAAAGCCATATAACTTTAGTTCTTGTGTAAATAAACAGTTATCGAAAGTTTAAATGGAGAAAATCGGCCCAGAACGACCCAAGAAAATCAAAATTGTCTTCGTGTTTTGATTAGGCCCTCGAGCCGAAAGAAAAACATGAGGTGAAACAAAACCAAACTCGTGCTATTTTAAGCCAAAAACAATTGAATAAAGGAAATACCTTGAAATAATTGTTCACCAATTGTCTCCACAGGTCCTGACAACAATTGACACGTCTTTACAATTGATTTCCGGCACGTATTCGCGGTTAAACCCGAGCAACTTGCCGCCCGTTTAACTACGAAAACACGTGCTTCTCCTTGCTCGTTTTGCATCTCATTAACTCGGTCCTCGGAACTTTCTAGAAAGTCGGAACACAAAATGGGCCATAACTCCCGAACCGCTTGGAGTAGAAATTAGCCACATACTTTACTGTCATCATCACAATGCAGCGATCATTTCTATACCAATTTGCACCCTTATTGACCTCCAAAAAAAAAGCCTTTATGGATACAACGAAATTCCTTTGATCCCATTGTTTTTCGAACGTCGATTGTTCAAGAGACAATGGGCATTGTTCACAGTCGGCGGGTCACGTGTGATCGTAGAATAGTATTTATAGACTAGCCGGGGGCACTCGCTACGCTCGCTTCCCGGAGCCCGTCAAGTACAAAAAGTTTAATGTGGTTGGCGCGCTTCGCGCGCTGCATTCGCTTCCGCTCATGCCCCTTTCAACCCCACGTACAATGGGTTAGCTCGCTGCGCTCGCCTGTGGTTGGCGCACTTCGTGCGCTGCATTCGCTTGCGCTCATGCCCTTTTCAACTCTACATACAATGGGTTAGCTCGCTACGCTCGCCTGTGGTTGGCGCACTTCGTGCGCTGCATTCGCTTATGCTCATGCCCATACATACATACATACATACATACATACATACATACATACATACCTACCTACATACATACATACATACATACATACATACATACATACATACATACATACATACATACATACATACATACATACATACATACATACATACATACATACATACAAACATGGGCCAGGTTCGGTCGCTTCGCTCCCTCCCCGGAGCCCGTCAAATAGACAAAGCTTAATCTGGTTGGCGCGCTTCGCGCGCTGCATTCGCTCCCGCTCATGCCCATACATACATACATACATACATACATACATACCCTACAATACATACCCTACATACATACCCTACAATACATACCCTACAATACATACCCTACAATACATACCCTACAATACATATCCTACAATACATACCCTACAATACATACCCTATAATACAAACCCTACAATACATACCCTACAATACATACCCTACATAACATACCCTACAATACATACCCTACAATACATACCCTACACTACATACCCTACAATATATACCCTACAATACATACCCTACCATACAAACCCTACAATACATACCCTACAATACATACCCTACAATACATACCTTACAATACATACCCTACAATACATACCATACAATACATACCCTACAATACAACCTACAATACATACCCTACAATACATACCTACAATACATACCCTACAATACATACCCTACAATACATACCTACAATACATACCCTACAATACATACCCTACAATACATACCTACAATACATACCTACAATACATACCCTACAATACATACCTACAATACATACCCTACAATACATACCTTACAATACATACCCTACAATACATACCTTACAATACATACCTACAATACATACCCTACAATACATACCCTACATACATACCCTACAATACATACCCTACAATACATACCCTACATACAACCCTACAATACATACCCTACAATACATACCTTACAATACATACCTTACAATACATACCCTACAATACATACCCTACATACATACCCTACAATACATACCCTACAATACATACCCTACAATACATACCCTACAATACATACCCTACAACATACCCTACATACAACCCTACAATACATACCCTACAATACATACCCTACAATACATACCTTACAATACACCTACAATACATACCATACAATACATACCCTACAATACAAACCCTACAATACATACCCTACAATACATACCCTACAATACATACCCTACAATACATACCCTATAATACATACCTTACAATACATACCCTACAATACATACCCTACAATACATACCCTACAATACATACCTTACAATACATACCCTACAATACATACCCTACAATACATACCCTACAATGCATACCCTACAATACACACGACGCCACATTTCTAAAGAAAGTAAAGGTGGGAGGTCGAATCTTCCCCCCTGCCACGCGACCGCCCGGCGCCCACGCTGCCCCCCTGAAAGCCGCTTCCGAAAGTTGATAGCTTCAGTGTGAAGTTTGAAGAAAAAAGTTGCCTTCAAAAATTTAATCAATCCTGGAAAATTTAAACTCAATCTGTAATAAAAAATATATCAAACTGTAGCTAAGGAAACAGCGAATCCGATAAAAATATTCACTTTTCTTAACAGTGTTGTTTTGAAATTTAAGGGAGTATTTAGTGGAGCCCAACAACAAAGCCGTGAAAAAATTTATTCATCAGCCAACTTTAAAAACACAAAAATTCCCCTAACTTGGTCAAAATTTGTCCATTTGAACTCAAATTACACCAGCATGAAGCAAATACCTTGGCAAATAAATATCGAAAGTATTTGGGTGCATATGAAAAGCTTTTCGCAATTTTAGTTGTACATTTTTGAAGTCCAAGACATGATTTTCTTCATCAAAAATAGCCGTGAAATCAAACCCGTGAAAAAAATAGCATTTAAAACACGATTCACCAACTTTCAAATTGAATTAACGTGGCCAATTTTTGTCCTACAGAACCCACGAAAATATCAAAATGAAGCTAATAGCTTGGCGAACATTAATCGAAAGTATTTGGGTGAAAAAAACAAAGTTTTGGCAGGTTAAAATTTAATTTTCGCAAATGCAAAACACACGCGTGTTGCGTGAAAATTTCGTGTTTTCCAGCAAAACCCAATCTCGGCTAAAACTGTCCAAAAACAAAGGAAAATCAACAAAACAAAAAAAACAAAGCCATATAACTTTAGTTCTCGTGTAAATAAACAGTTATCGAAAGTTTAAATGGAGAAAATCGGCCCAGAACGACCCGAGAAAATCAAAATTGTCTTCGTGTTTTGGTTAGGCCCTCGAGCCGAAAGAAAAACGTGAGGTGAAACAAAACAAAACTCGTGCTATTTAAAGCCAAAAACAATTGATTAAAAGAAAATAGCTTGAAATAATTGTCCACACATTGTCTCCACAGGTCTTGACAACAATTGACACGTCTTTACAATTGATTTCCGGCACGTATTCACGTTTAAACCCGAGCAACTTGCCGCCCGTTCAACTAAAAAAGCACGTGCTTCTCCTTGCTC
>RQOL01000836.1:0-10000 GCA_013076295.1 Sanderia malayensis
ATGATGGTATTGTGAAATGATTCCATGGCACTTGTTTGTTCTAAAGATGACAGCTTGGCAATGTCATTCACCAGCCTAGTTGAAGTTAATTTGTCCTTCAGCTCCTTGTAGCCCTTAGTACCCGAAAAAATACAATAGATGAACTGAGCATTTTATGATGGCCAGCATTTGTTCAATTTCTGTTGCAAACGATGAAGGCCAGAAGCTTCAGGTAAAAATTTGGAACTAAAGCTTGCCTTTTTTCAACCAATTTTGATCAGTTAGATTTTCATGTGAAAAAGCAGTATGCGCAGAGCCATGACCATCATGCCCATCAATGACATGATTGAGCAGGGACAGCCATTTTTCTTTCACCTCAGTAAAATTACCTTTCGAAGATGCTGCACACCAGTACACATAGTTTTTTATGCTCTGCACCCATTCCATTATCTTGTTATTGTCTTTCTTTTTCCAATTTTATCCACCCTTTTTCCTACAGCTATGAAAATTTGGAAACAGCTTTCAATATGTGTGTGTGTGTGTGTGTGTGGCACAATATAGCTTTCAATATAGCTTTCAAATAGCTTTCATTGGAGAAATGTAATAATGTAGAAATACAAGTCCAAGTCCTTTAGCAATAAAAATATATCGGTGAAATACAATACTCACACTTTGCAACATGAAATACATCGAAATAATGCGACTTTCTTTTCCTTTGAGTGCGCCTATACTTTCGTACGGAGCTACATGGATCTATCATAATTGTATTAAAGTTTAAACCATGGCTTTCTATTTCCTGCAAATACTTGTTCACCATAGGCTCCTGCACAAAGCAAAATTTATCCGGTCTCTGTAGCATAAATACTTGGAGCGCAAACCTTGAATCTAGCGAATGTATAATAGGTACTGAATTTTAGTTGTTGCAAGACCTCGCTAGGGGCCAACTTTTGAAATATTTATGCTAGAATGCTGGGAATGGTCTCAAACTGATTCGTAGGATTCGACCCCTTCTGAGTGACATTTCCATCTATTTCCAAATTTGATTTTTCTACCCTAGCTTGATGTATGATATGTAGCTAATGTATTTCAGTTGGGGCAAGAGCTCGCCAGGGGCCAATTTATGAAATATTTATGCTGGAAGGCTGGGAATAGTCTCAAACTGATCAGAAGGTGCTAATTAGTAGGATTCGAGCCCTCGTGAGTGATGTTTCCATCTATTTCTAAATATGATTTTCCTAACCCTAGTTTCCCAGTCTTTTGCGTCACAATCGTTGCTTAATCTTCACACGCCAAACGATGACCAAAAGGTCAGAATGACAACGTGCAAGGGGTTTTGTTGCAGGAAAAAACAAAATGGCCGGAAGTTACTGATATAGCACCATACTTGGCAATAATTCTCACCTGAGCTAAAATTTTCAATGCCAAAATGAATCACATGGAAATCACCATGGGAACAATAAAATGATTGGACAGGGTTTCACGACACATTTTTTGAACATTTTTTTATATGCGCATGCGTTCATAAAACATTCCCGTGAGCGATATGATTTAATGCCTCCTAGGTGATCCACAAGATAAATTAGGAAGCATAAAAATTCAGGTTTCCTGACAACAATGACGCATCCCCAACTCCCAAAAAGCATCAACTGATCGCACTGAAGTTGTAACTGTGCCATTTGTTACAATTGGCACAGTTACAACTGGCTTCAAGTGCCAATTGTTACAATTGGCACTTGAAGCCATACAATTCTTTAAAAATTTAAATGTAGAAAATGTGAAAAATTTTTAATAAACAATCGCTAAAAATTACCCGATTCCAATAAAATATCGCCAAAAAAAGGCGAAATCTTATTGGAACCGGGGAGCCATTGCCACATGCCGAGCAGCCACTATGCTCAAAATGTTTATAGTTTTGCCAAATAGAAAGACTGAACTCTAAACTAAGATGAAATCTTTCGAGATCAGCAGTTTTTGTCGAAAAGTTAACAAAATCCCAGTGACATTTGGCAGAGGAAATGGCCACCGAAGCTTAATATCGCGCATTAAACATCTATGAAACATTGATTATCAACCACACGCGGGGAGTGAGTAATATACGCATGCGTTAAGGCAATTAGACTTGTGTGTTTTGATGAATTATTTTTAGTTAACTCTACCAACAATTCAGGAAATCTCGAAAAATAGATTAATGCTCCAATGAATTGAAGAATATAAATATTCGAGATTTCACACTGAGCGAGTATTCCGATGGGACCACTGGGTCGAATTACTTGCCAAGTTGAAAAGAGGGAAGGGGTAACCATCCCTAACTTGAATCCATTGGTCCATTTGTATGATCATCAGTTAAATAAAACCCACATCACATGGTCATGCAAAAGATGACCTATGAAAAATGTAAGGGGCCCAAGTATGTTATTCATATAAATTTATATTGAGATAGTATGTGTTCTTTCTGTTTTGTTCTTCATATAGATGTTATTGCATTGAGGGTTTTTGGAGAAATATAGCGAGCTTGAAAGCTCGGCTGAAAAAAGCTTTCTGATTGTTGAAAATGTTGGACAGTTTTATGACTTTAATTTGATTGGATTAGCCATTAGCCACGTGCGCCCTAAAAAGTTTTTGGGACAGTTAGAGCACGTGTTTTGTTTTATGTTCGTTGTAAAAATTTCGTTGATGAGTTATAAAGTTTTGTTATTCAGAATAAACTAAATCCAAACTCGAGATTTCTTTGAGACTTATTCAACACTTCAAGGTTAGGGTTTCTAACATAGTGGCACCTCCGACGGGACCCATGCGGGGTTAATGGAGTAAGTTTTGAGAGGAAATCTGGAAGAGTTTCAAGTTGAAGTCGAAGCTGAAGTTTCAAGTCAAGATGGCGATTAGGCCCGACGAAATGGACGAAGAATTGTGTAACTTGGAAAACTTGGAAGAGCTCAGAAGTGAGCGGGAAGTATTAAAGGACGCCTTAGAGGAATGTTATACGAAATTATGTCAACTCAACAGTGTTAAAAGGTTTGACGAAGAAGTGGTAAGTGAAAGGAAAGAACTTTGTATAATACTCGAACCAAGTCTGTCTGAAATAAAAGAAGTTGATTTAAAAATTCAAGCAGAATTAAAAAGATTAAAATTGCGATATGAGTTGGTAGATGAGCTTAAGACAAGTCGTTCTTATGGAGCTAAGTTGCAAGTCGCATTAAATAAAGTGATAAATCTGGAGAACAAATTTGATAAAGAGTCAAAATTATCTGATCCACACAAAAGTGATGTCGAGAAGTCAGCAGAAAGAAATAATTCCCCAGGGTTTTTGTTTTCTAACTTTCCTGGCTCAAATTGGCAAAGTGAAGGGGAACAAAATGAAAGGCTTCAAAATAGTAAGACACCAGAGCCTGTAAGGATGTTTGAACCTGAATCGAACCCTGGAATTTCAGATATGGGACACTTTTCAGGACAGTTAAATGCAAATGCTCAGTCTTTTCGTGGTTATAACCCTTTTGGAGGGGGAATGGGTTTGAATTATGGAAACAGTGCATATAATCCTCTTGGACATCAAACCATAAAATTGCCCAAGTTACAACTGAAACATTTTAGTGGGGATCCCATGAAATGGATGGAGTTCTGGGAGAGCTTTGAGAGAAATGTGCACTGCAATAATGCCTATTCCGATGTACATAAAATGTCCTACTTGAAAGCATGTCTTGATGGTGCTGCAAGCACAACGATTGCCAATTTAAGAATAATTGGAGAGAATTATAAACCTGCAGTTGATGTATTGAAAGCTAAATATGGACAAAGGAGTATTCTAAAAGGTGCGCACATGGCAGCATTGAAGAGTATACAAGGAGTAACTAATTCAAGAGAGTTAAACAAATTGAGAAAGCTGTATGATGATATAGATTCACATTACAAGGCGTTATTGGTACTCGGAGTACAAGGAGAGCACTATTCAGTAGCTATAGTGCCAGATTTGATGCGCAAGATCCCATGGGACATAGTTATAAATATAAGACGAAGCAAAGAAATAAACCATGAGTGGACAATTGCAGAATTTTTAGAGCAGCTGTGGAAGGAGTTAGTTATAAGAAGTGCAAATGAAGTTAATGATCAGTCAGCTTTTGAAAGGAAAAGAGAAGGAAAGTTGCTGTCAGTCAATAGTACATCATGTGTATATTGTCTAGGAGAGCATCAGAGCAAGGACTGTACTCAGATTGTAGATGTGAACAAGAGAAAGGCAACATTAAGAAAGTACAAACGTTGTTTCAAGTGTCTGAGAAAGGGTCATGTTGTGAAGAATTGTAGAGATAGAGGACAGTGTGACAAATGTAAGAAATCTGGCCACCATGTATCAATTTGCAATCCAGAAGAGACAACAGTGACAACAACCACAAATCTCCATGTCACTGAAAAGGGAGCCATTGCATTCCAAACAGTTCAAGCAAGGATAAGCGTACCTGGTAAACCATCTGTACAATGCAGAATGCTTTTAGATACAGGAAGTGATAAAACCTACATGTTGCAGAAAGTAGCAAACCAATTGCAAGCAAGACCTGTCCGATATGAAACCAAGATCCTTGACACAGTGCATGGTAGTAAAATTCACAAATGTGCAATCTACGACTTGGAAGTTAGAGACATGGATGGAAAGATCCAATTTACCACTGAAGCAGGAACACTAAGTAAGCTAACCAGTGTTAGAAATGTAAGACCAGAAATAATTCAGCAGAATTATGACTACCTGAAAGATCTAAAGTTTTCAGATGTTTCGCAAAATGATGAGCTAGAAGTGCATGTTATTATTGGCCTAGAAGAT
The DNA here is from genome assembly GCA_013076295.1 of Sanderia malayensis. Classification (NCBI taxonomy): domain Eukaryota; kingdom Metazoa; phylum Cnidaria; class Scyphozoa; order Semaeostomeae; family Pelagiidae; genus Sanderia; species Sanderia malayensis. Next base: position 4,787 of record RQOL01000836.1, read on the forward strand.
TTAGTGAAGGTAAAAACCGGTCGCATCATACGAGGGGAGGCAAATCAGCCTGTTGCTGAGGAGACAAGGCTAGGATGGACGCTCTTTGGACCAACCTACAGTGGAGTTAATGATTGCCGGAATAGCAGCAGCGTAATGTTTTGCATGGAAAGCAGATCACAGATGTCCTCAGAGATAGAGAAGTTATGGGACCTGGAGACTGTCGGAATACGCGAAGGTGATGAAGTTCACACCTCGTTCAAAGATACAGTTGCGTTCAATGGAACAAGATATGTAGTAGAGTTACCTTGGAAATCAGAATTGCTGAAGAATTCACTTCAAGACAACAAGAAGCTGTGTGAGAAACGTCTGAAAGGACAGTTAAGAAGATTGTCAACAATACCAGAGCAGCTAGAAGCATATGATAATATTATAAAGGAGCAGATAGAGTCAGGAATCGTGGAATCAGTACCAGAGGAAGCTCCAAAGGGAACACCACATTATATACCACACCACGCTGTGATAAGACAAGAGGCAGAATCCACAAAAGTAAGAATTGTATTTGATGCGTCAGCGAAAGAAAGAAAAGCCAGTCCATCGCTGAATGAATGTCTTCATAAAGGGCCGCCATTAATGCCTTTGTTGTTTGATGTATTGTTGCGGTATAGAATGTATCCAGTTGCTGTGGTAGGCGATGTACAGAAGGCGTTCCACCAAATCGAGGTAGAAGAAAGTGACAGAGATAGTTTGAGGTTTTTATGGGTAAAGGACATAAATGATCAGAGTTCAGAAGTAACAGAGCTAAGGTTTACAAGAGTCATATTCGGAGCAGGCCCGAGTCCTTTCTTGCTAAATGCTACATTGCAAAAACATGTTGGCAATTATGAAAATGAAGATCCAGAGTTTGTCAGAAATGTCATCAGAAGTCTGTTTGTAGATGACTATGTTGGGGGAGCTAGAAACTCAGAAGAAGCAATTGTCTTAAAGAGGAAGCTAATTGACATCATGAAACAAGGAGGATTTACAATGCATAAATGGAAGTCCAACAGTCCGGAATTGAAAGAAGTCGTGAAAGATGAGGGAGTCACAGTTGAATCGTTCGCAAAACAGAGTCTCAATCAGAAAGAAAGCCAGAGCAAAGTTTTAGGCATTAAGTGGGATACCGGAGATGACATCATGACCATTGAATTAGCGCAAATCGCTGAAGAAAAGGACACAGGTCTAACAAAGAGAGAAATATTGAGTCTTTTATCGAGAATTTATGACCCACTAGGAGTGGTAGGACCTGTAACTATTGCAGCACGAAAGATATTTCAAGACATATGCAAGGAAGGAACCAATTGGGACAGCATGATAAGTGAAAGTGAGCAGAAAAAATGGGATAAATTTGTTTCAAATGTGCTAAAGAATCCAGAGATAGCATTTCCAAGATGTATTGTGTTATCAGAAAAGCCGGAGGAGATGTTGCTACACACGTTTGCAGACGCTAGTGGAACGGCATATTGTGCAGCAGTATATTTGGTCTCGAAGTATCAGAATGGAGTGATGGCAAGGTTGCTTACAGCGAAAACGAGACTACCTCCACTAAAAAAGGAAATGTCTATTCCACGTTTAGAGTTAACCGCAGCAAGAGTTGCTTCAAGATTGATGACGACAGTCAGAGTAGCATTGGAAGGATTTGAGATCAAAGCTAGTTATATGTGGACAGACAGCTGTACTGTTTTGCATTGGATCCAAGGAAGAGGACAATACAAACAGTTTGTTGAACATAGAGTCAAAGAGATAAACCAACTTACAAGTGACAGTGACTGGAAGTATTGCCCCACTGATCAAAATCCAGCTGACTTGGGAACGCGAGGCAAAACTTCAACACAATTAATGGAAAATGCGTTGTGGTGGGAAGGCCCAACTTGGCTTCTATCTGAAAATTGGCCAGTTCAGCCACATCTAACTAGAAATCAGGAGATAGCTAATGAAGAGGTTAGACCAGTTCTACAAGTCGTTGAAACTAAGGAAAGCAAGGGACTGTCAGTGTTACTGAGTCCAGAGAAGTTCAGTTCAAAGAACCGACTAATCAGAGTTACTGCGTGGATTTACCGATTTGTTCGAAATTGCAGGAGTAAGGACAGGATTAAGACATCTTATCTGAGCACTGCAGAGTTAAAGAGAACCGAAACTGCATGGATTAAAGAGGTTCAGTCAGAGTTAGAGACGCAGGGTAATTATCAACAGCTCACGCAACAGTTGAACATTGTAAAAGTAGATGAGATTCTAAGATGTGAAGGCAGACTGCAGTTTTCAGGGTTGTTGTATGACACGCAGAGTCCGATATTGTTACCAAAAGGACACCGCTTTACAGAATTGGTTGTGCTTGAAGCACACGCGAATGCATTTCATTCGGGAGTAAATGCAACATTAGCCGAAATTAGAAGGAAGTATTGGATACCGAAAGGTAGACAAGCAGTAAAGAAGATAGTTCGCGAATGTAAAGCTTGTAAGAAGAGAAGTGTAAAGGCGTTAAAGGGCACTGTAACTGGTCCACTACCAGAAGTTAGAGTAAACCCAGCTCGACCTTTTGAGGCTATTGGCTGTGATTTTGCAGGACCATTGGCATTAAAGAATGACGATAAAGCTTACATCGCACTCTTCACTTGTGCAGTCACACGAGCAGTGCATTTAGAGCTTACTCCAGACATGACAGCAGTTGAATTCCAAGCTACTCTTCAAAGATTCATCAGCCGGAGAGGAGCACCCGTGACTATCATTAGTGATAACGCCAAAACATTTCAAAGTACAAGCAAACAGTTGAAGAAGATTTATCAGAATGAGGAGTTGCAAGGATATTTAACGACCAAACGTATAGAATGGAAATTTAACATGGCCAAAGCACCTTGGCAAGGAGGATTTTTCGAGAGAATGGTAGGGAATTGCAAGTCGACTTTGTTTAAAGTGTTGGGACGTTCGAAATTAACCTTCAGAGAAGTCGAAACTCTTCTTATTCAAGTAGAAGGATTGATAAATAATCGACCATTAACGTATCAAACTGACGAGCTTGAGGACACACCTATTACGCCCAATCACATGATTTTCGGTTATGCCTTACCGACTATCGCAGGGGATCTCAGTGAGATTATCGACGATGATGAAGACTATTTATCCATGGTCAATAAGCGATTGAAGTACATTGCGACTATTAAGGCAAATATGTGGAGAAGATGGACACGTGAATATATTCAAGGGTTGCAAGAGTACCAAAGACACAATTTAGAGAAAGGGAAAATACCTGAGATAGGAGAGATTGTGCTCATTGTCGACGGCAGTATTAAGCGAAGAAATTGGCGGATGGGAAAAGTGACTGAACTATTAAAGAGTAGAGACAGAAATGTCAGAGCAGTAAGGTTACAGTTATTGAGTCATGGAAGTGTTATTGAAATAGAGAGACCATTACAAGGTGTTGTTTCGCTCGAGTTAAAGGGACCTTTGAAAGAGCCAGTTTCTACGTTAGAAAGTACAAGTGGTAGACAGAAGTGAATATCTACATTTGCAGGCGAAGAACTACGAAAACTGCAAGCGGAGATTTTAAATCAAGAAGATTAACTCCTTGATTTGAGGGGAGTGTTGAAAATGTTGGACAGTTTTATGACTTTAATTTGATTGGATTAGCCATTAGCCACGTGCGCCTTAAAAAGTTTTTGGGACAGTTAGAGCACGTGTTTTGTTTTATGTTCGTTGTAAAAATTTCGTTGATGAGTTATAAAGTTTTGTTATTCAGAATAAACTAAATCCAAACTCGAGATTTCTTTGAGACTTATTCAACACTTCAAGGTTAGGGTTTCTAACACTGATAAACAATTATGGAGAATGTTACCAGAAAATAGATAAGTGTGTGAATATCATCGTACATGTTGATTGTTGCAGTTACAATTGCAAAATGACATAATGTTATATTAATTAAGGAAGTAATTAAAAATTATTGTTATCAAAACAGAAATATGAGCCATGTTCAATTAGGTAAACAGACGTGAAGTATTAAGTTAAGTGGCATGTATGGGAATGCCCTTATTCATATTTATATTTGTTTAAGCAGATGATTAAAAATGGGAGAGATAAAAAGGAATGCTGTCTGCAACCTGAACAAGGGCTCATTGTAGATTTTGAGTGATCCTAATAATACAGCCCCTCAAATTATTGCAAAATAAATAAGAAACTGTGTATCATATCTAGGTCTTATCATGTATATGATAGTCAAACGTTATTTTTATTTTTTACCTAGATGTTTTTGCCTTCTCTTCTTGAGATATACAATTATTCCATATGAAGTGAAGTACAGGCCAATGAATACCAGCAACGATATCTTGGGAAAACAATTTCATATCAAATACTATATAGGCTTTAGCAAGGTTATATATTAAGAATTTAAGCATGCGGCTTCACAAGAATTTTGCACATTTTGTAAGCCTTGCATTTGCAGCCTTGGCCCGTTGTGTCGCAATTTCAAGACCAGCACAGTTTAAGTTTAGTTTACGTATAAATTCTATACTTACAATACATTCTCGACAATTCTTGGTGGAGCACAACTACTTCCGTGGCACAGACAAAACTTCCGCAAAGCCAGCAAAGCAATGACATAGAAGTTAGGGGACTTGGGGGTATGTGTCTCCCACTCTTCTGCACACCTTAAAGCATGCCCCTTTTATGGATAAAAATGTTCCCTTTTTCAGATTAATGGTGCCTCCCTAATCATGAGTGGTTTTATGTTCAGACACCACACTTTTGTATATTCTATATTACCCTTACGTTGCTTATTACATTTGCAGCCCGAGCCAATGTCAAGTGAAAATAATTTTTCAATTTATGGCTACTGACAACGAGCTCTACACAATGGATCTGCCAGGTGATCTAAAAGTATTCTGGATTCTTTTAAGGATTTTTCTTGTTAAGTTGCGACTAAACTTCCACCGAACAGTGAAGCAGTTCAAGGGGTGAGATGTTAGCTTGCCTTTGCCGTAAGTCAAGTGCACAAATTAATTCGATAACTGAATCATTTTCTTTGCCGGTCAATTTCAAATGTGGCATGACGCATGTATGTGGAACGTAACGATAGATGACTAATGTCAAGCCCTATTTACACTACATAAACTAACCCATGTTAAACTAACCCGGGGTTAGTTTTGACTTGTTGTGTGAGCGCTAATTTGGGTAAAACCGTACTTATGTGCTGAATTGAACAAGATC
>RQOL01000836.1:15000-21633 GCA_013076295.1 Sanderia malayensis
TAGGGTTAGGGTTAGGGTTAGGGTTAGGGTTAGGGTTAGGGTTAGGGTTAGGGTTAGGGTTAGGGTTAGGGTTAGGGTTAGGGTTAGGGTTAGGGTTAGGGTTAGGGTTAGGGTTAGGGTTAGGGTTAGGGTTAGGGTTAGGGTTAGGGTTAGGGTTAGGGTTAGGGTTAGGGTTAGGGTTAGGGTTAGGGTTAGGGTTAGGGTTAGGGTTAGGGTTAGGGTTAGGGTTAGGGTTAGGGTTAGGGTTAGGGTTAGGGTTAGGGTTAGGGTTAGGGTTAGGGTTAGGGTTAGGGTTAGGGTTAGGGTTAGGGTTAGGGTTAGGGTTAGGGTTAGGGTTAGGGTTAGGGTTAGGGTTAGGGTTAGGGTTAGGGTTAGGGTTAGGGTTAGGGTTAGGGTTAGGGTTAGGGTTAGGGTTAGGGTTAGGGTTAGGGTTAGGGTTAGGGTTAGGGTTAGGGTTAGGGTTAGGGTTAGGGTTAGGGTTAGGGTTAGGGTTAGGGTTAGGGTTAGGGTTAGGGTTAGGGTTAGGGTTAGGGTTAGGGTTAGGGTTAGGGTTAGGGTTAGGGTTAGGGTTAGGGTTAGGGTTAGGGTTAGGGTTAGGGTTAGGGTTAGGGTTAGGGTTAGGGTTAGGGTTAGGGTTAGGGTTAGGGTTAGGGTTAGGGTTAGGGTTAGGGTTAGGGTTAGGGTTAGGGTTAGGGTTAGGGTTAGGGTTAGGGTTAGGGTTAGGGTTAGGGTTAGGGTTAGGGTTAGGGTTAGGGTTAGGGTTAGGGTTAGGGTTAGGGTTAGGGTTAGGGTTAGGGTTAGGGTTAGGGTTAGGGTTAGGGTTAGGGTTAGGGTTAGGGTTAGGGTTAGGGTTAGGGTTAGGGTTAGGGTTAGGGTTAGGGTTAGGGTTAGGGTTAGGGTTAGGGTTAGGGTTAGGGTTAGGGTTAGGGTTAGGGTTAGGGTTAGGGTTAGGGTTAGGGTTAGGGTTAGGGTTAGGGTTAGGGTTAGGGTTAGGGTTAGGGTTAGGGTTAGGGTTAGGGTTAGGGTTAGGGTTAGGGTTAGGGTTAGGGTTAGGGTTAGGGTTAGGGTTAGGGTTAGGGTTAGGGTTAGGGTTAGGGTTAGGGTTAGGGTTAGGGTTAGGGTTAGGGTTAGGGTTAGGGTTAGGGTTAGGGTTAGGGTTAGGGTTAGGGTTAGGGTTAGGGTTAGGGTTAGGGTTAGGGTTAGGGTTAGGGTTAGGGTTAGGGTTAGGGTTAGGGTTAGGGTTAGGGTTAGGGTTAGGGTTAGGGTTAGGGTTAGGGTTAGGGTTAGGGTTAGGGTTAGGGTTAGGGTTAGGGTTAGGGTTAGGGTTAGGGTTAGGGTTAGGGTTAGGGTTAGGGTTAGGGTTAGGGTTAGGGTTAGGGTTAGGGTTAGGGTTAGGGTTAGGGTTAGGGTTAGGGTTAGGGTTAGGGTTAGGGTTAGGGTTAGGGTTAGGGTTAGGGTTAGGGTTAGGGTTAGGGTTAGGGTTAGGGTTAGGGTTAGGGTTAGGGTTAGGGTTAGGGTTAGGGTTAGGGTTAGGGTTAGGGTTAGGGTTAGGGTTAGGGTTAGGGTTAGGGTTAGGGTTAGGGTTAGGGTTAGGGTTAGGGTTAGGGTTAGGGTTAGGGTTAGGGTTAGGGTTAGGGTTAGGGTTAGGGTTAGGGTTAGGGTTAGGGTTAGGGTTAGGGTTAGGGTTAGGGTTAGGGTTAGGGTTAGGGTTAGGTTAGGGTTAGGGTTAGGGTTAGGGTTAGGGTTAGGGTTAGGGTTAGGGTTAGGGTTAGGGTTAGGGTTAGGGTTAGGGTTAGGGTTAGGGTTAGGGTTAGGGTTAGGGTTAGGGTTAGGGTTAGGGTTAGGGTTAGGGTTAGGGTTAGGGTTAGGGTTAGGGTTAGGGTTAGGGTTAGGGTTAGGGTTAGGGTTAGGGTTAGGGTTAGGGTTAGGGTTAGGGTTAGGGTTAGGGTTAGGGTTAGGGTTAGGGTTAGGGTTAGGGTTAGGGTTAGGGTTAGGGTTAGGGTTAGGGTTAGGGTTAGGGTTAGGGTTAGGGTTAGGGTTAGGGTTAGGGTTAGGGTTAGGGTTAGGGTTAGGGTTAGGGTTAGGGTTAGGGTTAGGGTTAGGGTTAGGGTTAGGGTTAGGGTTAGGGTTAGGGTTAGGGTTAGGGTTAGGGTTAGGGTTAGGGTTAGGGTTAGGGTTAGGGTTAGGGTTAGGGTTAGGGTTAGGGTTAGGGTTAGGGTTAGGGTTAGGGTTAGGGTTAGGGTTAGGGTTAGGGTTAGGGTTAGGGTTAGGGTTAGGGTTAGGGTTAGGGTTAGGGTTAGGGTTAGGGTTAGGGTTAGGGTTAGGGTTAGGGTTAGGGTTAGGGTTAGGGTTAGGGTTAGGGTTAGGGTTAGGGTTAGGGTTAGGGTTAGGGTTAGGGTTAGGGTTAGGGTTAGGGTTAGGGTTAGGGTTAGGGTTAGGGTTAGGGTTAGGGTTAGGGTTAGGGTTAGGGTTAGGTTAGGTTAGGGTTAGGGTTAGGGTTAGGGTTAGGGTTAGGGTTAGGGTTAGGGTTAGGGTTAGGGTTAGGGTTAGGGTTAGGGTTAGGGTTAGGGTTAGGGTTAGGGTTAGGGTTAGGGTTAGGGTTAGGGTTAGGGTTAGGGTTAGGGTTAGGGTTAGGGTTAGGGTTAGGGTTAGGGTTAGGGTTAGGGTTAGGGTTAGGGTTAGGGTTAGGGTTAGGGTTAGGGTTAGGGTTAGGGTTAGGGTTAGGGTTAGGGTTTAGGGTTAGGGTTAGGGTTAGGGTTAGGGTTAGGGTTAGGGTTAGGGTTAGGGTTAGGGTTAGGGTTAGGGTTAGGGTTAGGGTTAGGGTTAGGGTTAGGGTTAGGGTTAGGGTTAGGGTTAGGGTTAGGGTTAGGGTTAGGGTTAGGGTTAGGGTTAGGGTTAGGGTTAGGGTTAGGGTTAGGGTTAGGGTTAGGGTTAGGGTTAGGGTTAGGGTTAGGGTTAGGGTTAGGGTTAGGGTTAGGGTTAGGGTTAGGGTTAGGGTTAGGGTTAGGGTTAGGGTTAGGGTTAGGGTTAGGGTTAGGGTTAGGGTTAGGGTTAGGGTTAGGGTTAGGGTTAGGGTTAGGGTTAGGGTTAGGGTTAGGGTTAGGGTTAGGGTTAGGGTTAGGGTTAGGGTTAGGGTTAGGGTTAGGGTTAGGGTTAGGGTTAGGGTTAGGGTTAGGGTTAGGGTTAGGGTTAGGGTTAGGGTTAGGGTTAGGGTTAGGGTTAGGGTTAGGGTTAGGGTTAGGGTTAGGGTTAGGGTTAGGGTTAGGGTTAGGGTTAGGGTTAGGGTTAGGGTTAGGGTTAGGGTTAGGGTTAGGGTTAGGGTTAGGGTTAGGGTTAGGGTTAGGGTTAGGGTTAGGGTTAGGGTTAGGGTTAGGGTTAGGGTTAGGGTTAGGGTTAGGGTTAGGGTTAGGGTTAGGGTTAGGGTTAGGGTTAGGGTTAGGGTTAGGGTTAGGGTTAGGGTTAGGGTTAGGGTTAGGGTTAGGGTTAGGGTTAGGGTTAGGGGGTTAGGGTTAGGGTTAGGGTTAGGGTTAGGGTTAGGGTTAGGGTTAGGGTTAGGGTTAGGGTTAGGGTTAGGGTTAGGGTTAGGGTTAGGGTTAGGGTTAGGGTTAGGGTTAGGGTTAGGGTTAGGGTTAGGGTTAGGGTTAGGGTTAGGGTTAGGGTTAGGGTTAGGGTTAGGGTTAGGGTTAGGGTTAGGGTTAGGGTTAGGGTTAGGGTTAGGGTTAGGGTTAGGGTTAGGGTTTAGGGGTTAGGGTTTTAGGGTTAGGGTTAGGGTTAGGGTTAGGGTTAGGGTTAGGGTTAGGGTTAGGGTTAGGGTTAGGGTTAGGGTTAGGGTTAGGGTTAGGGTTAGGGTTAGGGTTAGGGTTAGGGTTAGGGTTAGGGTTAGGGTTAGGGTTAGGGTTAGGGTTAGGGTTAGGGTTAGGGTTAGGGTTAGGGTTAGGGTTAGGGTTAGGGTTAGGGTTAGGGTTAGGGTTAGGTTAGGGTTAGGGTTAGGGTTAGGGTTAGGGTTAGGGTTAGGGTTAGGGTTAGGGTTAGGGTTAGGGTTAGGGTTAGGGTTAGGGTTAGGGTTAGGGTTAGGGTTAGGGTTAGGGTTAGGGTTAGGGTTAGGGTTAGGGTTAGGGTTAGGGTTAGGGTTAGGGTTAGGGTTAGGGTTAGGGTTAGGGTTAGGGTTAGGGTTAGGGTTAGGGTTAGGGTTAGGGTTAGGGTTAGGGTTAGGGTTAGGGTTAGGGTTAGGGTTAGGGTTAGGGTTAGGGTTAGGGTTAGGGTTAGGGTTAGGGTTAGGGTTAGGGTTAGGGTTAGGGTTAGGGTTAGGGTTAGGGTTAGGGTTAGGGTTAGGGTTAGGGTTAGGGTTAGGGTTAGGGTTAGGGTTAGGGTTAGGGTTAGGGTTAGGGTTAGGGTTAGGGTTAGGGTTAGGGTTAGGGTTAGGGTTAGGGTTAGGGTTAGGGTTAGGGTTAGGGTTAGGGTTAGGGTTAGGGTTAGGGTTAGGGTTAGGGTTAGGGTTAGGGTTAGGGTTAGGGTTAGGGTTAGGGTTAGGGTTAGGGTTAGGGTTAGGGTTAGGGTTAGGGTTAGGGTTAGGGTTAGGGTTAGGGTTAGGGTTAGGGTTAGGGTTAGGGTTAGGGTTAGGGTTAGGGTTAGGGTTAGGGTTAGGGTTAGGGTTAGGGTTAGGGTTAGGGTTAGGGTTAGGGTTAGGGTTAGGGTTAGGGTTAGGGTTAGGGTTAGGGTTAGGGTTAGGGTTAGGGTTAGGGTTAGGGTTAGGGTTAGGGTTAGGGTTAGGGTTAGGGTTAGGGTTAGGGTTAGGGTTAGGGTTAGGGTTAGGGTTAGGGTTAGGGTTAGGGTTAGGGTTAGGGTTAGGGTTAGGGTTAGGGTTAGGGTTAGGGTTAGGGTTAGGGTTAGGGTTAGGGTTAGGGTTAGGGTTAGGGTTAGGGTTAGGGTTAGGGTTAGGGTTAGGGTTAGGGTTAGGGTTAGGGTTAGGGTTAGGGTTAGGGTTAGGGTTAGGGTTAGGGTTAGGGTTAGGGTTAGGGTTAGGGTTAGGGTTAGGGTTAGGGTTAGGGTTAGGGTTAGGGTTAGGGTTAGGGTTAGGGTTAGGGTTAGGGTTAGGGTTAGGGTTAGGGTTAGGGTTAGGGTTAGGGTTAGGGTTAGGGTTAGGGTTAGGGTTAGGGTTAGGGTTAGGGTTAGGGTTAGGGTTAGGGTTAGGGTTAGGGTTAGGGGGTTAGGGTTAGGGTTAGGGTTAGGGTTAGGGTTAGGGTTAGGGTTAGGGTTAGGGTTAGGGTTAGGGTTAGGGTTAGGGTTAGGGTTAGGGTTAGGGTTAGGGTTAGGGTTAGGGTTAGGGTTAGGGTTAGGGTTAGGGTTAGGGTTAGGGTTAGGGTTAGGGTTAGGGTTAGGGTTAGGGTTAGGGTTAGGGTTAGGGTTAGGGTTAGGGTTAGGGTTAGGGTTAGGGTTAGGGTTAGGGTTAGGGTTAGGGTTAGGGTTAGGGTTAGGGTTAGGGTTAGGGTTAGGGTTAGGGTTAGGGTTAGGGTTAGGGTTAGGGTTAGGGTTAGGGTTAGGGTTAGGGTTAGGGTTAGGGTTAGGGTTAGGGTTAGGGTTAGGGTTAGGGTTAGGGTTAGGGTTAGGGTTAGGGTTAGGGTTAGGGTTAGGGTTAGGGTTAGGGTTAGGGTTAGGGTTAGGGTTAGGGTTAGGGTTAGGGTTAGGGTTAGGGTTAGGGTTAGGGTTAGGGTTAGGGTTAGGGTTAGGGTTAGGGTTAGGGTTAGGGTTAGGGTTAGGGTTAGGGTTAGGGTTAGGGTTAGGGTTAGGGTTAGGGTTAGGGTTAGGGTTAGGGTTAGGGTTAGGGTTAGGGTTAGGGTTAGGGTTAGGGTTAGGGTTAGGGTTAGGGTTAGGGTTAGGGTTAGGGTTAGGGTTAGGGTTAGGGTTAGGGTTAGGGTTAGGGTTAGGGTTAGGGTTAGGGTTAGGGTTAGGGTTAGGGTTAGGGTTAGGGTTAGGGTTAGGGTTAGGGTTAGGGGTTAGGGTTAGGGTTAGGGTTAGGGTTAGGGTTAGGGTTAGGGTTAGGGTTAGGGTTAGGGTTAGGGTTAGGGTTAGGGTTAGGGTTAGGGTTAGGGTTAGGGTTAGGGTTAGGGTTAGGGTTAGGGTTAGGGTTAGGGTTAGGGTTAGGGTTAGGGTTAGGGTTAGGGTTAGGGTTAGGGTTAGGGTTAGGGTTAGGGTTAGGGTTAGGGTTAGGGTTAGGGTTAGGGTTAGGGTTAGGGTTAGGGTTAGGGTTAGGGTTAGGGTTAGGTTAGGGTTAGGGTTAGGGTTAGGGTTAGGGTTAGGGTTAGGGTTAGGGTTAGGGTTAGGGTTAGGGTTAGGGTTAGGGTTAGGGTTAGGGTTAGGGTTAGGGTTAGGGTTAGGGTTAGGGTTAGGGTTAGGGTTAGGGTTAGGGTTAGGGTTAGGGTTAGGGTTAGGGTTAGGGTTAGGGTTAGGGTTAGGGTTAGGGTTAGGGTTAGGGTTAGGGTTAGGGTTAGGGTTAGGGTTAGGGTTAGGGTTAGGGTTAGGGTTAGGGTTAGGGTTAGGGTTAGGGTTAGGGTTAGGGTTAGGGTTAGGGTTAGGGTTAGGGTTAGGGTTAGGGTTAGGGTTAGGGTTAGGGTTAGGGTTAGGGTTAGGGTTAGG
>RQOL01000837.1:0-22328 GCA_013076295.1 Sanderia malayensis
AAAAAATCTGTAAAAATCGACGACGTCTATAAAGAAACACTCCTCAAGAATTCTCTGCTGAGCGGCGCAGGCCAGCCGCAATCAAACCTATGTTGGTATGCGTAGTTTGCAGGTTGTGATTAGGGTTATTGTAAAGGACATCCTTTGACGTTATTCTATATAAAATAAAGAGTGTAATGAGTAATTATGTTTCAAAATGGGTTTGAAATTGTTTTTACGGTTAACAAAATTAGTCAGTAAATGACTGAATTATATACCGCATTTCCTCTAATTAGCGCCCACCCTCTTTTAACCTTCCCCTCCAATAATCGCTCACTCTAAAATCAAAAAGTGTTAAATAAGTCTAAGCCAGCATTAAGCCTGGTTGTAATCATTTGTAATCATGTAAGCATTTTTTCACGTATCCGGATTATACTGAGTACAATGAGCAATTTTAAAAATTAGTTTTTGTGTTAATTTTCAAGCTTGCCATGAAATTTCTCGCCCTCGTTATTATACCCGTTTTTACGAAAGGCAAAAACAATAAAGAGATTTATTGGAATTTTTAAGAAATTGTTTCAAATTGCCAAAAAGTTGGCAAAAACTAGAGATACTCAAAATCTAAACCTTTGGCTGCAAACAGAATGGTCAAGTGGCAAACATCACAGAACCTCTTTTAACAAATTTTTAATAGGGGGGGGGGTGGTCAAATGATGAAAAGGGACCCATCGGCCCTGAATTCGTGTTTCTAATAAAGATAATATACACACTTCTAACTTTCTCACTTTTGTGTAGCTAAATACCCCTAATATTGACATTATCTGTAGCAATCAGTAGCCTGTTTCGTAAAATTCTTGTCCAGAATTTTGTTCACATTAATTCCCTGGATAATAGCCCACTTTGTCATGACATTGAAAAATGGTTCAAAAAAGGAATAACTTTATAGAGTCAAAAACACTGTGACTGGGGGCAAAATTGAGGAATGGAGGGGCATTTGCCCCCTAGTCTTAATGTCAAAAAGGCCCTGTTGTGTGCAGTTATGACAACAACAAGTAGTCACTGTTATCGTTGTAGACTTCTTAACTATGCAAATTAAATTTTACACGTGTCTCTTGCACAGGAGACTTGGTGGAAGGGCTAAAAAATTAACATACGTAACAAATTGTTATTAAAGATCTGATTAAGAAATGGATGAATTACTTATGATATACGCAAGTGAACTTTTAGTGGCTTGAATGTCTCCATCAGCCATGTATGAATAATATATAATGAAACGATAAATGGCTAAATATTTCATATTAATGGCCCTCTACAGTTATCTATCGTCTAATATATATATTGCACTACGAAAAATAAATGATAATACAAAACAATGTTTTTCAATATCAACTTAAGCAACAACAACAACAAACAGCGTGCTTATTATCTAAATAATATTATAAACTATATATGTTGTATGTTTGAGTATAAAAACACAAAATCTTATGTAAAAGATTGCGGACAGTTTCAATGCGATGATATAACTAATATTTCTGTCTATGTACGAAATACATTGCAAACTGCTGGACAGGACTAATAAGACTTATCGTTGTAGCTGCATAAATGAAAATTACTTTGAAGAATGTAAATACAATTACCCAGCTTGAAGCCAGTCGTGGTTCAAGCAGACAAAAACAGGGTGAAATAAAGAATTGTTCCAGCTAGTCCTGAAAAAGAATTTCATACTAAGAATGTTGCAGATGCAATCACATCTCACTTAAAGTTTGCATAATCATCAAAAGCTTGGAGGTATTCTTCGACAGCGTGGTAAATGAATCTGTACTGCTCCTGAAAAGAAAAAAAGAAATATTAAGAATAGGAAAACCAAGTAGAAAAAATGATATGAGCAACAAGAGAGCAAGAAAGATAAGCACAAGCGATAATTAAACAAATGAAAGAATCATAGAACTAATAAGACGCTAAATTTAAAGACCACGTGAGTAATAAAAGTCATGCTTACCCTTTTCCATGGCCTAGGAGGCGAAGAATAGGGCAATAGGGGAATAATAACAGGTTTAAGGAAAAGCAACAGAAGATAGCAACTTTGTGCCTTACCAATGATTTGACGAGATGAGCTCGTTGTATTCTCATAGCTTTGATTGCTTGAAAAACATCAACAACTTGCTCAACTTTCACTCTCTCCAATCACATGATTCAAAGCAGCAAATGCACCACTTCGACCAAGTCCATCACTGAAATAATAACAAAAAGATCGTTAGTCACATATCAGAATGACACCTGATAATAGGCCCATCTAACTGTGCATAGCATAGAAAACATAGTATATAAAAACAGTATAAGATAATTGTGGTGATTGCAGGACTACCCATTAATAATACCATCACCAAGCAATACTAATACAACACAGACACCAACTGATAGATATCCCACCTGCACACGATAGTGATTGGACCGTTGCCTGATTGCTGCTGCCATCGTTCGAGTTGGTTGATTAACTGTATAACCATGCTGCAGTTCGAAGGGACTTTTGTTTCTGTCCATCCAGTTAATTGGAAGAGTTTGATCATCAATGGAAAATCCGGATACTTGAAAGAAATGCAGTGATTACAACCAGGCTTAATGCTGACTCAGACTTAACAATGATATGAAAAACAAAACATACTGTTGCAAAGAGGAATGAGCAATCGAGATGCATTTGAGCATAAATTGTTCTATTATCTTGCGGATGTAATACATTAGCTTTGTCAGTGACGGTCTCCATTGGTGATAGAGTAAACAACATTGGAAAAAGGATAAAACAAATCTTGTCACTTGTCAGGGGCTCAACATTACTTCGTTGCGCTGGACATCATCAAACGAAGAGTATAAGTATATTACATTATGAAACAGAACAAGGAGGGAGACATTCCTACCCCCCTCTAGGATGGGAAGGTTATTATATGAGGAAAGGGGGTATTATATAAAGATTCTATAATAATTTTGCATCACATACCCTACTGTCTTCTACTTTGAATTGTCTCGTAATGAGTTCATTCTCGCCTCGTCTTGGTGTTGATCTGTAAGTGTCGCCGTGTCCCAGTTCATTGCCTCGTGATTTTGAAATGCATTCAACCGTAATCATTTCATACTCCCTGATGTGGGCTTCGGGCCAAAACTTAACAAAATCCTGAAACAAAATAGATAAACCTTTACTTTAGCACTACTCAGCAATAGAAATGGTTGTAATTGACTCAAACATTTAACAATCAGTTTCTATGATATCAGTGGCTAATCGTCAATGCGATCATCCTGTTAATTCGGTAGTCACTGAATATCATACATCGGGAGGTATAAGGTGTTTTTCACTGGATAATAAGTATGTAAAATCCAAATAAATAAAATATAATTATCAAAATGTGTTAAAAACGTTTGAAATGTTCATTGATTTTTACAGTAATATCCTTCCTCTTCCCTGAGTTATTGGACATCTTTTACAAAGTTATTAAATCTCCTTAAAATATGCGTGGGTTATCAAATCTCTCTTATTGCACTAAAACTCTTTTATTGGGTTATGAAACCTCCTTCGTTGCGTTATGGATATCCTTCCCCGGGTTGAAGAAAATTAAAAAGCCAGCTCACCTCTGCTTCATCAAGCGCAGAAAGCAGTACAACTGAGGCACTTTTGTGCTCGCATAGCATACGCCAAAAATCCATCACAGTATTGTTCAATGGCGACTGCGTTAGGATGAATGCGTTCCTTTGCTTGTACCCTGAAACAAATAACAAAAATGATAAGATTATCAGTAAATGCACACGGATCCAACAACCACTCGATTTTTTATCATATAAGAAAGCACATTCTTGCATCAAATGTATATTCACGAAAGACCTTTTTAAAAAAGTTTGAGCTTTCGGAACAGTTCATGGAGAGCCGAAACAACAAAACATGATGAAAAATACAGGCCATTGAATCTCCTTCAAAGATTTGCACAGTAATCTAAGCAATAAGAGCAATTCGGCACAACCATTGGCCGCTTCATGTGCCATCTACTTGTCAAGAGATATAGAAAAATAATTGACAATGTTGTGATAGGAAATTGCAGTAGAAATATTACTCACATCAACATAGGCTGCATTGATATAGGCCGTTGCTTCATCATCTTCAATTGTCAATAATCTCACCAAATTGTTATCAGCTGTTGAGAAAAAATAAAATATTTCAGAATGTCTTCAAATAGAAACCAGTTCAAGAAGAAGTCCTCAGTTGATACTATATAATAATCTTACAAGAACTTTAATGTTACATATATATGTATATATGTATATATGTATATATGTATATATGTATATGTATATATGTATATATGTATATATTATATATGTATATATGTATATATGTATATATGTATATATGTATATATGTATAAATGTATATATGTATATATGTATACATATATATGTACAATTAACGTGCTAGAATCAATACGCAAGTAACACATTGGGTGACTAGACTGCGAATGTGCAAATTCAGAGCAAACTGTGCATTTATAGCTTCTATAAACAGTCCTCCTTTATGTACTACGATATAAAGCAGGTGTGTTCTCAATGGGAAAAAATTGTAGCTATTACATGGATACGAAAGCTGGAGATCTCACCTGGAAGAACGCAGATATTTCGGTTTCTATTCTTAGCCATGTTGTCCGGCATGACTGCAATGTTGCACGCTGACTTCGAGGGAATCGGACTGACGTTGTTCAAAGTCTAGAACAGAAACATTGAATGTATGTAGCTAAAGAAAATAAAATAAACAGTGTGAATTAATTCATTGATAACGTCGAGTATTGGCCAATTAATTCACTCAACAGCTATGACCTTAATCAGATTCGGAGAGAGGGAGGGAGGGAAGGATGGGTAGATACAAAAATCAATTTCCCATAAGTTTGACTCAGATTATGAACTTTTACATGTTTATCGCATTGTAAAAGTTAACAATTTATTAAAGTTTCTAGTATGTGCGCCCTCTCCTCATAAAGGCCCTTTTGTTCATAACAAGGGGTCCTAGGAATTACTACTTGCACTGCACATAGATTCTTCAGCAGCCTGTAACAAACAGTCAGCTGGAAATTATAAACAAAATAAGCGCCCAGAGCGAGTATTGAAAACATTACTCCCAACTTCGGCCTACCGTCCCCATCGGTACCTCTCACAACGTACTTCCATCCTTTTCAAATCGGTCATTTTCGTATCAAGTGACACTTTTTCCAATCTGTTGACCATAATTCTCAGTTCACCTGCAGTGATTTCCGTGTTTCCACACTGAGTTGCCTCAAGTATAGCATCGTATATAAATATGTATTGCTCCTAGAAAGATAGTTAAGTACTGTATTAGATCAGACTAATGTCCGATAGCGTGTGGTATGCTCTGAAGATGCATGCAGGGATTTATAAAACATGAATTTGGGATAAAAAAATCGAAAAAAGATCCAGGTTAGTTTCAATAGGGTAGCAATAGGAGGACACAACTGCCCCCCTTTGTCCATGCTTTCTGTAAAAATCAATACATTTGGATCAAAACTTTTATCATGAATCGAGAAATGCTTTATAAAATCACATGTTACTGTTGCCTGCCTCAGTTTGTACCATGGCAATTCGTCGTGTTCTTATTGCAGCAATGAAATTGAAGATGTCCACATCACCCTGGAGAGTGATTCGATTCAACATCGCGTCCAGCGTCACGTATGTTCCCGTTCTCCCGACTCCAGCGCTAATGCAAACAAGAAGAAAATAGCAACAAGCTACACATTGTTGCATAAAAACAAAGATACGTCTCTCAGATGGCGACATATCTCTATCTTTAGTAGAGAGAATAGATTTCGTAACTAAATTATGATACATACTCTACGTGCAGTTATGCATAAATATGCTAGCTATTATAAACATCACACTCGACGTTAACGAGCTTGGAAACTCTTAATCATAACAGGAACTCGTTAAACCGAAGATGAAATGCACTGTATTTGACTCTCACTATCTCTAATATTGGTTATCCCAACAACTCGCTATCCTGTACAAGACTTTGTTCCCATCAGGAAAAAGATATGCTGCTCATTTCGAATATTTCGATATCTCGATATCAGACCTTGTTTTGCACAACAACAACAAACAAAAACAGCAAAGGAGAGTTAAAGTGCTTATGCAACGAATTTTTACATAGTGTTTTTATTTCAAAAATCTATAGATTTCAATGCACTGATTAACGTGGCGCAAATAAAATTTGCAAATTATGTATACTTTTTTCGCTATTAACCTTCAAAGTAGGCAATTTTGACCTTTTTCGTGCGAAAACTGAACATCACGTGATGTCATAAAACGTTGTGTCTGCAACGTCAAGCAGGCTTCCTTCTATTGAAATTCGACATGGCGAGCTGTGAGCGAGCACACACATGACGGGTATCTCGTCTCGGGAGCAAATAAATCATAAAACTATTTACATGTCGTAGAGATACATAACGGAGACAATTGTACGATTACTCAGTGTTGCGAAAAAGTATCGTTTCATAATGTTGCTGATAGTATTTCAAAACCAATCAAACAGAACAAGGTCTTTTTAAGGAGTTCAGGAGACAGACATCATTCGCACCCACCGACTAGGATAGCAGGATTTTATTCATTATAGCGCTCATTTTTGCTTTGAAGTAAAGAGAGATATTGGGAAAGAATTAAAGATGAGATTAAAGCTAAAATCAAACGCTATTCCTGCAATAGATGCAGTAAACAAGCTCGTAAACCAACCCGTGTGACTCTCAGCTTTACTCGGGCATAAGCACTCCTCGCCCGGAGTGGTTAGGCCCGAGCCGACCAAAACAAATGTCAGAAGATTTAGCTTTTGGGGTGATATCGAAGGAATTTTAATTTCCGAAGTTTCTAAAAATAATTCAATGTCTGCAATTTTGAGCTAAAATAAGTTATTACAAAAAATAAGACCTGGGATAAACCAAACCAGGGCTACGTGTCGTTCCACAGCAACTCGAAGCAACAATGGCGACGCGGGATGGCGTCACATTTTTTGGAGGTACCCATTTTCAAACTTAAATTGTGTCTCTAACGTTAAACAAAATGACACCAATTTTTTTCAGAACGACGGCTAAAAGATTCGCCCTTATGTTGGTTCAGCCGGAGCTCAAATATCCCCACCCTGAGTGGAGCTATTAAAAAAACCAAACGACGTTCGAAAAAACCCATTGACTTCCATTGCGAGAAATAATATGGGTCATCACTGTGACGTCACAGCGTTGCAATATTTTTCGCAAAAGGTGGCCTGATTCAAGGTGAAATTAAAGTAACTTATACTTGTCAGATGCACGTCAAAATTGCATCAAACTGATCAGTACATCTTTGGCTTTCATTTAAAATAAAAAAATCGATATGTCAAATTTCGTTGCATTAGCACTTTAACACCATTCACCTGCAATGAACGATGGTCGGCCCACATTCCGGCGGAGCATAGGTGCGCACACGCCGTCTAAACGCCAGTATGGCGGTGGCGTATTTCGGTACGCCATGATCTGGCCAGACCGTGAAATGAAACTGTTTCACTTCCCTCGTCTCCGGCGAATCAACCTGTATGAGTGACAGAAAAACAGCCATGTATTATAACATCTTAAAACAACAGTAAAAACCAGTATATAAGAGCCTGCAGGTTTTGCATACAGCCTATTGTTCTTAAGCAAAATAAGCTATCGCTCCTTCTATTGTTTTGAAAAAATTTGGTCTAAAGATGCGTTTTTACATGCGGGGATTTATTAGAACATTTACGTGAAGTTCGACAGAAGGAGCGACAAAGATATAGTAAAGAGAGAGATAGTGTATGCTGTTATTAGTAGATACAACCAAACAGATATAGCTAAAAACCTGTGTTCCAACTCCCAAAAAGTCACCTCCATGTAAAAATGACCCTATATAGCGGACACCTGTCTGAAATAGACGGAGCAGTCGGATCCCCTAAATGTCTGTGTAGAGATACCATTGTATAAGGATAGTTATAAGTACTGGTAGGGCACCATATTACAGTCTTGGTACACAGAACAGGGTGCAAAGAAACTCAGAAAAATACAATGTAGTTTAACAGCAGATCAAGTCAATTAAATCAACAAAATAGCAACTATGAATAAAACAATTAAAAGTCACTCACTCGTTCGAGAAGAAAAGTCCTGATGACGTAATCTGCGTACATTTCCTTTCTGCTCATAGTTACGATGACGTCACCATATTCAATACAGTCGTCCGGCCAATACTTGTGGCACTTCAACTGAAATTGGTGAAGAATAAGGCATATTAAGCCCAATCGCAAGTTCGAGTATATATAATATCTTTATACAACTGTAATTATATGCAATTAAATATGGCTTATAGTCAGACCTTGTTGAAAAACATAAAGATAAAGTAAATTGCAATAACCGAAGGATCAAACATTGGTACTTAGATTAATAAAGTCAAAATCAAAGACAAAAAATCTGAGGACATAGCGAAAAATTCAAGTTAAACAGCAGCATTGAATCACTAGAATTAAAACATTAATTAAAGAATTAATTAAAGAATTAAAGCTTGTATTTTTAGGTTACATGTCAACATACCTTATTTTTTTCTTGTAAATTCGTCAACATCACAATGACACTAGATCTCAGTTCCCAAATCATGCGCCAAAAGTCATTGAATGTTCCAGGCAGTGGGCCTATATAGCAAAGGATGCATAAGCAATTGTTAGTAGAGTGAAGTTAAAATAGTATAGTTTTATAGAGTTTAGCATAGTTAGGAAAGAATGGCATATATGCATAGCATATAAATCAGTTTGATTACAACTGCAACAAGGTTGGATTCACAATTCTTCTTATGCACACACTAGCAATGCAATTTTGGTCAATGATAAAACCAAAAAGAAATAGATTGAATGCATACCCTGAGTTGCGACGTAAGAATTTGGTTTCAGAAATCCCTGGAGGGAGAACAAATGCAAAATTCTTCTCAAGGGGGCAGTTACAAGTAGATTTTACGAAATATTTGAGTTTCAGTTTCAGATCACGTAGAATCAAAAATTGTGATGATATAGAGAGGGTTTTAAGAACCGTGAAAAAAGGATTGTATAATGATATTGATAGAGAAAAACTGCAAAACGATCATACATCAATGTAAGATGCATTTATGTAATCAGAGCCAACAATCCCAGGGATCTTTGTCAAAATTACGCGTGAATGGTCGTCTATAATAAAAAAAGGAAAATTGAATCAATTGCTGGATAATGCATGAACAATAGGAAAATACAAGAATGAACAACTAAAACGGAATGAAAAATAAATATAGAAAGATCATACATGCAACGATGTTGGCAAAACGATTCTTTGGCTTATTTTCAGGAAGATGAGCAACTTCCCAGGAGAATTCTTTACCCATTTCCAATTGCTGCAAGAGAAAGATATAGGAAGTGAAGTAACAACAGCGACGGCAAAACAACAGCAAGACTTTGCTATCGATTGTACACGTCAGAGTTTGCTGTAAAATATCGTTGAGAAGAGCGACAATTATATAAATAAGTTGCAATGTTGTTGCTCAAACACAAATAATAACTCTGAACAGAGAACGAATGATCATACTTTAATTGTAAATATTGTGATAGCCCTCCGTAGAAACTGCT
Organism: Sanderia malayensis; assembly: GCA_013076295.1. Lineage (NCBI taxonomy): Eukaryota > Metazoa > Cnidaria > Scyphozoa > Semaeostomeae > Pelagiidae > Sanderia > Sanderia malayensis. The sequence continues at coordinate 9,647 of RQOL01000837.1, forward strand.
AATAAATTCTCTAATAAATTCTCGTTCATCAAACTTATAGGTTGCTTGATGAACGAGAAACAAGTAATGATGCCCGAGATGAGACTATTACACATGAGCCATTCAAGTATCGAAATGCGCACGTGTAGTAGCTCCATCTCGGGGGACAATTCAAGACGAGACTCAATCAGTCTGCCCAATAATAAAAAGACGGACTCACGTTGTACTCAGCCCTGAAGCCGTTGTTATCACCACGATGTAGCTTGGCAACGTGTTTGATGTAATTTGTTACGCCAATCGGAGGATGATCTGGATGCAGAGGGAAATCCCCCGTGAGCGATGCAGGCCTTTGATAACCTGCAAAAAATGTCTTCCTCAATTTGGGATCCTGAGTATAGCTGACTGTAGGAATATACACAAAAGCCTCTCAAGGAATTCAGTCAACTGCAATTGTCAAGGGTAGCTTAAAACGGTAGGCGTATCAGCACAGGATAATATGCATGCAAAAGACATAGACAGAGATAGATAAGATCGTGTAAGTTGAAGTGTGTGTAAAGATACAGGAATACCGTAAATCCGCGAATAAGCCCCCCCTTCGATTAAGCCACCACCTAAAAATCATTTTTGCAAATAAGGCCCCCTCGAATAAGCCCCCATGGGGTCTTATTCGAGGGAAGCATAAGTGCAGAATAATATCTTATTTCGAAAAAGCCCCCACAGGACAATAGCTATACAGTATCACTTCCTTTGACTCGAGACAAAAAAGCAAAAAGAAACGCGATTTTCGCGATGATAAATAAATTATAATTTTTGTTAGATCTTTCACACAGCACTTTGTGAAAAAAGTTTAGCTGATTGAGAAAATTATGTCGTCTTTTTTCTGTCAACCTTCGAGGAAAAAGCAAAACTTTGAAATAAGCGCCCCCTCGAATAAGCCCCCACCCAAAAATTCATTTTTGCAAATAAGCCCCGGGGGCTTATTCGAGGATTTACGGTAGTGACAAAACATTGGGAGACAGGGAATAGGTACAATGGAATAGTTTATAGGAAGGAAAACACATATTGCACAAAAGTACTTGCCTGGCTCTGCTTTCGGCCTCAAATGTTCCAATTCAACATCATAGGGCTCCTTTCTTTGCTTTGAATTCTGTCTTCTAGACGAGTTACTTTTTCTAAAAAAATAAATTTGACTCCTTTAACACGTGTTATCAAATAATGACCGGCATTGAAAGGGGTAACAGGGTGATGCCTTGCATTAGATTACATAAAGTTACAGCTTTCAGAAAATCATATACGTAGACAGAACAAAACTTGTCCCAATGTCCCCCCTTTACTATTCAATTCTTTCCTCATCCCGTTTCCTTCCCCATTCATTGCCTCTCTCCTTCCTCAGCCAAAACAAACACCGATCCAATAAACAACAATAACAACGACAACAAATACAACAAGTAAGTATCGTTAAACTCACTTTAAGTACATAATGATAATAGTGACGAGAATGATTATAAGAAGCAATGCACCAGCAATGCCTGCGATTATCGGCAGTGGCACGACACTTCCACGTGCTTTCTTCTTTCTGGGTGCTGCAACAACGAAACATGCAGTGGATGAAAATATTTTCCACATTGTCATAACATGGTCCACAAAGTACAGACAAACTCTCGAGGAAGACTTTAACATAACTGGCAACTTCAAGCTGTCAATTGAGGACAATATGCTCTATAATAGTTATTTATAAATTCTAATTAACAGGAATTTATGAGCGATTATTTACCTGTAGCTGGAGATTTGACCCAAGAAGATTCCCCAAAAACAAAGTTCTAAAAAGAAAATAATATATCATTACTAATAATAACTTACAGTAGAAACCTAAACTCAAGAAATAACAGATATTGTAATACATTCCCACACAACGAGAACGATCATTACAATCAAAGATTGGACGTTGTATAGAACAAACTAAACCAACTGAAAATTCAGTTAATATCTGCAGTTTGATTGTAACTCATCACCTCTCTAGTCTAGCATGAGTGACGATGTCTAAAATGAGGCTATTCAAATCGCACCTCGGTATTTAAATTCAAAAATTAAACTGTGCAATAACCCCATCTCAGGAGCAACTCTTGACTTTATGCATAACGATACAAAAAACATGCCAGGTAAAAAGCATTCAGGATGATAAATGTTTGCATGCCCACCTACGTCACTCGCAATTGCATCAAGTGTAGTAAATCAACTGATTGTAGAGTGGCTGTAAAAAGTACCGTTGCTGCGATGAACTAAAAGCAGCGCATGTTCAAGAACATAGAACGAAGTTACTCACCCCACTCTTGTCCTTTCTTCCAGCTCTCACATGCACTTTGTAAACAGTCGAAGGCTGCAGTGGGGCATTATAGAACCCGTTGTAAGTTTTCCCATCGCCAACAACGAAAGCGTCGGGCAGATCTTCGGCTTTGAACTGCGCTGCAACGTAAAACCGGTCGCCCTGTTTCGTCGCATTCTTGTAGTCGGAAACGTCGGTTGGAATCTTGTGGACAGCGCGTCTCTCTACTGAATTTGAAATCAACCTCTCGACAATCACCTGGTACAAACTGCAAAACAACGTAAACATCGACAAGTAAGCGACTGTTCTGGTTAGGAAAATAAATCCAGATTTATCTCTTCACGTTTTTAGTAATTTGCAGAGTGTTTAAGAATTCAATCAACAGTGAACAAGTTGGAGTTGAGTGGCCAGTAAAGTGTCTTAATACTCTTTATAATGACCTTCCGAATCATGTCTGTCTTGGACACATAATATGATGCGAATTGACGCCATACCTTAGAACGACTGTCTGACGGGTCAGCGGTTTCAATTTAACGACCATTGTCGTGGAGCCAATCTTATTTTCTACAATTGTGGGCTGCGGAGGAGCGCTTACTTTGGGAATCTTCTTCGGCCTCGCTGCTTAAGAAAACAGAGAATAAAAAACAATTAATATTAAACGGATAAATTATTTTCGCCGCTGCATTGAATTGGGACGCCTAAACCAAGTAAAAATCCTTGTATCTTAACACTTTATATCAGGAGATGAAACAAGGGCCTAATTGCGGATGAATACTGTATTTCCTCGATTAAGCGCCCTTAAGTGTTCCTCTAAAGTACTGAGAGAAAATAAAAAGGTTTTCTAAAACATTTTCGACATTCCATCGTTAAAGATTAACAACTATTATTAAAGATTTTCAAAGATGTGTCTGCTCCAATTCTTCAAGTTGCAATAAGCGCTCCCTTGAATTAGTGTTCCCCAAAAAGTGAAAAAATTAATAAGCGCCTAATCGAGGAATTACGGGAACTTTACGCACCGACAGTAATTGTAACCGCGTTGCTGTCAGGACCCGGTCCTTGATTGGTTTCAGCATATACGGTAAATGTGTACTTGACACCGTATAAAAAGATATTGTAGATTGTGATCTCACGCTCGTCCGGTCGCAAAGGGTACTGGTATTGAATAGAATTGTTGCCAACGAGTCGTGACCATTGAGCGTGAACCTGACAAAAAAGAAAACCGTGACCAACACAACATCACAACAGTTGTACTGCAGTGTACAATTATCAATGCAACATCAGTGACACGAGTAAGATCTGTGTTAAAGCCAACTATAAACAATAATCCAAATACTTGGTAACATTGGTAACAGGTAGATCAATCGCAGAAAACAATCCACATCATTACTGAATTAAATTTCATTGTAGACAAAAGGGAGAATGAAGATGTGCATATGTCGCACATCCGCAGTTAATCCACACTGACCTTGTATCCAATTATCCGTCCATTCTCTTCTTCTGGACTACGCCATGTAATGATAAACTTTGTGCCATTTAGTACCGCCTTAACGTCACGCGGAGCAGAAGGAACTATTTACGAACAAAACAACGTAAAATCAGCGCATGGCATCAGGAAAACAAAACTGAATAATTATCGCTCGAGTTGGGATAGTCTGGTCTGTAAAACACGGACTATGAAATGGGAGAGCCGAAGGGTGGAACTGGAAAGGAATAAATGTAGAGCAACTCACGTCCTTCCGGTGTAACAAAACTCAACTGTGCGGCAGGTCCAAACAAAATGGTACGAGCCTCAAGGGATACCCAATATCGTGTGTAGGGTTTCAGAGCTGAGATTATTTCGTATTCAGTCCTTGATGATAAAATAAATTGATCAAGTAGATGTTCCGTTGAACCACTCCGCCAAAGTTTGAATCGATATTTTTTCAAAAGCCATTCAACTGCGCAGGAGCTTGCCAAGTCAACAAATAGCCTCCGTTCGTTGGATTGATCTTGAGATTACGAGGCTCTGATGGAGCTACAACGAGAGAGATTTTTATTGTTACCAAAAACTCCGAATAGAAAATAATGTTAACTTTCATAAGAAGGCAAATACCACCGAAACCGTTATTAATAAACACCTCCACATAGCGGACACCCTCTATATTACGGACACTATCTATACAGCGGACCCTTTCCAGATGTCTTCCATGCAACATTGGTTTCATGTGCATAAAACTATTCGAAGTTATTATAACAATTAACCTTTTTACAGAGAACGTCTCGACACAGCGGAGAGTGGAAACCGAGCCATTGGTGTCCGTTACACGGAGGTTCCATTGTATATTCTTGTTGTAGCGCGAAGTTCAAAGACAGGGACACGGAAAGGGACACTAAGACACTTAAAGAAAACAAGCTAAAGCATAAAATAACATTATCTATACTCAATTAACGAATTAATCTCTATTTCATGTTTTCTTCTATTGTAATTTTCAGATAACGATCTTAAATGATCAGGTGTGTCTTATGTGTTATGAAAACCGTAATTGTAACTTCATACAAGCATCTCTTGTTGCAACGCAAAAAAGTACAATAATTTTGTAGTGTAAGTGATACTAGCATGAAGTTACAAAAATACAAATCAATGAACCAATGACTAAATGAATTAATCTGGATTGGTCACATGAATGTTTTAAATCATTAAACAAACACAAACTCACCCGCCTCCTTTGTTTCTACTTCAAGTGGTCGTGAAAGTTCGCTATTAATGAGAATGTTGTCGTAGAGTTTACTAGCGTAGACGGATATGTTGTAAAGTGTATATGGCTGCAGTCCCTTCAACATTAGCGTGTACGTTCTTGGCGTTGTCGTGTGTGCCTTCGATCTCATGTTGACAACGAACCTATTGATCTTGCGGCCATCCTTGTCAGTAGCAGTAACAGTATAATTCTCAGCTGGCTCTATGATGTCGACAGTTAACACCATCCATGTGACTCTAATATCGTATGGCGACAAAGCTATGGCGCTCATTAGTTGTGGAGTAGGTGGCCTGGGAACTAGGAATCGAATTTGATAAATTAGATCGGATATTGTGAGCTATTCAGTGTCAAAATCTGCCCATATTCAATCTAGAGGCACGCAAAAGTCTCATACAAATCCATTGATTCCAGTCATAGGGAAGTTAAGTAAAATAAATACAAAAAGCAGACAGTGCTCAGAAAAAATGAAATAATACCTGGTTTTGTAGTAGCATTCATGCAATTTGAAAGCGCGCTGGAAGTATGTTTCTCTCCCTTGCTTCTGGTCTCGAATAGCATATCGTGTAGATAGCTTGTGGCTTTAAATCTTTAAGCACGAAACCATGATGCATATTTCTTTCTTTTCTCCCCTCGATGACAACACTGTAATTTGTGATGTAGAATTGTTTGCCTTGTTTTTTGAGTAAGATGGTAAAGTTCTGTTTTTTCTGCGTTAATTCGGCCACTGACGTCCAATTTATGAGAATTTCAGTCGCTGAGATTGCCCGAGCATCAATCAAAACAGGTGCTTGTGGCACGGGATCTGCAATTAAGTAAATTTAAGCGTTTTAGACGGGATTAGATTTTCATGGTAGCTTTAGTTGGCAAACAGCTTTGCAGCATGCTACAGTTGTAAAATACAGATAAACAAAAACTTATGAAATACGAAAATGAGTAAATAAGCAAGTAAAAATATAAATAAACGACTAAATAAATAATTCGACAAGCCATAAAGTAATGAAGCTTATAAAAAGATGGAAAAACAAATAATAAAACAAGCAGACACACACAGAAACAACAATATACAAACAAACAAATATAAAAACCAATAAGCGAAACAAACAAGACAACAAGAAAATAAATGGAGAAGACAAACGAATAATAAAATAAAAATGCAAAAAACAAAAAATAAGAGAAACAGAAATGTACAAGCAAACAAGAAACAAAAAATAAAATATAAAGTAAACAAATAAACAAGCCAGCAAACAAACAAGTAAAAAAGAAACGAAACAAAAAAGCAAAAGAAATACCAAACAAAACAAAATAAAGGAACATACAGAAAACAACAATAAAACAAGCAAAATAAAAACAAATACATTAAACAAGTAAACAAACTGACCTTTTGCGGTTTTGATTGAAAAAGAATCACTCAGCGGTCCATAGCCAGTCGCATTTTTACCAGCAACCTGGATCCAGTACACGGTATCAGGAAGCAGGTTTGTAACGAGTATTTTTGTTGTCGTATTACTGACTGTTCTATGAATTGGCAGCTTGTCATGTTCAGACGACAGAAATACCGTGTAGCCATGCAGATAGCCGTTGATGTAGCGTCGAGGTATCAGTTGCCACGAGACTAAAATGGCATTGGGTCCACGTGCCGCGGCGGCTACTGATCCCGGTGCCATGCCGGGGGCTGTAAAAGATAAAGAAATAGGTCAGGTCGGTCGGCTCAGGTCGTATCGGATCAGATTAGGTCAGGTCAGGTCAAGTCAGGTCAAATTAGGTAGGGTCAGATAGGTGAGGAGAATGAATGTAGAGCTTACGACTAAGATTACAACCAATAATACATGAACCAATGAATACAAAATTCCATGCATTATGAGGGCAGTAAAGCCTAAAACAGATGTTGTCGCCAACTGATACAACATCATATTAAATCAGATCGGGTCGGGACATATCAGATCAGGCTGTACAAAGTCAGGTCGCATCCCTCATACAAAACAACAACTAATGAACATGACAACTAAAATACTCCAGCTCGTAGCTTTAGAAGAAAAAAAATAAAAGAGAATATTTAATAAACTTACAGTCTCCGATGACCGTGACATATACCAGTCTCGAAGTGAAGACCTCCATTTTGGAACGAGACGCCACAACAGCTATACCAACTTCAAATGCATAAGGACTCCAGGACAACAAACCGTCAATCGAATGAACCGATGTCCGTGACGTGGCGATAACAATTTTCTTCTCAAGTTTTGATGTGCCGTCCAATAACCACCTTATTCTTGTCTGCCTGAGAATGTTGTTGGAAATGTACTGTTTTGGCATCTGTGGAAATGAGCAGGCGTTAGATACAGGGGGAAATCTGAACAAAACGAATTTCCAAACAGCTTCCTCGGGTAAAAGCTAAAAGCTGAAAGCTACGTGTTACACGAGAAACAATGCAAAATGGCTGACCTTCATAGTGACATCCACTGAACCTTTCTTAGTCGACTTCAGAGAAACAATCTTAACCACGTCCTTGCGATCTGAAAAATATCATCCTACTCAGCGAGCTGTAACATTAATGTCGCTAGCATTTTTATTTGACAGAAAATAAAGAGAGGGAGCTACTTTAAACACGCTCGACACTCAGCGTTGATAAAGAAAGCGAACGTAGCCGCGGTAGTTGACGATAGAGCCCTTTTAATAAAATTGATGCTTCCTTAGAAAACGTTTTCTCCGTACACCAGGATACCATAAGCGAAACAGGAAAAGCAGGGAGATACCACGATAACACGGATATGACACTAATCCCTCCACCTTGATTTGATTCCAACATTAGTTATCTTTTGCATAGTGTCTCCATTGTACAAAATCCTTACCCCATACACGACTCCCCGGTTTATGCACCCCATGTATATTTCTGATTTTTGTAGACGAAACCGGACCGGAGAATAGCGGAGAATACATCAGTGGACAAATAATAATGGGTTTGCAATACGTTGATATAGCCAGATAATGACAACTCCACAAACAAAGCAAAAGCAAGCAATTATAATAAAATAGAAAAAATAGAAGTAAGTAGCATACCTGGCCCTTTTATCAATACAGTTGATATATTAGTAAAATATATTCCGCGCTTGGTAACAAGGGTAATCTTGGCTTCGTATATTCTCCATTGGTGAAGGCCATCAAAGGTGATATATTCGGTCGTGTATGGATTGGTAACATTTCTTTCCATCCAGCTCGAGTCACCCAGTCTTCTGGTGACAGCCACGAGTGTATCGGAGCTGAACGTTTTAATCGCTTTAAACGTGGCCGGAATCTGAAAAACAACTCAACATCGTCATAAAAAAGTAAACAACACAGGAAAGAAGCGTCCTGTGAGAGTGTTGATAGAATGTACCTTTTACAATATGGAAGATTTCGAACAAAGCAAGTGCCAAAGAAAATTAAAAAAAACACGACCAATCTGTATAAGGTATACTCGCAAACAAACAAAAATGTAAAAATTTGGAACATAAATTGTAGAAAATTTAAGAAAAAAAATCACCATCCATTGGATCGTTAACTGGCCAACATCTGAGCTGAGCTTTATACCAGTTGTTAAGTCCACTGAATAAACTGGTTCTAACAGAAATAAAATATGTTTCTTGTAACTGTAGAAGTGCTTGAAATACTCCTTACCTCGTATAGTTACCAATACAGGATGTGATCTGTCAAAATGGTGAAAGCAAACGAAAAGCTGCAAATGGCTGTGAAATTATAACATGCTCAATCTGATGCTCACCTCGACTTGCAATGTAGACCTCTTTTACTTCCGAAGAAATGTTGTACTTGTTGTTGAAAAGCACTACAAAAGCTTCGTACGTCGACCCAGTGGAAAGTGAAGATATCGTTGCGTGTGTTGTAAGAGTAACGAGATGTGAGCCATTCCATGATTTTGCTGATTTTTGTCGATGGAATACGGAGTAGCCTTTTATATCACCATTCACTGATTCTGCCGGGGGATTCTGAAAATAGGAATAACTAAAATTTTATCAAAGTAATAAGAAACTGTTATATAAAATACAACGAGAACCCTTTCTAATGTCGGAAACTAAAGCCAGGGCCTTAACAACTAGCTTGGGTTACAACACTGGGCTATTAATCAAAAAGTCAGTTTGGGGCCATTAGCATTTAACAAAGAAGCTTTTGAGCGAAACTTGAATCTTGACGAGTGTGGTTTGATTGCATGATTACATGGAGCAGTAGGTTTCACATGCTGGGCTTTCTTAGGGCTACCTGGAATGGGGCTTAGACTAAAAGACCAGAGGACTAGACGCGAAAAGCAGCGCTTACTTTCCATTTGATGGTGAATGAAGAATCTGTTTCAGATTGGAGATACGTAATATTTACTGGTTGATCGGGAGCTAGAAAATGTAAAAACAATGACTTCAATGATTACAAATATTTTCAAAACATTTTAATCTTTTCTATTTATTTTTCATGGACTAATTTTTCTCCTTTAACTGCATTTTCATCTTGATGGCAAGTATGTAAACAGATAAACATAAAAAGATGTTGCATCTTACTGTCAACACGTGCCTCAACAAGATGTGCCATTAGAAAATCATGTATGTATGTACGTATGCATGTATGTATGTATGCAGTATGCGGTCTACAAACTACTAATAACTACTAATACTACTCTACTGCTACCACTATTAGTACTACTAATACCATAAGCGGTAGTATAAACATCTGTCAGAGGCTCACAGGCGAAAGGCATCTAACGAAAAATCAAATTACAAAGTTGTCCTACAAAAGCTTAGCCAATGGGAAACTAGCGGTGAATTGAACTCCGCGAAGCGAGATCAATTGATACCCTGCTACTATTGCTGGTTGCTGCCACAGGCCTACTGCATGTAATCTCTTACCTTTCCCATTGATAAAAACTTCCACAGGAGTCGATTGCGACGACCGTCCAATACGATTTTGTGCATACAAACCAAACCGGTATTTAATCCACGGGTTCAGTCCAGAAACAAAAGTATTTGAATTTCGTTGGTCTATTTGCAAGCTATAACTGTGTTGTTGACCCCTTGTGATGGGTGCGTAATACATTAAATACGAAGTGACATTAGCATGACAACTTGGGTCGACGGACGGCATCTGGTAAGATGAACAGTTTACAATTACAATTCGACCATGCTTTAATTGACGCCCTGAGCGGTTATTACATGTGTATTGTATAATATCCCCAGTATATAATGCTTTATTTACAAAAGAGGAGGGGGTGTTTATCGAGGTTGTCTAAATAAAATGGAAGCTTGAGCGAATAAATAGCTATAACCATAACCATATATATTGGAAGATATTAGCAAAACTATTATACAAGTTGAACACAAAACATTTGTCATTAAGAAACACGTTCCATGCGAGGACTGGTGGTTCTTTGGGTGGGAGGGAGTGTCTGCTAGATAGGTCATTGATTGAATTTCAAAAACTGAACTTGAACATGAAAATAGAGAGTAACCTAAAAGGAGAGGAACTAAAAGCTGCGAGCACCACAATAAAACAGAAATACGGTTGATTTCTGTTTGCTTTATTGGAAATCACTGAAATAACCACCCTCGCCTCGTGGGAGTAACATTTTGAAAATTTTCCAGTTACCAATAAAAATACTCACTTTCCACTCGAGGTAGGCAGTGAATGGGCGAGGCGATTCCACCTTTACAATATCAGGTGATGAAGGGGCTTTGAAAAAAAAGAAAAGTAATAATCTAAATTGTGACAATTCTAAAGAATATCAAAAAAGATATGGTTTATCAACAGATAAATTCATCTAAAAACAGCTTCGCATGAACAAATTCTCAAATAACCAGCATGTATCCCGTATCCTACAGTCTCTGGGCAAGTTATTGAGGATAAAGCTTGAAGCATATGCACAAACAAGTTAAAATCAATGAAAACAAGTCAAAAGTGATTATAACCACTCAAGAATTCGAGTTAATGAAAAGTCAAATTATGAATGTATAACTAAATTCATAACGAAAACTTAAGAAAGCTGTACTTACGATATGACGAGGTTTCCACGTACAGCGACTGCTTAGCTGGTTTACAGTGCTTGAAAACAGCCACAGTGATTTTATATTTCGTGCAAGGAGTTAAACTTCGGATAGTTTCACGAAACGTTTGCTTGCCTTCTTGGTGCTGAAGGGTCTTCTGTAAAGGTTCCTCGCCCAATTTGTTGTAGAATACTTTCTGGTAATCGTAGCTACCGGATAAAGTCCATTGATACGTCACTCGGTCCATCTCTATTGTCACGGGCGCAAGGCTAGTTATGTTTGCAACTGAAAAATAACAACATCCATGAATAAATGAAAGTTCAACTAAAATAACTCGATATAAAGTAAAAACAAATAAGAACTGATGGATTAAGAATCTTCAGACTCATTTCAGCTCAAAACAATAGAAAAAACAATGGCCTATTATATTTGAACAATATAAGAAACAATAGCCTACAGTATTTCAGGGATAGGCTAGGTGGAAAATATGTGGGTTTTTAATGTACTCTCTGTCTCCTCCAATTTTAAGTTGTTAACTTATCCTGCATCTTTGCTTGTGAGCCTTGACAACACAAGATCTCATTAATTAAAACAAATTTTTGTCTCCCCTGGGTGTTTTTGCAACTTATTGTCCTCCAATTCCACAGATGCAACTTATGGAAGTTCAATATTATTCTGATTTTTGTGGAATGCTGCTATTTGATAAACATACCTTCAACAGTGTATGTTTTATTGCATCCATATATGTCAACTCGAAGGGCAATTTTGTTTTCAAATGTAAGTGGGATAAATCGCACATATCTTGCAACAATTGGGCAAATGTAATGGATCAAAGGCAGTGCACTTTCAGCTCTAAATATCTAAAATACAATAAATATATAAAATGTAAAACCATTGAAAAAAATTTACTGGTTCATGTCTGTGTTCTTCCATACACTAATCCTGTATGTAAACAAAAGTCTGAAAAGTCAACCAAGTCAGAACCTTACCATTCAAAGTGCAGGTCTTGCAAAAACTTTGTACAAGCAATTAACATCTAAATAAATTCTATTGAGCAATTACTATTTATATTTATAGACTTAGTTTCCACGAAAGCACTTATTACAAGAAAAGACTGTCATTTCTGAACTTCTTCCAAAAAAGTTGCCCGAAATTAACATAAATTGGCATAAATCAACATAAATCAATGCTGCTGACCTTGTCACCATGAACACTTTGGTAGGTATTGTACAAAACTCCATCTTCACTCAACAGAATTTTAAATTCCTTAACATAATTATTCATGTATCCTTCTGTTGCGACGGCTGTTACTGTTCTTTCTTGGCCCAGATCAACTTGAAGATAGTCTTTGACTTTAAGATCTGGTTTGTCTTTTTGCAGGGGCATCCATGCGAATGAGGATGCTAGTCTACCATTGCTGGCAGAAAAATTTCTACTGGATGAAGAGGAGGATGTGAATGACTGTGATGGTAATGCACCACCATACCTTGCCCCCAAGGATGAACTGCACTCTGAAATATAAAAAGCAAAAATGAGCACCAGAAGAAGCAGTAGTAGTTGTAGTTATAGTAGCAGCAGTACAACCCCTTACTCATATAATTTCATGATGAAAGCATTTCTGTAACAAATGC